>CM056995.1:38203071-38760571 GCA_029891345.1 Dryococelus australis | reverse complement strand
AATAGAAGGTAAAAGTTACTAGACTCCAAGCTGTAGAAAAAAAAAATTGCAGTCACTGTAGGTAAGCTACCATAACAATTTGACATCAGATCCAAGTACCAATCTGTACGACCTAAGCCACAAATAAAATGAACTCTAAAAAAACAAATGAAAGGGACTTTGTTCATACTTACTTCTAGGTACTTCTCAACTTATTCAACTTAATACTAGCTATTCTTAAAACTTATTGTCTTACTTCAAACTTATGGCTCACAGTTCTAGTGTCTTTCTCGGTATCTCACCCCAGACAGACTACACTGTACCCCAAAAAAGGCTATTTATAAGAATGATCCTGACCTCAGGAAAGAATGTCCCGATCGATCAAAACAAACCAAATTGCCGTTACTTATCTCATCATAGCAGATTCTGGACGGCCTCCGAGCTGTGGCTCCGATGCACGTACTAGCTAGCTATCCTCAAGACAACAGCAATGCCGCTCCTGACGTTGCTTTACCTCACTTAGTCACGCCACCTACCTCTGCCAATCAGCATGCGTGGTACTCCCCTAGCAACAGCTGGTTGGCAAAAGTTCCACGCTACTACACTCCCGTTTTCCCTCAGCGGCCTATACTCTATCAGCTGCTTTCAGTAGGATGCCTTCTTCTCACCCATGGCAACACCACCAACCTCGTGGTTGTCTTAGCACAACAAAGCTAGGTTGCGACATCCCTGGAATTATGAAGTAAAACATTCTGCACAAAATTCTGCAGAAATGTTTTGAAACTCCCGAAAATGCAGTGACGAAATTAAAACTGCAGTTTTACTTTGATAAATCGTAAATTTGCAGAAAATGTTAAATTCTGAAGCTAATCTTAGCTTGGCAGTTCGAAAAAGAGAAAAAGAAAGTGCAAGCAACACTGTCTAGAATTCTCTACTGCAAAAATCAGTGAAAATGGAAAAATTTTGAAAACAACAAAAGAAAATCCTTAACATATTTTGAAAAAATAAAAAATAACAATACATTGCCAAGAAACTTCCCCTTTGCCACCTGCCTTACTCTGAGCCTGCTGGAGAATGACCTGGTTTGGAGAGGCGATTGTCTCAGTCACTGGACGTGCAGTAGAAAACTCACCTAGCGTAAACGTCGTGTAAAGTCAAAAGCTCAGTTTCAGAGCTGGCAACGGCTGATGATTCCATCCACCGCCACTCATTCGGCCGGATGTGGAATACCAGGGTGAGATTGCACGTTGTGAACTCTACTGAACTAGTGTACACAGTTAGGACATTTATTTTCACTGGCTCTGCCATATTAATTTTTTTCCTTTTTATTAGCCGTAATGTCTTAGGCACAAAAGGGTGGATGTAAATGCAAATTAAAAGCCATATTAAGACAGCTTGAGCAGGAATACTAAGTTTGCCTATTCCACCTATAGAGGATGAGAATTCCTTGTTCTTACCACCTACCAGATCGGAAGGATGAATAAGATTTGAACATTTACTTAACTTACAATTTGACGCCACTCTCGTTGGCTTAGACCCAATGCTGTTACCTGACTCATTCACATCTAATCCTCCCCATCTACCTAAAGAGACGATCACCTGCACCGCTCTACTGCAACCAGAGTTGGCCGCTGCCAAGTCCTTCTCAGGTAAAGCCACGAAAGTTTGTGGCTCCTACCGGAATTATTTGCCGTATGAGCTACTGAGACCATGCGGCAAGATTGAGTACAACTACAAGCCGCTAGATTTACTACAGATACCACTGCCAAGGCTTAAACCAGGATCCAGTACTCGCCACAGACGTCTCATGCCGAGAATCTATGCCATGTTGCTGCACCTGTCGCACTCCTCTACGTCAACCCCAGCTGCCTGGTCAAAGTGATGCCACTGCCGCAGCAGCAGTATATTATGAATACCAGGCCACTCCAGGGCTTGTGATCAGTTCCTGTTCCTTCACTGCACATGCTTGTGTTGCCGAAGGAACCATCGGCTTCTGTCTTGCTCTTCACCCAAACCATCACAGTGTCGAAGACCTCTGAAGCTCCTCGCCTTAGAAGAACCAACGTCATCAGAACATTTTCAACATGTGCTGGTCTCTTCAGGACACCAGAGTAGAGCTATGGGAAGTGATTTTCTGCCTGTCCCAAGTAGATTAAATACCGGGTAGATGAAATACAGGTTGCCTTCACCTGTTTGCATAGGGTGTAAGACTTCTGTTATACTCTAGTAAGATAGAGGTAGTGCATTCTCCATCATTGTTTATTTCCTTAAAAAGAAATACACTGTTTTCACTCACTCATAGATATCAGATCCATCTAGGGGACAATGGGTGACTGGGCTTTACAATTACTGCCATGACTCTTAACTTCTTAACAGAAACAAGCTTGGAAGGCCACTAATTCTCTGTACTTGTGTGCAGAATGGTAGAGCCACGACATTAGGTACACAATCCCATTTGGGTCAACTTGCCAGCTTGGAGGTTGCTCGTCTCATCGCACACTAGAGGTGCGAAGAGGAGTAGCTCTCCGAGGCTGGGGAGACAAACCCTTGTGAGAAAAAACATGTGTTGTGTCGGCAGCCATTGTTATGCAGCTTGTTAGATATGTCTCTGGACTCAAGCCACTTCACCTACACATGCTACACTTGATGCAAGTCACCCGCCAAACCTCGGCGAGGCCCGATAGTTCTCCTTCCTTATGCCCTCTACCCATTGTAGTGGTGTTCCTATGTGAGAAAAAACATGTGTTGTGTCGGCAGCCAGTGTTAATGCAGCTCGTTAGATATATGTCTCTGGACTCAAGCCACTTCACCTACACATGCTACACTTGATGCAAGTCACCCCCCAAACCTCGGCGAGGCCCGCTAGTTCTCCTTTATTATTCCTTCTACCCATTGCAGTGGTGTTCCTAAGAGGGTGAAAAGGGAAAAGGCTTCTTATATCTCTACTAGAGTTTAAACCCCCCTCAGTTACGCTTGAACAACAGGCCCAGCGGTAGATGCTCCTGCGCAGCACCTACTTACGAGCCTGCCATATTCCAGCCGCCAACCAAGAGCTCCGGTGAAATACACCCAATCTTATAAGCTTTAATCAGCGGCCAAACCTCCACTTTGGGTATCACCAAACTCTGGGTCTGGGGAATGCCTCAAACACCACAAAACACATAGGCTGCTGCACCTCTTGTACAGAATCAAACCCACTCGACCAGCTCTGGGACAACCCAGAGTATACCGCTGTCTGAAACTCATAACATTCTCCCGCAAGCACAGTCCAAACGTCGACCAGGACCATCACCCGAGTAGTACTAACCAAGCGAAAGATAGTACTTGCAGAGCCCGACTTTGTCCCATGTCGAAAGGCCACTCATCCAGTAGTCTATGATGGTCGGGTTTCTGGCCCCCGTCGCGACTAAGCCAAACTCCAGGACGCGCCTAGCCTAGCGTCCGCCAAAAGTCACCTTTACAGCAGACAGGTCAGTACCTAGGACAGTCATGCGTCAAGGTTAGGGAACTTTCTCGCACCCAACATGGGGCAAGCCACCGTAATTTGAGAGAAGAAATTAAGCAGGACCAGGCCAACATGGCCCCTGAGATAAATTACTAGCCGAGGAACCAAGAAACTGCAAGAACAGACTTTGGGGAGTCTAAAAAAAACACAGTGGTGCTCAAACACTGTAACGATTTACGAAATATTGATCAGACTGAGCAAGCTGAGGCCACAATGGCCACCATCCATGCAGAGCAATGTGCAAAGCCAAACTGCCCAGGCGAAGGAACCTATTGATTCGTATGCGCTCACTGCCAGCTACAGTTTCATTATGTCTGTCCGTGTTGGGCAGATGTTGTACGACACCGATGGGTTGGAGTTCCGCTGTGACGAGTGCCGAACCCGGCAGACAGCTTACTGCAGCTGGTTGACATACCTAGGGCGAGGTACACGCACTATCCGGTTTGCGTGTCAGACAATACCGCCGACCAGTAAGCCATGCAAAACACTGCCTCTCCTCGAGAAGATGCCAATAATCAGTTATTTATCGACGCCTAGCTTCAACCCTGAAGGAGTTCAAGGGCACTCAAAGAGATTTTGCTTGCCAACAATGGCCGCCCTTCTGCCCAAGATGCGTGTATATAGCACCCCCCACGACCGGGCCGGCAAGCCCTCAGCCGAAGCAGAATATATTCCTGTGCAGAGGCTGGAATTGTTAGTTGATCGTCTGCTGTTTTGAGAGCCACATCACCAGTTGATAATGGGGAGGAGGCATTGAGGTGTTGAACAAAAAAACTCTTTTATAATGTAATGGTACGCATTTCAATCACTTGAACTGTTTTACTACACTTTTTAATATTATTTTTCTTTCCTCTCCGTGGTGCTGTTGCTGCTGATTTTAAGAATAGTGATATTGCACATCCTTTACTATATATTTTGTTGCTGTAGGTTAGCAAACGTATTAAAAAATTTATGTTATGTAATATTTTTTATTTTGGGACTTGTCTTCCATCCCCCCACCCTCCCCCAAATTTAGAAATAATTTTATTAGAAATAAAAGTGGGACTTAACAAAATTTCCGACAAAGTTGCTGTTTTTAGTCTAATGTTTTTTCCACCAGACACTCAAGAAAATCTGTCGACAAGTTAAGTGTCTAAATGAGTTGCATCACAATATTTTTAAGTTGATTTGTCAGTATTGCATAAACAGTAGTTTGGCCATCCACTTGTCTGTCCAGTATGTGATGCTTGTAGTTAAAAACATTTGATGAAATGGTTGGAATGTTTGGTGGTAGGCTGTCTGTGGAAATACTTACGTACCAATATGTCTTCACAAATAGTATGAAGTGGCAGCCAAATCATACCATGATGCTAGGTAGAATGATAACAAAATATCTTCAGCAGAGTCTGTTGCTATCTTAAGTTTATCATAATTTTTTTCTGTTGCGGATACATACATTTTAATTGTAAATACATGAATATGTAATTATATTTCAGACTTATTTGACGACTTGGTGCCAGTGGCTGTAAATCAGGCTATGGCTGCATACGAAGTCAGAAAGAATGAGACTGTCAACAGTGAGATCATGAAGCTGCGAGAGTCCACTCAAATGCTTAACAGGTCAGTTAATGAACCTCTTTAGATTATTCATTTATAATTTCTTTAGTATATCAGCTTTGATTTGTAAATATGTCTTTGGGTGGAAATTATTTTTAAGGTTGTGTTGTAATGTAAGTAGGCAAATATATATTAAAAAAATTCTACACCAAAATTTTTGTAGACTAACTGCTGCTAGATCCAGAGCCAGAGTTGTTGTTTGTAATAGTCATAAGTGGAACTTTTGTGTATAATTGCTTTTTTTATAGCTTATCTGTATCCATTGTTTGAATCCTGAGAAACTTCCGTTTAAAACAGCGTTGTAGCTGGCGGGGCTTCATTTTCTGCAGCAGTGTGATACATATTTTTACATTAGTTGTTTTCCCACTCGGAGTCTTGCATACACTACTCAACTCACCTTTGCTTAAACTGCAAACAGAGTTTTGCTTAGATTCCACCCTACTTTGCGAGCAGTTATTTCAATATATTGACGTGTGCTGTTTAAGTCTGACACGTGCCGATTATACAACTAATCTAATACGATTATGACTCATCGCCACGAGTACCCGGCAGGCATGCCCCCCCCCCCCCCCCCAACCATGCTGAGAGCCAACAAGCTGCCCAGACCTCGGGCAAGGCCGAGCGCCAATTACGAGGCACGAAACAGAAACGCTGACCAGAGTATTCCCACGCCAACCAGGGCAGAAGGACGTCATGCCTTCCCTGCACCGGCATCCTACAAGCTTCCACTATATAAGTCTAGATGCTGGGACTGCCCGAGATCTTCGAAGCATTGAGTACGCCCCCTGCTGCTACTTCACCGTCGACGTCCAGTCAACTAGCGAGCACGCTTACCAATATGTTAAATTCACTTTCTCCTCAATACATTTTTGTTAGACAGTTTAGAAGTATTATATATTTTCTCTTTCAGCTAATTCTTTCCCATTCTCCGTTAGAACTAGGTCGCCTACACCCCTACACCTGGCCAGCATAGTAACCTTCAGCACTCAATTGCCTGGTAGGAGGTAGCACACGTCGCATGTTTATTGAGACTTCAATAAACAGACTGTTGTTTCCTACTTCTCAGCTTAAGAGTATTTGTCTGTGTGCCTGCTAGATACGGGTTGCTTCGTACATCTTTTACAAGGACTGGGGAATTTATAACTATCGAATTAACTTCAGCCTGGGGCGTCCTTCAGGGGTCCGTCATATTTTCACACACCCATTAGATGGCCATCTGTTGCTTTCCAAACTACCACAGCACTGCTTCGAGTGCCGGTGGAGAGGAACAGAGGAGCCACAACCACTAGTAACACCTTCACCCAGAGAGGGGCGACAGTCTCAATTTATTGCCTTATTCTACAGCACTGCTTCCATTGGTGACACAAACGGCTCCCAGTCTGATCAGCCAGCCTAGCTTGGGGGATCAGTGGAGACTTTGCAGAGCCTGGTCAGCAAGCCAAAGCCGGACTTACAGTATAACTTATATTTAGTTTGTTCGCATCAAGGTGTACCCAGTAACCTATGAGCTGAAACTTTATGCCTTTCAGCCAGAGTCACAGTCGAAAGAGTAGAGAGTGACACGCAGCGCTCCTTACCGCCAGACAGTTGAGTGCACTTCCTCAACCTACACCGGAAAGGCAGACGGAACGGGACCGCGCCGCCCAACTCAGACACGACTCAGTATCAACTGCTCTGGTTGTGGTATTATTGTATCTCTGTGCATATGTATTCTTCTACCGTGCCATCCTGTGGTAAGAGGATTATGACCGGTACAGAGGTTTGATTCGTTTGGGATAACATCCACTTGTGGACCAATGAATTTCACCTGTGGAATTGCAGCCGTGGTATGGGTCAAGCCCGCTATGACTGAAAAAGTAAACCACCAACACGGCACCCAAGAAGTAGGAGTAAGTGAGTACTAACCAACACCCCTCGCCTCTCGTCGCCTATCTAACTCAGTCGCCCCGCTTTTGGTCTAACGGACAGAATCCTCAACTGTCGTAATCATTGTTCTAACCAGTCATGCGTCAAGAGATTTTCTGGCGCACAACATGGGGCGTCAGACGAATAGCTGTGCGCAGTAAACTGCACAAACTAGACCAACCATACCCGGAGAACTAAGGGTAGAAATGATCAGTCACGTGGACTTCGGGGAGTCCTCAAAACACCATGTGGTACCCTTTACCATTGCAATGTCAGACGCCGAAGTCAACACCACCACTGGCGAGAACTCCAACAATGAACTCAACGTGTCCAACATACAGTGCAGCCATGCCGATTGCTCAGGCCGTGGCACACTAAGGATTGTATGCACCTACTGCAACAAACTCTTTCATTATGCCTGCATAGGCTGGTCTGAAGAGACCCAAGCGACAGACGGTTTAGAGTACCACTGTATCGCTTGCCGGCAACAGCCAACAAGTTTCTGTAATGAAGTTACATGCCCTGGTCGAGGCATAAACCATATAAGGTGTACGATGTGAACCCTATCACCACCTATGCACTGTTGGCCCGACGAACGCGTCTCTATGCCTGGGATGGCCTACCAGTGCGAGAGATGCCGAATGAAATGCATATTTCACTCCCGTAGATCCACGTCTTCCCAGCTTCCCAGAGATATATATATATATATGACACACACACACACACACAACCTGGAACGGTACCTGGCCACCCAGCTATTGGTATTGATGACGAAATTCAAATAACCGACTTTGCAGTTTGCCCACAAGAAGACCCAGTCACATTGATTGCAGGAATGGGAGAAAGAATTCAAAGAAACAGACCTGCCACCGAAGTTCAGTAACAGGATAGTGGCGGAATTCACGGGCGAGGAGGTGTTGGTTAGGCTAATGACACAGTTTTATAACCAGACCCAGGTACTCGACGAGGAAGGAGAAATCTTCATACAAAGAAAAGAACAAATGTTTCGACGTGTGTTCCCTGGAATTGACAAGGCTACCGCCGTTCGTTCCATAGGTCGGATGTTACTACCAAATCTTCGGAATTAGTTGATCAAGCCCGAGAAGCTCTGAGCAAAACTTTGCAGCCAAGGCTAGTCTCGAAAAACTAGTATCCACCCAGGCCTCTTGAGGTACGAGCACCATCTGTGCACCTTCTAAAGGCATACAAACTACAACCTCTCGTATGGCATTCATACCCAAATGCTGGTTTTGTTCAGAGAATCACTGGAACAAGGACTACCCTTGGAAACCAGAAGGAATTGCCATTCCACCAAACAGATTTGACAAAACGCCGTCAAATATTCCAACATGACCAGTTGGATAACCAGCTTCCAGAACCTAGCCGGGAAACGCAGACGCCGGGGTACGAAGCGGCCACCTCCCCTGGTTTACAAGGGCCCATCCTCCAGGGATTAAGTGAGGAAGCACCGATTCCTGTAGCCCCACACATAAAGGTAGAGGTGAATAATGACAGGGTACTAGCCTTACTTGTCTCTGCGGCTACCAGAAATTTTATTAGAAGAAATTAGAAGAAACTAAGACAGCAGAACAAAATAGTACGAATGATGCAACCCGATGCCACCCTGGACGTAACCGGCCGAATTACCTTGAATATAAAAATTCAAAGTATTGTTACCCCAACAGAATTTATTGTATCACCAACCATGTCTGAATCATTAATACTAGTGTGCGTGTGGCTCGTCCGCCATCAATGCATTCTAGATCACAGACAACGTAGAGCCTATCTGGGAGAAACCAACTGTATTACTGTAAATTGGGTTCAAATCCAGACGACATCCCGCCAATGCCCATCGACCCAATGAGCATTAATCATGAACTCGAAGAACCAGAGTTCTACCAATTAAAAGCCATACTAGATAAGCACTCCTGCGCTTTCAGACAAGGACTGCTACGACAAACACGTTCCATACAACATGAAATATGCTCTACAACTGATGTACCAGTCTACAATCATCCATACAGCCCGCCATCGTGACCTCATCATGGAACAGGACAACTATGTGAAGAACGAGGGGATCGTAGAGTTGTCAAACTCCCCATATAACTCACACGTGGTCCTTGTACCTAAGGACGGAAAATTGTGATTTTGCGTTAATTACAAATCGCTAAATGAAGTCACTCATCCGATTACTCTCCCAGCTATAGACTTGTCTCATACACTTTGAGATATTGGCAAAGTCAAAATATTCAGTACTCTTGACATGGAGTCTGGATACTGGCAGATTGCAGTCCATCGGGAGTCAAAAATATACTTCCTTTACGACACCCGAGGGCGAAACCCTACAATTTCGAGTCATGCCTTTCGGCTTGAAAAACGCCCCCGCAACATTCCAACGATTGATGTCTGCGGAAGTACTAACTGGTTACATCGGCGAATTCTGTTTTGCATATCTCAACGATGTGATATATTCTAATAGCTGGGAAGAACATCTAGGTCATCTGCAACGAGTATTGGAAAGGCATGACTTGCAAGCTGTCAAAAAGCTTCTTCGGCAAGTCATCAATAGATTGTCTGGGACATGTCATATCACCTGAGGGAAACTTCCCACAACACAGCTCAATATGAGCAATTGAAGTGGAAGAACCTTCAAATAAGAGACAGGTACGACGGTACCTGGGTCTATGTAATTGGCTAAAAGACTTCATTCCAAATATTGCGGAATATATGGCACCGCTACATCCACTCCTCGAGAAAGACACCCATTGGTGATGGAGCTCAGAGCAACGATGAGTGTTTTCTGACTTGAACAGCTTCAAGAATATTCACCAATTCCATCGGCCGCAAGGAGACAAACCCTTAATACTGCAAATGGACGCATGTCAAAATGGCCTGGGCACAGTATTATACCAGCAAGACGTAGGAGGATAGTCCCATGTGATAGCTTATGCATCAACCTGCTTAAATGAAACCGAGCAGCGCTACCACATTAATGAGCAGGAGTGTCTGGCTGTTATCTGGGCCATGAAGAAATATCGGTATTATCGCGAAGGGCAACATTTCATTCTACGAACCGACTCTAAAGCTCTTCAATGGCTACACGAGTCCCAGAGTTCGAAGGCCAAGCTCGGCCGGTGGGACATGTTCTTCACTGAGTTTGACTTTGAGGTCCAACATTGCCCATGTAAGATGAACGACCTGCCAAATGCCCTGTCTCGTTCCCCGATGTTGGAGAAGAAAGTTGAGTATACCCCAATCGTGCGGAATGTGGAGGTTGAGATTTTCGCATGATGGGGTTATCCGAAAGCCATACTGACAGACAATGGCATCCAGTTTACGAGCCGTCAATGGGAAACTGCCTGTCAAGAGTGTGGGGTAGGAACCTGGACTACCCCTCCCTACCATTTCCAAGCCAACCCCACTGAACAGAGGTACCAGGAAATCAAGAAGTGCCTCCATATCAGTGTGGGTAATGACCACAAGCATTGGGATAAGCACATCCCCACCATACTGTTTGCCCTTTGACGCCATACGAACTAGGCATCGACTTCAGTCCGAGCATCCTACTCCTGGGACAACCATTGCGCCGACCAGGCGACTGGCAGTGGGAAAGCGAGCCCACCGATATACCTCAACCAGAGGACATCCGGTTAGCAGCCCTAGCCCGTACCATGCACGCCCAGAAAGCTCAGAATTAGAGATGGGACAATTAATGTTTTTTCTCGATTATCAATTCTCGATAATTTCTCTTAAAAAGCTCGAATTCTTGATTATTCAATTCTCGATTATCGATTATCTTAGTTCCAAGAAAAATTATACAATTCCAAAATGATAATGAAAAAGTGCAGGACCTCTGCAGTTCTAATGTAATACTCAACATTTTTCGCTATTCCTTAAAAATTGAATGATTTTTGCATTTTCTAGCCAAGAATTCTTTTAAACCCATTAAGTCATGAACTATTAATTACTTTACAATGACTAATGAGTAATTTTCTTTTTACATCACAAATACTGTCTTTTGAAATAAATTAAATTGGAATTAAAAAATGTTCTAATACTTCCCAGTCCAAGGGCAAATTGTATTTATGTAGTCCTTTTCATGGAAGAAGTGTTTTACACTGCGAAACATTATTGATTACTTAAACAAAATTGACTGCGAATGATTTAACTACTGGGGATATGAATACCGTATATACCCGAAAGGAAGGCGACCCTGAATCTTAGACAACCCCTTCCTAAAAAAATGTTTTTGAGGGAAAAATATTTAAACCTGAATTCAAGACTACATCTGTGAAGTGCTGAAAAAAATCATTTAGGTTGAAGTATTTTTGCATTAATTTATGACAAACCCTTAGAGAAGAAATGCTATTATATGAATAATATGATATATTTGATTTACTTTTGAAGAAAAGCTAATTACAATGAAATAGGGGTGTCTAATCTGGCTGTATGGTAGCAGCATTTTTCTTACACCATCTTTTGTGGGTGTTATATACCTATTCCTGACTTGAGCTATTTTGCTTCCCAGCAAAGCACTTCATCTTTAAGCCAGGCACTTCCTCTTTATTTTGGGGCTCTTCCTCTTTATGGTGGGGCAACATCAGATAAGGGGACCCTTGTCAAAGTTGACAGGTACAGTCTCAGCACTACAAAAATATGTACATACATTGGACACGCTATTATTTTAGCATGAAAAGCCTTTGTCAAAATCTCCTAGGTTTTGAATTGAAGATGATTCCTAAATTGTAGACTTCATATGTGATATTTTGCTTCCGAAACTACTGTTCCTAAATATCAACACAACCATCTCACTTCGAAAGAAATAGAATATTCGAAAATTCGTAGATTTATATTCAACATCGAATTGAATACGAATATTTAATTATTCAAAATGTTATGTGAAAATTCGAATAATTGCACAGGCCTAGTTATTAAACTATAAACTTATATTTTGCAATAATAATCGAAAATTAATAAATTCATAATTTCTCTTATAATGTACTGTTACGAGATAGGAAGGGAATGTTTATAAAGATTAATGGTTATGTGGGTGTTGTGAATTTAGATTATGTTGGAAACTTGTGTAGCTGCATGGCTCGTACTTTTGCCCGGAATATAACTGATGTATGGCAAATCAAGTAGCCAACTTTTCTTCACAACATTACATTGAATTAAAATGCGGACTTTTAATACGATGAGGAATATATAATTTGAGATACTTTAGGAAGGCTGGCTCACACATGCCAAAAAGAAACACTTGGATTCCTTGTGGAATATTTAGATCAGCATTCATTAATGATAAACTTGGAATATTTTAATTCAATATTAAGACACACATTAGTAAATCAAGACACCTTGGAAAAAAAAAAAAATCTTACAACTAACATACACATTGAAATGACAGAATACCCTTCAGTATCATTTTAAATTAAAGGAACATATTTAAGTTTACTAACCCTTCAAGACAAATTAAATTCAAAGAAATAGAATAACACTCAAAATTCATGCCGTCAGATACCTATAAGGAATTTTGCCAAAGAAATCAGATTGAGAATTACTGCTTTGAAAATCTGAAAATTCAGCATGGAGAGCGCAACTAATTGAAATCTGCTTTAATACTACTGCGTGCCATTTTGCAGACAAAGTTCAGATAGCCACTCTCTTTTCATGTAATTTAAAATTACTGTACTCGGAGTAGAAGACGGAACATGAAATGGCCATTGGGAATGTTCACCAAGGAAAGTCCATTTAAACATTTATCACAAAAGCGGTTTTCATACTGCAGCAACAAACTAAACTTGACTTCCTCATTAAAACAGTTCCTTGGACAAATCTGACAGTTAAGCAATATTATCAAAATACTTCACTAAGATTGCCAAGTTGCGACTATACTTTTGACTTGTGCCATGGATAGGTCTTACTTGACAGCTTCGGGAAGCGATGGCGTCTGCGTTTTCAAAGCCGAATACGGCAGGCATCACTGAAGATTCCACTAGAACGGAACATCTCCGACCTTCCTCCGCCTGGTTACACGACGCTGGCCATCCTCAATCCTCCGGAGTCGTCACGTACACTGTCATCAAGGCGCCAATGGACGGGGCACTTAACTGAAACGTCTGGCCATGTTAGATGTCTAGCCCTAGAAGGAGGACTCCTCAAGCCTTTACTTCTTCGAGATATCACAATGTGATGTTATATCCTCCCACAATCTTACTGTAACAATCGCCTTAGCACATTCTTATTTTAAAACAAATTTTATATATCAAATAAATGTAAACACTGAAAGTACTCAATCTGGGGGAATCTTATTTACTGTGGTAAATAGAAATATAAATTATAAATATAAATATTATATTAATCATTTTGTAAACACAATATTAATTATGACTTTATACTACACTATTGATTCTTGATTATGTCGATTACAGCATAAATCCAGTAATCTAGGAATCAAATTTCCCACCCCTACATAGAATGCATATATTTTAAAGAAATATCCCCAACCAAAGACAGGGGTAAGAGAATTCAACTTCAGGGAAGCCGTCCTCCTGCGAAGTCACCTCGTCAACAAAGCTAGCAACCAATTCTGCACTGGCCTTGCTGACAAATGGTATGGACCATACCGCATCGTGGCAAGCGAGACGTCTACTGGGCCGAGGATATACACGGACGGATTCATAAGGCCACCCGAGGTCAGATAAGACCATACCCAGGGGACATGCCAATACATGGGGACGACGATGCGGAAGGAGATACACCTGGCTAATCAGGGGATGAAGACGAACCTCCGATCAAAAGAGTAGTACCTAATACAGAGCCAGGACCTTTGACAAGACCTGAACAGATGTCCATCATGATTGACAGGGCGCCTAGTCACTTCGCGCCATGGAAGCTCGATGTAGAACAGCGCCAAGGTGCATTCTCCGTCAGATCAGTGCTCTCGATGCCACGCAGCTACGCAGAGAAAATAGTAGTCAAAACGAAATCTAGCTGCTTCGAGTTATCCTGGCAGAGTCCCCGTGACAGAGAACCCCGTCAAACATCCCGCTGATCGAGCCGCATCAGTGAGCAAACGGAAGCACCTTCGGTGAGAGGGGTAGGAATCACCTAGGTGCCTACCTCTACACCTGGTACAACTATGGAGCCGGAAGTTGAGGCCATCCCAACTTCAGCGAAGTCGTCCTACGACAAAGAAGTACAAGTTGCTACTAGACCACCGGGACCTGGAACGTCGAGCTCCGACGAGAATGCTCCGTCTCAGGAACAACCTGCCATGCAGGATAACCCGCCTACCATGACGTAGAGCTGCCACGCCGGAAGTGCTCCGCCTCAAGATCCTGCTATGCAGGAACTCCCGCCAGCTAGGACGTCGAGCTCGGACAAGAGTGCTCTGTCCCAGCCTCCTGTTACACAGGAAACTCTGCTACCCGGGGCATTGAGCTGCAAGAAACTTGCTCCGTCCCCACGTCCTGCAACCCGGATACCTCTCGCAGACCCGGATGTTGAGCTGCCACATTGGAAGTGCTCTGCCCCGCCATCTTGCTACGCGAGAGGCTGCTTTCATCGAGAACGTTGATGCCACCCACTACCACTCGACAGGCACATCAGCTGCAGTGGAGATCGAGGTTAATCTCCCTTCCACTGCCTCGCCCCAGGACCTGGCCACCGAGACTGTTGATGCCGCCCACGACCTGATACCACGACGAGCTGTGCTACCCGCAGTCAGGGTGGAGATCATTCTCCCCCACACTGTCCTATCAGAGAAACATCCTGCCCTACGGGTAGGAACCCGTGCAGTCAGGGTGGAAGGCTTGACACTGCCCCGCACTGCCTCAACATTCCTTGAACGAGTGCCCTCCCACTTTGTTGTGGCAGAAGCAGACGCCACAACGCCCCAGGCTGCTCCACAACACCTGATGCCTCCACGTACCGCCTAGGCCACCCACATGCCTGGCCGGCACTGGGAATCACCATGGATACCCACAACCAGGTATATGTGACCCTACCCTCTGCACACTGCCCTTCGTCCGGGGAAGGGGGGGGGGTAGAAAGTGAAACTGAAGATCGCCAGTAAGTGCGTAAATGTTAAAAACAGTGTAGTAGCCGTAAATCGCTAGACTGGTCACGTGCACCACATTTAACTTAACCGCGTGTCAAAGACAGTGACGTAAGCAGAACAATCACATTTAGGCTAAATTAAAATTCAATAGTATCCGTTACAGTTCCAGTAGAAAGAACCAAGGTAAATGCACCAGTAATTAGTCGTTTGACTATGTGATAGTTAACTTTATTTAATACAGCTGTAAAAAGCTGTATGTCAGTAACTTTTGATAGATTTTTTACATCCTACTTAACGTAGGTAGCATTACGAATGGACGCTTGCCACAGTGCCAGTGATTAAGTTGAAGACAGAGACTTCGACATACAATGCCATTTTACCTTTTTGTTATGATCATCCATAAATCTGATTTGATGTGTAGGTAAACCTATAAATGTCACAATATGTTTTGAAAGTGTTTCTGTGAAGTCCGCTTTCATGAAGAATGCCGTATGTTAGAATGTGTTTTCAGTACTACAAAAATTAACATTCCTTAGGAACTTACCTTGAACGTTCCGTCGAAGATACACAATGTACATACTAGCTGTTAGACCTACGATATAAGATGGACTGCCGCAAGAGATAGCTAGGTTATTTTTTTTTACCCCCAAATATGGTGCAGGGATATTTTAACTTCCATTTTGAGTGTATGTGTATCCAGTGACCAATGTGCGCACAATTTTTCGCGTCAATAATGTATGTAGTGTACTCAATTTGTATTTGTTTAGTTGGTCAACCCAGGTATTCTAAGGCCTGTGGTTGGCCACTTCGCAATCTGTCACACGTGACTGTTTAGCTTGCTGACAGCCACAATGGTTCCCTGGAAAGATTTTCCTTTCCTTTCTTAACTCACTGCAGCATGCTCCAGGATAGTAGTGGCATTTGCCCGCCTTCAGCGAGTAAGGCTTGTTTATATTATAATTATTCTTACTTTAAACCCCTCATTTTGACGTGCCATTATTTTAAATAATATTTCTTTCGGTTTTACGTAAGATTCCCTTGTAATATCCACCAGTGCTATGGTGGATATTACGTGCCTCTACAGCGGTTAAACACACTTCATTTAAGGGTCCCGCCTACCTGTCTACAAAAATTTTTTTTCCCGTACGTCTACCAACGCCTACCCAGATCATCTAGACCTTCCAGAGAGGGGGCCTAGGCATTTCTCCACCACCTTTTCCACATTGAGTCTTCATCGAAACAGAGGGGAGGGAGGGGGGAATGACGTGTGCCGCTTATACAACTAATCTAATACGATTACAACTCATTGCCACGAGTACATCTTCCACCACTACAGATGTGTGACACACGTTGCCTACACTACAGGCAGCCAGAACTTATGAGAATTCCTGTTATCTAGAGGATATGCAACCCGGCAGAAATGCCGCCCCTCCTACCCTGCGCTGAGAGCCTACAAGCTGCCCAGACCTTGGGCAAGGCAGAGCGCCAATGACGAGGCACAAAGCAGGAACGCTGATAAGAGTATTCCCACACCAACCAGGGCAGGAGGACGTCACGCCTTCCCCGCACCCCTGCCGGCAGCCTACAAGCTTCCATTATATAAGTGCTGCCGGGATGCTGCCGGGCAAGAGCAGTCATTCTTGTTCTATCTCTTGCGTTTTCCCACAGCACTGTTGTCAGTGCTGGGACCACCTGATATCTTAGAAGCATTGAGTACACCCTCTACAGCTACTTCACCATCGACCAGTCAACCTGTCAACCGGTGAACAGCTTATCAATACGTTAAATTCACTTTTTCTCCTCCAGACATCTTTATTAGACAGTTTAGAAGTAGTATATATTTTCTTGTTGAGCTAATCTTTCCCATTCTCCATTAGAACCAGGTTGCCTACACCTTGCCAGCGTAATAGCCTTCAGCAGTCAATTGCCTGGTAGGAGGTAGCACGCGTCGCACGTTTATTGAGACTTCAATAACCATACTGTTGTTTCCTACCCCTCAGCTTTTATTTCTTAGATTATCTGTCTGTGTGCCTGCTAGATACGGGTTACTACGTACACCTTTGACGAGGACCGGGGGAATTTATAACTACCGAATTAACTTCAGCCTGGGGCACCCTTCAGGGGTCCGACATATTTTCACACACCCATTAGACAGCCATCTGTTGCTTTCCAAACTACCACAGCACTGTTCCAAGTGCCGGTGAAGAGCAACAGAGGAGCCACAACCAATAGTAACACCTTCATCCAGAGAGGGGCGACAGTCTCAATTTATTGCCTTATTCCACATCACTGCTTCCAGTGCCGGGATAAACCATGGCTTGAGACCTTCCGTCAATTCCTGTGTGGACGCATATCCAGTGGCGGCATTGGTGACCCAAACGGCTCCCCGTCTCTGTACAGCCCGCCTGGCGTGGGGGATCAGTGGAGACTTTACAGAGCCTGGTCAGCAAGCCAAAGCCGGACTTACACTATAACTTGTGTTTAGTTTGTTCATGTCAAGGTGTACCCAAGGTGACAAGTAGGATGTATGCAGATACAAGGTGAGAAGTCAATTACTAGAACCGAAGCAGGCGCAAATGGTTGATGTCTAAGTTCGGCGTAAGGGCTGAGGTTTTCACACTATTGGGTTATCCGAAGGCCATATTGACAGATAATGGCACCCAGTTTACAAGCCATCAGTGGCAAACCGCCTGTCATGGATGGGGGGTAGAAACCTGGACTACCCCTACCTACCATCCCCAAGCCAACCTCACTGAACGGAGGAACCAGGAGATAAAGAAGTGCCTCCGTATCAGTATAAGCACATCCCCACTATACTGTTTGCCTTTCAATGCTGCACCAACGAGGCCGTAGACATCAGTCCGAACGTTCTACACCTGGGACAGACATTACGCTGACCAGGCGACTGGCAGTGGGAAAGCGAGCCCACTTATATGCCTCAATCTGAGGACATCCAGCTAGCAGCCCTGGCCTGCACCATGTGTGCATATACAGCCCAGACTGTGCATACATTTTAAAGAAATACCCCCAACTGAAAATTGGGGTAAGAGAGTTTAACTTGGGGAAGCCGTCTTTCTGCAAAGTCACCCCGTCAGCAAAGCCAGCAACCAATTCAGCGCTGGTCTTGCTGACAAATGGAATGGACTGTACTGCACAGTAGGCAAGCGAGACAGTGTCTACTGGGCTGAAGATATACGCGAACGGATCCGGAAGGCCGCCTGAGGCCAGATATGTCTATACCCAGGGGACATGCCGACACTTGGGGATGACAAAGCCGAAGGAGATACACCTAGCCAATCAAGGGATGAAGACGAATCCCCACCCAAAAGGTTAGCACCCGATACATAGCCGGGCCCCTTGACGAGACCCGATCCACTGTCCAGCATTATTGACAAGCTCTGAGTAATTTTGCGCCATGGAAACTGGATGTTGAACAACGCCAAGGTGCATTATCCATCAGATCAATGCCCACGACGTAACACAGCTATGCCAAGAAGATAGCAACCAAAACCAAATCTAGCTGCTTTGAATTATCCTGACGGAGTCCACCTGATAGAGAACCCCATCAAACACACCGCTGATCAAGCCGTATTAGTGAGCAATCGGAAGTATCTTCGGTTAGATGGTGAGGAATCACTCCAGCGCCTACCTCTTCACCTAGTACAACTGCGCAGCCAGAAGTCGAGGCCATTCCAACTTCGACGAAGTCGACATCTGGCCCCGACGAAGAAGTACAAGATGCCACCGTAATTTGGGACATCGAGCTCCGATGAGAGTGCTCCGCCCCAACTAACTGCCATGCAGGAAGAACCGCCAACCTGGACGTCGAGCTCGGACAAGAGTGCTTCGTCCTAGGAACAACCTGCCACACAGGTACTCCCACCACCCGTGGACGTCGAGCTCGGACAAGAGTGCTCCGTCCTAGGACCAACCTGCTACGCAGGAACTCCCGCCATCCGGGATGGTGAGGTCGGGCAAGAGTGCTCCGTCCCATGAACAACCTGCCACGCAGGACAAACCGCCTGCCAGGACGTCAAGCTGCCACATTGGAAGTGCTCCCCTCCTCACCTTGCTATGCGAGAGGTCGCTTTCATCGAGAACCTATGCCACCCACTACCCCTCAACAGGCACATCACCCACAGTGGTGGTCGAGGTGAATCTCCCTTCCCCCGCCTCGCCCCAGGACCTGGCCACCGAGACTGTCGATGCCGCCCACGAGCTTTGCTGTTTCCTGCAGTCGGGGTGGAGATCTTTCTCCCCCGCACTGCCTCAACGTCCCTTGAACGAGTGCCCTTCCACTTCGTTGCGGCAGAAGCAGACGCCACGACACCCTAGGCTGCTCTAAGATGCCTGATGCCCCCACGTACTGCCAGGGCCACCCACACGCCTGGTCAGTATCAGGAATCGTCATGGAGAACCACGACCAGGTATGTGTGGCCGTACCCTCTGCATGCTGCCCTTCGTCAAAAGGGGAGGCCCGCTGAAAGTGAAACCAAAGATCGCCAGTAAGTGCGTGAATATTAAGAACAGTGCAGTAGCCGTAAACCGCTACTACGTGCACATGGCAAATGACTCGTTATAGACCGGTCATGTGCTCCACAATTAATTTAGCCGCAAGCCAAAGACAGTGACGTTAGCAGAACAATCACATTTAGCAGCCAAATTAAAAAATCCAAAAGTATCCAGTACAGTTTCAAGTATAAAGAACCCACGAGGAAAAATACACCCTTAATTAGACATTCGACTTGGTGCTAATTAACTTTTTATTACAGCTGTACATCAGTAACTCTTTATAGACATTTTACACCTCGAGGTTCCACAGAAGTAGGTAGCATTACAAATAGATGCTCACCACAGTGACAGTAATGGCTACTGTAAGTGAATCACGTAAAGACGCTCACCACACTGCCAGTGATTAAGTTGAAGACAGAGACTTCGACATAACAAAGACATTTTAGTTTTTTTGTTTTTTTAATCACTTAAATCTGAATTTATGTATAGGTAAACCTATAAATGTCATCATATGTTTTAAGTGTTTATGTGAAGATCGCCTACAAGAAAGAATGCTGTTTTGTAGGAGGGTATTTTTACATGATGCTTTGTATGCTTATAGTTGTATGTACTTTTGTTTTCAATATCTTGTGCACCTACTGATTCTGAGCGTTAAAATTCTTCAAACTTGGTGCAAGATTTTTTAACTTCCATTTTTGAGTGTTTATGTCTATTGTATTAAGTGGCCAACATGTGCACAGTTTGCAGCGATAGTCATCCATGTAGTGTACTTGCTTTGTGTTAGTTTAGCCGGTCAACCCAGGTGTTGAAGGGTCTGTAGTTATCCACCTCACACCCTGTCACATGTAACTATTTAGCTTACTTACAGACAGAAAAGTTCCCTGGAAAGATTTTCCTTTTCTTTCTTAAATCACTGCAGCAAGCTCCAGGATAGTAGTGGTGTTTCCCCGCCTTCCGTGAGTAAGTCTTGTACATATTCCTGTTATTCTTACTTTTATTCCTCTCGTTTTGACGTGCCATTATTTTAAATAATTTTTCTTTCTGGTTTTTATGTATGATTTCCTTGTAATATCCACCAGCAATACGTTGGTTTTTGTTAATGGCACGCATACGAAATGTAGGATGGTGAGACACCCGACACACGCGGATTCCTAACCCAGTAATCTTTGCACATAGGAGGAATACACACACTCGCCGCATCAGCAAATCCGCATTACCAGGGCGAGAGGCAGAGAAAGACGTCCGCCCGAAAGAGAGAGAAAGAGAATGTGAAGGTCGCTGGGCGGCCGACACCGCTCCACGTTTCACACGTTTTGCTTCACCATCTGGGTGGCCATGAGCGCACAGAACACGCGCTGCTACAGTGGTCAAGCACCCCAAACTTAAGGGTCCTGCCTGTCTGCTGATGAATGTTTTTGGAAATTGTTTTTTCCCTGGTACTTTATTTGCTACTCCTACCCAGACCTAGACCTTCCAGAGTGGGGCCTACACCTTTCTCCACCACCTATTCCACGATGAGTCTTCATCGTAATTGGGTAGGGGGGCAAATTGAAGCGTGCCTCTTATACAACTAATCTAATACTATTATGACACATCTCCAAGAATACCTCTTCCACCACTACAGACTCAAAAGACACATTGCGTACCCTATAGGCAACAGGAACTTAAGAGCGTATTTTCTTAACCTAGAGGATACGCAACCCGGCAGGCACATCCCCTTCCCCCTCCTCTGCGCTGAGAACCTACAAGCTGCCCAGAGGCTTCCCACGTCAACCAGGGCAGAAGGACGTCACGTCTTCCCCGCACCCCACGCCAGCAGCCTACAAGTTTCCACTATATAAGTCCGGATGCTGCCAGCCTCTGGAGTCATTCTTTCGCATCCTCTCGGGCGACATTCAGCACTACCTCAGTGTTTCGACCTCTGGAGATCGTGGAAACTTCAAGTACGCCCCAGCGGCTACTTACTACATCTCTACGACCAACAAGCATGAACATACAAATTCAATTTTACGTTGTCTCCTCTAGACACCTTTTACTTAGCAGTTTATCTTTTAACTTATTTGTATTCGTCTAGAACCAGCTTTTCCCCTTTTCACTTAGAACCAGGTTGCCTACACCCGGAATCGCAGTTTTCAACTCTCCACGACTTGGTAGGAGGTTGCACAGGTCACATGTTTATTGAACCTTCAATAAACACTAATTGTTCTCTCCCTTTCTGTTTTTCATTTCCAGGGTATTAGTTTGTATTAACAGTTGGAGACAGAATACTCTGTGCACAGCCAACAGGAACCTGGAGATTTGTTAAACTGAGTTAGCCTGACTGTGGATCCAGGTATCTGCACATCAGAAGACATACATATTAGACTGCTACTTGTTTCTTCCCAGTCACACATTAGCACTGAGTCAGTGCTCATGGGGGAGAAACAGCGATCCCACAACAACTAGAAACACCTTCATACCGGGAGGCTCGACAGACTCAGGTTGTTTCTCAGCATTTGCTCTAAGTCAGTGCGTGGTGACCGTAACCTGAAGTCTTGCCGTTCATCCTTGTGCAAATGCACAACCAGTAGAGACTTGGCGGCCCCCATGGCTCCACGTCCCTGATCAGGTCGCATAATGTGAGGGAGCAGTGGGGACTCTTATCGAGCTCATTCCGGTAAGTCACTATTGGGTTACACTGTCAACTTTCCTGTCTAAGTGCATTGCGTAGACTATTGAACTGTTTGCCCTATGGCTCACGAGAAGAGGAGTGGTAGAAAACGTAGGGAACAATATCTGTCTCACTCTGCTCTCAAGCCATGGATCGCACTACCACGTCCTATGCAGAAGAGACAGGTGGAATGGGACCGCGCCGCCGAACTTAGTTATCAAGCAGTCAGTCGCGCCTGCTTCGGTTCTGGTAATTGACTTCTCACCTTGTATCCGCATACATCCTACTTGTCACCCTGTGGTAAAAGGTTTACTGACCGGTACTGAAGTGTGACTCGGCTGGGAGAACCTCAACTTCTGGACCAACAATGCACACCTGTGGAACCTCAGCTCCGGCATAGACTGAATTTGCAGTGTCTAGGCGAAACCTATCCCGAATACAATGCCAAGAAGCAGGAGTGAGTAAGTACTAACCAACACCCCTCACCTCATGCCGACTATCTAAACCAAACTACACTGCTTTTGGTCTAGCGGACAAAATCCTCGACCAACGTGCTAAGTCAGTCTAATCGGGCAGGCGTCAATATAATGAATACATATGACATGCACTCAGAATGCATACGTAATTCTTGAGGCATCTTGCGGTACTTTAGTATACATATTTTGCATTTGCTTGCAACAAAATTCCTAGGTTAAATGAGACATTTTAGGAAAAGATATTTTACGTTTATGTATTACATACTTTAAGGTTATGCAAAACACATTTTTGCCTTAAAATCTGACATGATTCACTTACGATTACACATGACTCTCTTTCACACATGGACACTGAATAATCATAACCTACGTTACAAAACGTATTCTTACACTTGCATAGCTTACACTTTCTTAAGGTTACAGTTGTACCATCATACTTAAAATCACACAAGATACAAGTAATATTTTCCCTTAGTATAGCAGGAGGTTATGTACAACTTCTGCTCTCGGCAGTGGTAGTGTAGGTGTTAGGCTCATGCCTCCTTACACGTACACTTAATACCTCAATCGCGTTGAGCGTACAGGGATTCTGTAGTTGACGGCGCTCACCCGTAATTACTTGGTTAAGCACTTTTACGCTTTACTTCACTGTGATGAACATATATGCACAAAACGTGAGACTACTACTCACACAAAAGAAATTATTTTAACCTAGGAATAAAGGAAAAGTTACTTACGACTCAAACATAAATTATTTCCCTTTATGTGGGTTATAGTGGGAATATATAATTTTCTATAGATAAAACATAATTTTAATCTGAGGTTAGGTACTCTCTCACTCTTACGTCCTAGGTCACAGTTGATTTTGTCATTAATTTAACATAAAAATCTTTTTTACACATGGTTAGCATGAGTTCTCTTTCTTAATATTTACAATTTCAGTTTCCTACTTTGTTTCCGTTTGGGGAGCATACATACGCAGTCTGACTGGAGGGGATGAGAATAAATTGTCTCGTTGGTGAGGGAGTGGGGGTATCTACCTTGCTTGAGTAGATACACTTTCGTGAACCTGTCTGGCGGCTGTGCACATCCACTGGATGAGTTTTTGTTCTCATCCTTTTTTTTTGCTCCTTCCTTCACACATTCTTTCAACTTAGGTGTTCACGCTACACAACTACATGCTCTTATTACTGTCTAGGATTTTCCGTTCTGGAAAAATTATACTAAGTCCAATATAAGATATTTACAATTTTCAGTAACAGTACATACTTCCTACTTGTGCTTTACGGGATTCTCGTTACATACATTGGAGTTTCACGTAAGTGAAAGAAAAGAAATGTTACATTGGGGTAACAAGAAAGATAAATTTAGAGTATCTCAAAGGGAGTTTACGTGAGGTGATCTCCCTCTACAATAAACATGACATAAATTTACAAGAGTGTTTCTTGTGCTTGAGACATACTTAAAAATTTAAAATTTTAATAGGTTGTGAATTTCCTGGGTGATGGTTATGGCGTGCTCTCAGTGAGTTTTCTGTCTCATGCTCTTAATCACACTACAGGGGGTTTACTAAACAATATCGCCCAGACTCATTGCGAGGAATGATGAGGATGGTCTTCAAGGTTATGTTTACGGGCCTGCTGATAGGCTTCGGTTACATAGTCACACTTCCTAACAGTGCTCATGGTACTTATCAGCGTTACGTTAATCATGTCGTACAATATTTCAAAACAAAACAAGAAAAATATAGATTTTATATTATTTAGCAAATTCTGACTTTATGTGAGCACGTGCGGGATTTTCCGAGAATCTGCGGACGTGAACTTTTCAGTCCGCTTTGGGGATTTGAAGTTACTTTAATGTTTACCTCCACCAACTATTTACTCTGGCAAGCTAGGGACCAATTCAATTTTGATAAAACAATTCTTTTTCTTTACTGCTACTTTACGGGTGCCCATTACTAGGATGTTAATTTACATTAATTGGGTCACTTTTTTTTCCTGCCAGGCCTCTGTTCCTCTCAACGTGTTTATTTAGAATTCTCAACCTTGCAAAAACACAAAAAAAAAAATTTACATTACAGGGGTGCTCAAAATTCTCTCTTTTGAGACTGATGTAGCATTTTTCTTGAAACACTTCCTACTCTATCAGGCTAGGATTTTGGATTACGAACTGTCACCTAGCTACCCTACTAATCTAGCATAATTGCTGTCATAGGCATATTCACCTTAGGGTTCTGGCATCCTAACCCTATCACTGTCCTACTAAAGCTAACTACGGAGAATAACATGTATACAGATGCGTTAGTCTGTTACTGGCTGCTGCATGGTACTCACTCTGTCGATGCTGTAGAAGACGTCGGTAGCTGTGGTGGGCGTAGAAGTTTGGCGTGCCTATGTATAGGATGTATTCTTTGTTTCTGTGGCAGGGGCGGCAGGCCAGCAAAATGATGTGGGCACCCGCCATGGCGTGTTTTGATAGTGCCCAGGCACGTGACAGGTGCGTCTGGCATGTAGAGGGGCCACTCGTTGCAGGCCTGGTGTCGGACTGCAGCGTGGGGCCAGCGTCCTGGTTCGGGCTCCTGCTGTTATCATCCATCTGCTGGGTTCGTCTGCTTCTTGGTTCGTGATCTCTCTGTGTGTGTCACGGGTGTGTCTACCTGACCGCGTGACCTCAGCTTGTCGGAGTCATTGTGCCATGGCGCGGGTGAAAGGTACTCAAACTGCAGTCGCGGTAGCGTCTCCCGGGGGTGGAATTTTACTTCTGGTGGCCAAAGCGCTCACGAATGACTGGCAACTCGCATTGCCTACTTTCGCGGTTGTCGCATCTTCGTTCTCTCTCTCTCTCTCTCTCTCTCTCTCTCTCTCTCATAGGGCAATACAGCGTCACTCTCTTGCTCTCCAGCCGGTACCGATGATCTGAAGGGGCTGGTTGCCAAGTAGACCAGCGGGTCCATAGATTGTGACGAGGACCGGGTTGACTTTTCACCTTTAGCTCGTCCACTTATGCCATTCTTGCTGGGGAAGGAAGGGTAGGATAGCAGGTGTTGTGTCCTATAGTCCCTAACCTGAATATGCTCCGTCGACTTGGGGGAAGGCGTGGCCGTGACTGATCCTGGCGGGAGTGGAAATGCTGCCGCGTCCAGCTCGTTGTCTGGCGAGGGCACTTCCTTAGCCGCAGAAAGGAAGGCCGGAGAGACTCACGCAACGCGTGCGGTCGTGGTTTCGGATAAGCTCTGCCTTTGAACCGCCAGAGAAGGGGTGTAAGAAGGGGTACGAGAGGGGTATGTGGCCTAACCTCAGGGCTCGTAATGGAAGTGGAAGGGGAGTATCCCTTCTTGTTGTCATCCTATCGGTTAGGTTCTCAAGTCCGAGATGATCAGTGGGATCGCGCCATGGGGGTACAGGTTGGACACGTGGTGATGTCCGCCGAGACGTAAGCTGATCAGGGTTGCGTACATAGCCTAATCGCGGAGTCATCAGAGGGTCGTAATTAAAACTCTGGAACTGTACCTGTGGGAGGTGGTTAGTGGTAGGACGGGGGAAGGGGGGCTATCGTTCCTACCAGAGTCCTGTGTTGACCTACCGTCACGAGGGGGAGGGGGACGCTTCGTCCGCCTCAGTGGGGTTCGGGGTTCAAGTCGCGCTTGAGGTTAACACGTGTAGTCTGGCCACTGCTTCCTTAGGTCTGGCCGGTGTGTGATGGGAGCGGGCATGCTATAATGCGCTAGGCGCCTGGATGTCTGCCCTATCTGTTTCCCTCTCCTGCTGAGCTGGGCACACTCAATAGGAGTGCCGACCTTGACAGCCCTGTCAAAAGGAGCGAGTGCTGAGGGGTGGTGGAGGCGGGGTGTGACCTTTCAGTGCTCGTATTGGAGGAGAGGTTCTCCTCTCTGGAGCTTGCTGGGTTGGGCAGTCCCTGCGGAAATGCCTGCCGCCAGCGCAGTGCCAACAACTTGACAAGGGGGCGGCGGGGGTCGGCAAGGATGAGTCGTGCCCTACAGGCGGTCTGGGGGAGGGGCCCGGGCCAATAGCCCTGGCATGCACCATCGGCTCTTTCCCCTGGAGGGGGCGTTCATTCATTACTACACGTGTGAGACAGGCCTGTGCCTCGGCATGCAGGGAGGGGGCAAGGTCTGTTGCTTGTCCTGGCCGTGTTTGAATCGACTACTACATGGTGTGTGTCTGTCAGACTTGCTTCGGAGTCCGACATTGTGGAATACTACAACTGGGCGCCACGGGGTGTTTACTACGACTCTAAAATTGTGAAAAAAAAAAAAAACTTATCTCTGCTGTGGAGAGCGGCGAACAGATGCGCACTATACATGTAAATCATGAGAGGGGGGGGGGGGTGGGAGTGTCTGGTTTGGTCAAACTCCCAAGTCTTAGCTATATGGAGTTTATGGCCCCACATTGGGCACTACTTGATGCATAATCAAACACAACCAACGTGGGTGACTAAAGAACGCTGGGGAGGGGGGGTGACTGGCGAGGTCCAACTCCCAAGGCTGAACTATATGAAGCTTATGGCCTCACATTGGGCACCACTTTACGTGTGCTGCTCTTTGTGGATAAGTTGTTAGGGTGCTGACTGCCTTTTCTTACCTGAGGTGGAGGGTAGTCAAACCTCAGAGTAATTTGGAGTGTTAGGCTAGCCCTTCCGGGCAGCCTTACTCTTCGTACCACAAGGGACGTCAATAGATGGGACGCAAATTGTCCTGATAGGGGATAAATGAGCTCATTCTGTTACGAGATATGAGTGATTATGGGGGTGTGCGATCTCGTTTATACTTACAGGATTGTTCTGCCGTTCCCTCGTTGGTTGGTGAGCAGGGATGAAGTCGGCTACGGGTGGTTATGGTTGCGTGTGGGGAACTGCCTTAGGAGGGATTCGAACCGTGATTGTCCGTCCGGAAGCTAGCGTGATTGTGCAGAAGTTGGGAAGTACTTCTGTTTTCGGGTGTCGAACCCGAAGTATCATGCCAGATTGTAGTCTCACTAGGCTAGATCGACTAGAGGGGCTCTGTGTGTCGGTGTAAGTGTGCAATGATTGTCTCAGGATGGGCTGAACGGGGTTTCTTCGGAATCTGATTCCTCGTCCGGCTCGCACCAACCTAACAAGTGTTTTAATGGAGTTTCATGGTCAGGAGGTAACACTATATTAAATCAATCTGGTTGCTCTCGGATTCACTAGTGTTCAATGTACTGGAGTGGGAGTCATTAATTATCTGGTTCAACGAAGCTTGCTGTAATGAGGCACGCCTCTCGCGTCGCCTCTGATGGCTTCCAATACCACTGTGTTGTTGGCGCGTTGAAAAATACAATTTAGCAAATAAAATAATTAAAGGTTGTCAACAGGGGTTGCGTACGTACAGTCCTGGGCAGGGTGAAATCTACAATCACTCCCGTGGACCTGCTGTTCACAATGGCAACCCAAGAAACAGAACCTTGTGTCTGGTATCAGCGGCGGGTGCACTGGAATCTCAGGAATTAGGTCCAATGTCAGGCCCTGCTTCCTGAGGGATTCAGCACACTGCACGGCCAGATAAAGACGTAAAGTTGGTTAGAATTAACTGCGCACTGAATGGAGACACAACACTGAATTAATAAAGCAATAATAATAAAAGCAATGGCACAGGATCTAAAATTAAAATGACTGTAAGCTGCAAACAAAAAGGTTAAGTTTTGATACGTAATATTTTATTATGGTTAAAACAGTGAGTTAGCAGACCCGTCTAAATAATTACACACTATAAGCTAGGTAAGAAATGATATTAACTACTGAGTTAAAATCAACAGGCGAAGGTGAGTTTGGGAAAAATTAATAAAATGAAGTAATTCATTTCCTATGAAGATTCCTATCTAATTAATCAAATTAAAGTATACGCTATTTACAGCGTGATTGTTATAAGGGGCTCTATCCAGAGGGACGTAAATCGCGCAACGACCTGTTAGCGTGGAGTCAAGGGAAGTTGACTGAGATAAGGGTAAGTAGGTACGGGTGTGGGATATACCAAGATGTGGAGAGCTGTTCCTGAGCTGAAGGCAGCCTTGTTCAAGCTGTGGCTGGAGTGCTGGGGGCCTTCTGCAAGCTGCTGGTTGGAGGTTGTGGTTCGAGCCCTGCCTCGGGCTGCTGAAGTGAAGGAGGCAGAACCCTGGGTGGGCTGCAGAGGAGAGAAGAGAGATTCTTCCGCAGACTGTAGGTGAGCTCGCAAACCTTGCGACTGGCGAGCTCCTGCATCTCTGGACCACAAGGCTGGACTTCTGTTTATACGAAAATCGCCCTGTGTCAGCTATTCTCTGCGGTGGGGGGAGTAGCGTAACCTTCCAATACGGGGGCGATGAAATTTTCATGCACCCCGGACTGAGGCAGGCGGTCCGTTACGTCAGAAGGTCACGGGGGTGTTGCTATCTTGAGGGTTGCGTGGAACTTCTTGGCCAGGCATAATATTATTTAAATAAATTATATTATATCTTTGTCGGTGTTGCTCTGGCGTGTTCCTTTTTATCAGATGTGGAAGAATATTGTTTATTATAGACAAGAAATAACACACAATTATGCAGTTATATTGCCGGACACGCCCGCGGCGAACGTACCACATCACCATCTTGAATCTCACTGGCGTCAGGAACTACTTGCGGCGACGCCATGGCTGTAGAAGAAAGTAGATCTCCACGGAAGGATATACAAGTCTGAATGCATATTGCCCAATATGCAACATACCACCCGCAGAGACCGGCAGAGGTCTCAGAGATTCAGTCCAACAAGTCACGACACAGTTTTACATTTTACAGATACTATACATATTTACATGACACCACTGGCAGATTTCATTATGCAGGTAGACAATACAGCTCGTGTACTGGCCTATGCAACTGTCCCTTGTTGGTGCACATGTCTGCCACTGTGATCACACCGTCTCTTCCAGGATGAATGTTCACGACTCTAGCTGGGTACCAGCCAAGGGGTGGTAAGTACTCTTCTCCCACATGAACAAGATGTCCAACTTGGAGTGCTGGCTGTTGGGTTCGCCACTTACCCCGAGGTTGCAGCTGCTGCAAGTATTCTCCATACCATAGCTTCCAAAATTGGTTTGCTAATGTGCACACACACTTCCGCGTTTTCGATAGACATAGGTCACTATTTTCAGAGGACTCTGGTACAGCTACCAGAGGTCTACCAATGAGGAAGTGTCCAGCTGTGAGGGTGGCAAAGTCATTTGGGGCTGAAGACAGTTGAGTCAGGGCCTGGAATTGAGGACTGCTTCAACTCTAGTACAGAGCGTAATCAATTCTTCCAAAGTGAGAATTTGGTTCCCAATTACTCACCTGAGGTGATATTTAAGAGACTTTACAGCAGCTTCCCACAATCCTCCTTGATGAGGACTGGCAGGAGGGAGAAAATGAAAACTAATTGAATTAGCCAAGGCAAAGTTTTCCAGGAGTGGAGACTGGAGGAGCTGGGTGGAAGATCGCGTGAGCTGTTTTGAAGTTCCTATGAAATTGGTCTCACGGTCAAAGTGGAGCACACAAACCTCTCATGATACAAACCGGGTAAAGCCTGCAACAAAACTGTCAGCGGTCAAGTCTGTAATAACCTCAATGTGTATGGCTTTCATCACAAAACAGATGAAAATGGAGAGATAGGCTTTCTGGGTGACCATGCAACACAGCTTGTTGAACTGTATGGTGGCAAGCCCAGCATATTCCACACCAGTCCGTTCGAAGGTCACAGCAGATGTGACACGTTCAAAGGCAAGTCGCCCATCAATGGGGGATTGTTTACAGGCCGACAACGAAAATAACGCACACACTTAAAAACTCTCAAACGAACCGAGGACCTTGCCGAGAGAATCCAGAACTGTTGTGTCGAGTGATATCAACAAGTGAGACGCTGCATGCAAATACTAAGTGTGGTAGTAGTCTACCAAAGCTTCAACAGCTACATGGTTTTTAGGTAGTATGATAGGATGTTTTACTGAAAATTCTATGTTCACATGTGACAAATGGCTGCCCGCCCTGAGCACACCAATTTCATCCAAGAATGGTGTCAAACGCTGCACTCTTGTTGAGCAAGGTTTCTCCTCTGAGTCGTTTCAAATCCTATAACAAACGCTCCTGTTGGATACATTTTCACATCAAAGCAGTGGCTTCTTTCAATTCTGCAGGAGAAGGGTGCCACTGGTTCAAGGCTGTTTCTTAATGAGATTGATGAAACACTTTACATATGCCATGACACAAACCAGCTTGGGCCATGAGGAAATTTGTTGCAATACTGGAAGTTCTTGAGAAATGTCATGTGGGTAAGTAATGCGAACTGAGAAGGCCTTGATTCTGGGATCTCGCCCACCGTCTGATTGTGGACATTGGCCACTGTCCTAGAGGCTTGACTAACCAGTTAGGGCCATGCCAAAACAAGTCATGTGAGAGGAGTTCATGAGGCAGCATGCCACGGGTGGCACAATCAGAAGGATTGTCTTTGGAAATTACATGTTTCCATAGCTGGGGAGGGACCCAGTCCTAAATTTATTTGTGCAACGTGATTTACTACAAATACTTTCAATAAGTAGGGCTGGGTCTTTATCCAAGTCAGAGTAATACTGAAATCGGTCCAGGCATGAATAGCAGTGACATTTAAGTGCTGTACCAGGAAGGCATGACATGACAATAGCGCATAAGTTTGGCCAGTAAATGACCACCACACAATTCTAATCAAGGAAGAGACACCTGCTTGAGTGGAGCTACCTGTGATTTTGTCAGGACAATATGCACACACACATTCCCTTGAGTATCCACACTCCTGAGATATACAGCAGCTGCATAGGCTTTCTCTGAAGCGTCCGAGAAACCGTGCAGCTCCACACTGACGACATCATGACAAATGAAACGAGGCAGGCTAAATACTTCTAGTTCTATTAGCCTATCAAAGAACTGGTTCCACTTATCCAAGGCCGGAAATGGAAGAGGATCATCCCAACCTAAGCCCTGAATCCTTACCTACTACATTAGCATCTTACCCCACACAATTATTGGCGACAAGCATCCCATAGGATCATATGTTTGTGCAGTTTATGAAAGGACAAAGTGTTTGGTCGCTACCCTGGTAGTGATCCTCAAGTGATAAGAAAATGAGTCCTTTTCTGGGTTCCAGTACAACCAGAGAACATTTACAACAGAGCCAGATGAGAAGTCCAGATCTCTAGTGGTTTCCCGATGAGTTACAGGAATATCATCGAGGAGCTGAGGCTGTTTGCTGGACCACTTCCGTAGTTCGAACCCACCCTGGCGCAGAAGTTCAATCAACTGGTATTTCAACATATGTGATTGTGAAGAACATTTACATCAAGAAGATACTGGGCACTTTCATCCAAGGCCAACTGGTGTAGTATTCGAATAGCCAGGAATGGAGAGGGTGAGAGACCATAGGTTACCGTATTTAGCTGAAAAACTGTGAGCGGAAGGGATGGATCGTTACCCCAGAGAATGAGTTAATATGGTTGGTCAGCCTCGTGGATTAAAATTTGCAGGTTAATTTGCTTAATATCACAGGAGAATACGACACTATACAACCTGGATCTCAAAATCACATCACAGATTTCATTCTGAAGTTTGGGTCCTGGAAGCAGAACATTGAGACCCCAGCGATGGTTTTGGCACTACCATCAAATACCACTCTCAATTTTGTGGTTGTGCTCAACATATTTAGAACACCATGATGTGGAATGAAACATTCTGCTGTCTCCTTAGCATCAGTTGGCGGGGTGGAGGGAACATATACCTTTATGTTGCCTGACTCAGAATAGTCTGTCATTAAATCTGTGTACATGGTCTTCATTTCAGGATATAATGAAAGTTTCTTTTCTAGAGATCAGAACTTACATTCAGCATTCAAATACGATTCCCCAAGAGGTTGAGCCTGAGGTTTGAAAGGAAGACGAACCTTGTATCTCCCCATGTCATCCCACAAATGGATGTCCTCAAAATGTTTCTCGTAGTAGTTAGCATCTAGCAGCTTTGCATTAACACACATTGGTTCTTCAACTTCCCAGAACCTTTAAAGTCAAATCTAATGGATCCTCCATGCCAATGAACATTCAGACTACGTCTTGATCGGAATCAGTGCACAACTCTGGGTACTCACCTAGCAGTACCTATCCAAACTGTGACTCCAGCCCCACAGGCATGTGCTGTCCTAACTCCAACCTGCCACTCACACGTGCATAAACATCAGTACCTAACTACATATTAATTGGAGCAGGTTTGTCAAAGTGGGGGTCTGCCAGAGGAAGGGAACCTAATTGGGTTCGGATACGCTGATCTACAGAAGCCCGGCAGATTGCTAGTGATTGACACAACATAGAGTGAGTGATTGAAGGTACACTGAGGCTCCCTGGAAGATTGTATCTTACAACTAATCATTTCTTTCAGATTTACAGCACCTTGAGAGAGGCCAAAGACCCTTTCACGTGCCTTATGCAGAGGCAGAGACAGTACCTCTGCAGAAGCTTCAGATATGAAAGATGCCTGAGCTGCATTATCAAGCAGACAGGGCATGACATGAGGTTTGTTATCAGCTCCGTACACTTTGGCCAGAGCTGTAGACAATAAAACAGATTTAAGATCATGTGCTGACACATATGCAAATGTACTGCTTGGACCCTCAGTGCTGGCAGAACCTTTGTTTCGAGACCTGAAGTTACATTAGACCTCCCATCGATGTGGAGCAAAGTATGATGTTTTTGTTTACATCGATAACATGTGTGAGACGAGGCGCAATCAGCTACTGCATGGGATCCTCCAAGACAGTTAAAACAGAGTTTTCTTTTGTGAACCATTGATTGCCTGTCAGTGGGTGATGCACTGATTAACTCTGGGCATTTGTAAACACTGTGAGAGGTGTCCTGACAAACTGCGCAAGGCTTAGGTAATGTAGGTTCAGAATCTGTAACTAGGACCGACCTTGGTTGTGAGGTTATGTGACCTGATTTGGTTAGGAATGTTTTTCCGATGCACTTAACAATCCCCAACTTTGCTCACATCAACTGCACAATCCAATTTTGCTACCCTTGATCGCAGAAAATCAATAAGCTCTGAAACAGTGGAAATGAGTCAGTATTTTCTGTTTGTGAGTTTTCAAACTTTATTCTGACACCTACATCTAATTTGTGTAACAAGAGTGTGGCAAGCACTGGATTATTCCGTATTATGTCACAATCTAACCCTTCGAGGTCTCGAGCACTTTCACTGAACTGTTGATAAAGTTTCGCATGAATTAGTGGTTTGTGGAGTCGACACCAGGCAATTCAATAATCCTATTAATATACAAGATGGTGAGTTTTCTCACATTTTGGTATTAGGACGTAAGAAGTTACCAGGCTACTAAATAATTTTCAGCAGTAACAGGCAGATTTTTGACCAACTGTAAAGGCGTCCCCTTTGAGACATCCTAATAAGTACTGGAATTTTTCTTTGTCGACCAATGCTTGACTGTCGTGGATTGTAGCTAAATACAGTTGAGAAAACATTGGCCACTCCTCCCACTACCCTGAGAAAGAGTGCAAAATAATTTTCGAAAGTCTAACATTTGCTGACGTGGAGGCAAGATTACTGGTTGACGAAGCTGTCACAGTTTGAATGGACAAGGATGAGGTTATGTTGCATCGGGTGTCTGACAACATAGCAACGAAAGATTCGTGCTTCGATGTTAGCACATTTTTGTCAACGTTATCTGGCAGGGGATCAGTTTGTATAAGTTTGTTGCACAAAGAATTACTTCGGACTCGATGGCATCTAGCTGTGTGCCAAATTCGTTTACTTCATGAACAGAATTTCAAGTGGCTTCTGCCTTAACAAGGGCTTTGTACCCTTTCATTAATGTGTTTCATCTTGCTCTCCTGAAACTTGAACTTCAACAAAAATATTTTGAATCCCATGTCTATGACCTACCAATCGACCACACAACAAAAAAAAAACAAAAAAATCAACACTTGATGCAATATGGGAATACAGCAAAAATGTCAAAAGCTAGGGTAGGACATCTTGCATACCATCTCTGCGATAAAACATGTATTCGCTCCATGAAACACTCTACAAATGGGATGATGCAACAAGAAGACAAAAAGAAGTACTCACCCACGTGTTCAGCACAGGCTGGTAATAGAACATTACACAATAATACGAACAAGTAAGTGGTTTCCCTGGAATTTCCATGAAACCACAAACTTCTCACAAATGTACTGGACAGCGATGAAGAAAATACTGGTTCCTTCTTGTGATGTTTCTATGATGAGTGGATTCAGAGCAGCTACCGTAGTTTGTGCACATGCGTGAGGTAAAGCTTCAATTACACAGAACTCTTAAAACAACCAAAAAAGTATCACATTCACTGTACGGAATAAACGCAGGCACATATCCGGCCCGGAGGACCAAAAATGTTTAGCATAGACAAGAAATAACACACAATTATGCGTTTATATTGCCGGACATGCCCACTGCGAACTTACCACGTTGCCATCTTGAATCACACTGGCGTCAGGAACTACTTGTGGTGACGCCATGGCTGTAGAAGAAAGTAGATCACGGAAGGATATACAAGTCTGATTGCTTATTGCACAATACACAACAAATATAAATTCAGATATAAAGTTCAATTACTTAGTTGACTCATTAAAGCCTAACGTAATTTCAATATATAATTTACAAGTCTCAGCGACCAATGAGTTTGAACTCGCCCACACTCAGATGGGGTGAAGTCGGCTGTAGTGTGCGCATCTCGGTAGCGCAGAAAGCTGGCATGCTTCAACTTTATGATTAGATTTGCTTGTATACAAGTTCATTTTGAAGACTGCATATTTATTAGTTCATAATGTGTGAAAAATTGAGACTATCCAACATTACGAGTTATAACTACAGCCTATTAGGCAGGACAAGTATTTGAAAATGGTTTTATTGCTACTGTTTACGGCCTTCCTTCATTTCTGGTTTACAGTAACCACTGTGTAGATTGATTGTTTCTAAAAAAAATTTGGGACCCTGGTGGTGCAGTGGCAAAGAGTGTTTGCCTTTCACCAAGTCAAACTGGGTTTGATCCCTGTCAGGTTGCTCTCAGATTTTTGCATGTGGGAATTGTGCTGGACAATGCTGCTGGTTGGTGGATTTTCTCAGGTATTTTCTGTTTCCCCTGCCCTTGCACTCTGGCTCTTCTCTATACTCAACTTGCTTCATCCTCATCAGCTCTCAAGACCTCTACGCATGTCAATTGTTGTATAAACCCCTCCTCTCCTCTTTTCTCCTCTCCTCTCCCCTCCTCCCCTCCTCTCCTCCTCTCCTCTCCTCTCCCCTCCCCCACCACTTCTATAAAATCTTTACTGTGTTGTGTTGAGATGGGATCTGTGATATGACAGCATTTTGGCATCATTGAACCTGCCAGCTGCATTGGAAGACACCTCTGGTGATACACTGCCACAGTCACTGCTGGATAAGGCTGCAACAGTTCAGAGCCTGGGCGGCATCCAGAAACTGGAGACAATGGTGCTGGAACTCCCAGAGCTGCTTCAGAGGAACAAGGACATTCTTGATGAGGTGAGTTTATTGTCCTGTCTTCTCTTTCGATTGTCAGCCAGTGTGGAACTCTCTACCTCTTCCTTGGCAACTGTGTTTTGTTAGAAAACAAACATGTCTCCATTCCTTTTATTATTTAGCATCTTGCGTAACTACTTTTATATTGAAAATAGTTTCTTTTAAAGTAGTTTTAGAAGTAATCAGTTCGTTAAAAAAATGCCCTGAATAGGTATCCTGTATATTTTCCACACCCAATCTCTTCGCCCCAAATATTGTAGTAAAAAGTGCATAAAATACATACATGGATAAATACGGTAACAGGGTGGCCATTTGACCTGGAAAACCTGGAAAAGTCAGAAATTTTATGAATAACGTGGAAGTATTTCGTAAACAAATTAAATATTGAATTTGCTAATACCAAGTGACAGGTTAAAAACTTAGAATTACTGGGTAGCAAAATTACAAATTTTAAATGGGTGAAGAAATGAAAAATGAAGTTGTTGATATCAATACAAAGATTGAATGTGTAAAAAATAAGATTTAATAGTTTTGGAATGTTCAGTTTTGTTGTAAATAATTTTATCACTATTGATTAGACCTGGCAACAAAAAAGTAGTGACATAATGTTTTATAGCAAATGTATTGGTCTTATGCTAAACATTATGCAAGTTTCAGAATAAGATTTCCTATCATTACCTTGTGAGCAGCTTGGATAGTTACATAAAAAGTAGAATGTTACTTTATGTTAAACATTATTCGGAAACGTGGCAATCATTTTCTTACAATTTATTTTCTTTGAGGTAGTGTTTGTTTGTTTTTATGGCTCTGCGTTTGGTCACTTCTGATAGAATTTTTTTGGATAGTCATTTTATTTAATTTTGCTTAAGAAAAATTAAATTTGTCACAAAAACCTGGAAGAGTCAGGGAATTTTTTCAGCTTGAAAGATTGCTGCCCTGAGTAAGTAATTTTCAAATATAGGCAGTTCAGTGATGGATTTTGAAATAAACCTTTGAAACGTGTAATGGTTCCTACTTGTATATCTTTTAACAGGGCACAAGTGGTATGCACCCAGTAAAGTTAGTAACAATGGAAGGAAAGTAATTGCATGTACTAACATGGCATTAAAAGTTTTAGGTAAACAGTTGTGAATACTAAAATTATTTCTTCTGCTTTCTGTTTTTTTTAATGCATATGCACTGACATGATGAAAGTCGTGAGATAGTACTATGTAACGAATGACTCATAGCACCACCGCTGCAGAACGACGTTGCATGGCCTAAACTGGTCTCAGTTGTGAACAAGTGGTCATGTCATTCGCAGGGTTGCCACAGGTCTGGAAAACCTGGAAAACAAGGAAATGTAAGGGAATTTGAAAACTAAGGGAAATCAGGCAAATATCAGGGAATTTCAAACAAGTTAGCTAAATGTTAGGGAATTCTGTGATATGCATGACATATTCGCAGTTCTGTCATCATTTGTGCACCTCACCTCTGCGAGAACCATATAAAATTGTTTTAATGATTGGGGACTAAATGGTTAGGCTTTTTTTTTTTTTTTTGCAATCTGTGTAGTGAGCAATTTTGTAAGATCTGAGAAGAATTTTGATATAAATGTGTGTTATAATGCAAAGGAGCCAATCCTTACAGAAAAAAATATGTTGGAAAAAGGTCAGGGGAAAAAATTTTTTTGTCTGGAAATTAGGAAAATGTCAGGAATTTTCCAATATAAAAATGTGGCAACCCTGATTTGGATTGACTGTTGTTTACACGCTCGGCAAGGCAACATGAGTAATCAGAGTTCGAATGGGGCATGATTGTGGGTGCCAGAAGGATGGATATTCAATTTCAAAAGTTGTGGAGACGTTCACTATTCCTCAATCCACGGTGTAACGTATGTACAGAGAATATCAAAATCAAGGCATTATGCTCCACCGTGGGCAACGCAGTGACTGTCCAAAGTTACGTGATGATCATGACCGGCGGAGGTTGGGTAGAATTGTCCGAACTAATAAAGCAGAAACACTTGATCAAATCACAGCCACATTCAATGCAGGAGGTATCAGATGTGTATCTAGCAGATCTGTGCAACATTCATTAGCTTCCATGGGATACGGAAGCAGAAGACCCACCAGAGTGCCTCTGTTAACAGCACGACACTGAGCACAACGTCTCACTTGGGCCGGCGAGGTTACTAATTGGTCCCTGGAGGATTGGAAACATATGATGTGGTTGGATGAGAACATAATACAGGTTGTTTCAGGCTGATGGCAGGGTTCGGGTATGGTGCAAACCCTTTAAGGCCATGTATCCCACGAAGCCGAGTACTGATGAGAAGTTTCTTACCTCCCATGCTGGCCTCACAGCAGAGGGACGTCACACGGCCCCCCGCGGCCCATCCCCGCACCCCTGCAGTTCTGACTATATAAGTTTGTGCGCGGCTTGGCTCGCCAGTTATTTCTTGCAGTTTCTTGAGCTCGCTCCAACACTCCTAGTGCTGGGGCCTCCAGCAAACCACAAGTCTTCAGCAGCCACCAGAGACTGCTCCCAGCGACAACAACAGTCTTCCACAACCACCAGTAGCTTCTGTCATTGTCGTCACTAGAGGCTTCAGTGACGGCACCTTAGAACAGTTACCAGAAGCTTCATCTGCAACTGCAGTTAACACCAATACACCTAGTTAATGTATGTGTCGGGACTTTGTTTTCCTTAGGGAGATGTGGGGACTTAGAATCATACCGAGAAGTTGACGACACACTTTAATTTTTTTCCACTAGAGCAAGGGAACTTTAAACTTCTTTTTGTCTCTTCTAGTCACCCGTTATTTAGATAGTTTCGTTCAGTATTATTTAATTCAGTTTACTAGTTCTACTTCCCATTTAGCCTAGAACCAGGTCGCCTACACCTGGCTAGTGTAGGTTACTTTCAGTATACCGTCTGCTTAGTAGGAGATAGCACGTGTCTCTGTATTTATTGAGTTCTCAATAAATACAGCTTTGTTCTTTAGCCACAAGTTTTTATTCCTAGAGTAATATCCACTTTGCCAGCTAGGAACAATTTGCACTGTGCACTGCCAACAGAAACCGGGTATTTTTCAATCCGAACTAGCTTTGACTGGGGACCCCCTTCTGGAGTCCCCCCATCCTAAACATACACATTAGACGGCCACCTGTTATATTCCTACCGGAGCACCTAGGTGCTGGAGGGGGGCCTTGGCTGGATACCACATCCAGTAGCAGTGGTGGCCCACATGGCTCAACACTTCTGGTCTGCCTGCAAGGGGGGGGGGGGGGGCTTCTGAAGCACCGAGCTCGTGCTACCAGCGACTACTGGAAATACACTATTATAGGACATAGCTTCTTGTCCGTAGTGCACGACATGTATCGTTCAGCGGCGAACCACGCGCTATGCCTTTTAAGGTAAGGCATGACTGATGGCGTAGAGATCAAAAGACAGTTCACCTTGCTGCCAAGCAGTGGTTTACCCTAGCTCCTCCTACGAAGGAAAGACAGGCGGAACGGGACCGCGCCGCCTCACTAAGGCTACGAGCAACACCAACTGCTCCTGTGTTTCACTATATACCTTTTTCACCGCTCGTCCGTACAAGCCTAGACTACCATCCTGTCCTGAGGGGTGTAGTGTACAGAAATGAAATCAGGTACGGGATCACCAATGTCAGGTTTTGGAGCCAAGAGTCAATGGTCTGGAACCTGCTGTACCGTGTGAGCCGGCACGGTACGACCTACTCGAAACCCTAAGACTACAGCACCAACTTTGCTCAGCAGCCAACCCGACTTTACCAACCGGCCGAAGAACATGAGTAAGCCATGTAAAACCAACACCTCCCTTCAACTACAGATATGCTGACCCTCCACAGGGAACAAGGTAGTAATCGACGTCTTTGTGCCAACTCGTAAACCGACATGTCCCATCAACATTTCTAGTTGTAAACGTTGCTAAAGTTTTGAAAATCCTTGATATAGTGCACTTGGTCTAATGCAGTAAAGCCATAATGACCGTGCCAAGCAGTAACACTTTTGTCAGAAGTGGGATGGAGGCAATTATTAATCAATTGTAAATTAAGTTAGGCAATATATTGGTAATTAGTGATATTAGGATTAATTAATTATTGTAATAGCTCTAAGGGAAATAGTTAGGACTGTTTTATACAACCGTAGTGGTGAATGTTAACCAGAAAAATTTCAGCAGAACTGGAAGCCCTGCGAGTGCTGATTGAGGGGTTAGGTAGCCAGATGGTTAGTGTGAGCGCAAGTGTAAATAGCTTGAAAGAAGATGTAAATAACCAAGTTAGTAGTGTGAAAGAAAGTGTGAACGAAACTGTAAATAACCTGACGTGTGTCACTTATACCAACTATCTACAACTATTAAAACTCATCTCACTGTAAACCAAGTGTACTACTTCTACACACATGAGATTCAAACACCGTGCAAATCTGTACATGGAAGTCACAGCTTGCCACAATCCTGGAGGGCAGCTGGACATGTGAGATATGAGGGTTTGCGAAAGCAAGCGGCGCGTCACCCCCACCCCTTTTCCCGACGCTGAGAGCCACCTACAAGCCATCAGTCGCCTCGGGACGTGCCCAAGCACCACCGAAGTTATGTGAAGGCCGAGAGATGACCAGAGGGTGCTACCCCTACTCCCGGCCTCGCAGCAGAGGGACGTCGTGCCCTCCCATGTGGCTGCCATGACACGCGCTACCCTGACTATATAAGTCCGTTCGCGGCAGACCTCACCAGTTGTTCCTGCCAGTCTTCAAGCTCGCTCCACCACTTATAATGCTGGGGCCCTCAGACTACTGGTAGATCTTCAGCTGTCCTTCCAGAGGCTGCCACCAACTGCTCAACACTCTTCAGCAGCCACCAGAGGCTGCCTACCATTGATGTCGCAGTTAGAGTTCTACAGCACCTGCGACCAGACGCTCCAGCGACGCCAATCGCCAATAGCTACCAGAAGCTTTCTGTAGCTACCAGACATACCACACTTTAACTACTTCTTGTCTCCTATAGACACCCCGGCTTTAGTTGGATTTTTAGTAAGCAATTTTCGTTCACGTTCCCCAACTAGCCTAGGACCAGGTCACCTACACCTGGCTGCCGTAGGTTTACTTCCAGCCTCCCGTCTGCTTGGCAGGAGAGCACGAGTCACTGTGTTTACTAAACAATTAATAAACACGGTTGTGTTTCTTTTAAATGCGAGTTGAGTACCGCCAATCGGGAATGGGAAATTATTACTACGAATTAGCTATAACTGGAGACTCCCCCTCAGGCGGCTCCATTTCTGATACACACCTATTAGACAGCCATCTATTTTATTCCTACAAAGTACACATGTACTGGAGGAGCAGAATAGAGGAACCCCGACCATTAGCAACACTTTCCACCCAGGGAGAAACAGTACGTCCCTATTGGAGCACCTGGGTGCTGGCTGTGGTATTTGCTTAGGTGTTATGGCCTAGCTTTGGTTGGGATTGCACACCCAGTAATAGTCTTAATAGCCCACACTGCTTCAAAGCTTCTAGTTCACCGGGCACCGGGCTCGTTCTCTCTAACCGTTACTGGGCAACACTATTTAGGGTTACTCGTATCCGTGGTGCTCAATTCATAGTTCTCAGCAGCCCAACCCGCTATATGCCATTTAAGGTGAGACACGGTGCAAGGAGGGAGGAGCAGAGAGATGCGTGCCTTGCTGCCAAGCATCCTGCTGGTTTAGTTTCCCTTACAGCGAGTCGACGAGCAGAACGAGATTGTGCCACTTTACTCAGGTCACTTGCGTGGCCTGCATCTACAGCAGGTGATCCATCTACTTTCTCGTCATCGCCTTTCTGCATGCATCCTGCCTGTCACTCCGTTGTGATTGGGTTAATCAAACAGACAGAGGAACGCCTTAGCATCTCGAACGCCGACTTCTGGAGCTCAGCAGCTACAAGATGGAATGGTAGTTTTTGTGTTGCCACAACAAGGGGCCTTGCTACTGCCCAGGCTGAGAACGATTGACTCAACCAACTGTACCTAGCTAATCCTTGTACTCAAGACGTCAGTAAGTCTGCTACCGCTAGCACCTTAAGCCAATCACCTATGATAACTAACAACGCTACTATAATAGGGCAGACCAATCTAAGGGACTTGTTAATTGTAACATCAAGAACTTTGTTCCCTCATGTAAGGCCACGTGTCCAACTATTATATCTAGCTGCAAACACCCGTAAGCACAACCGACCGAAGTACAATCAAAGTCACATGACCGTGATCCAGTCGTAGCTTATCGGACACGCCTTGAACCAAATTAGTTCAGTAATTGTAAGTGTGAACTAGAATGTAAATTACAAAATAGACTCTGTTAATGAGAATGTTGATAGGAAAATAGAAGGCATTAGCGAGTTAGTGAACACAAGAATTGACTGTGTGGATGGAAAAACTGACAGTGTTAATGAAAGAATGAACAGTGTAAACAACAGAGTGGACAGCATTGAGAATTAATTTAAACAGAAAATCACTGCTTTAGAGAACGAACAATGCAATTCTCTTTAACAACAATGTTCCACAGCCATCACATCGGCAGACGAGAAAAGTGATGAGGCATTGCAAGACATCACCAACACAGCAACCTCGGAGGATAGTAAGCAGCTCAGCAGCATTGGTGTTGCGCAGTGGGGAAGGGTGTCTTAATTAAGCTCACTCCTTACAATGGCCAGACTTCATGGTGAGAGTACCAACAACAGTTTGAAATAGTCGCTACCCTTAATGGTTGGACAACAGAACAGAGAGCTTACTACCTCGCCGCAGTACTGAGAGGCCCCGCACTGAGCTACTACAGTCCCTGCCAGAGCGACATCGACTGGAGTACCGTACGCGGGTATCGGCCTTGGAGTACATTTTGGCAACAGGTATGTTCGACATGCCCACCATGCACAGCTGCGAAGCAGAACCCAGCGATCAGGGGAGCCACTGCAGGAGCTATAGCAAGATATTGTGCAGATCTCCCAACTATCTCTTGATGCGTGCAGCTCTTGCCTGGTGGGCAAGTGGTTAGGGTGCTGACGACTGCCCTCTCGGCCCTTATGAGGTGGAGGGGAGTCAAACCCCTAGGTGAGTCGTAGCATTAGACTATCCCTTCCGGGCTGTCTTATTCTCCTTACCACTAGGGATGTCAAGAAATGGGATGCCAGCTGTCCCAAAGGGGTGAAATGCTCAGTCAGTTACGAGTTATGAATGTGTATGGTGGTGAGCAATTTAGCAATGTCCTATGGGATTTATATGCCGCGGCCTCGTTGGCTGTCGAGCGGGGACAAAGTTGACCGGGTTCGTTCTCCGGACGTCTTGGGAACTGCCTTGGCAGTGATTCTAACCCTGATCATTCTCCCTGAGGTTAACTTTACCAAGCAGAAGCTGGGTAGTGCTTCTGTGTTCGGGTGTCGAACCCGAATGACCTTGCCTGACGTTAACTTTACGACACTAGCTCGGACGGAGGTCTCGTGAGCGGGGAGGTTCTGTGTTTCAGTACTAAAATTCGGCACAAGTTTAGGCATTGGCTCGGCGGGGTTTTCCTCTGGGTCTAAATCTTCATCGGGGGTACACCAACCTAGCCAACTTTTCAATTGTCTCTCGTCTGGGGGTGTTATTACCTTGAAGTCAACTGGTTTGTTCTCAGGTTCACTGGGAACAAGTACACTTGGGTTTGAATCATTAATTCATTGATTAATAATGGCTTGTTTATTTGCGGCGCGCCTCATGCGGTGTTATGAGTTGCCAGTTGGTGCCGTGCGGGCAGGCGAGATAAGAGGTAGGCGACTGAGTGGTGGTGGCATATCAGTTCAAAGCTACCAACAATATAATATTCTGCGGCTTGACGCGTGATCCTGGTTGTGGCGTTTTTCGTGGTTTATCGAAGTGCTCTGGATTACTGACTTAGGCTCTCATCACAACTGGGAGTTTGTTGAACCTTCCAGATGGTCGCATTGACTGCATTTAAGTGTGACAGGCCTCGTGGCTGGGAGTTTTTGAGTTGGAGTGCTTGAATGGATGAACGGCTGGTTTCCGAGCAAGCGGTTTGACCAGCAGTGAAGAAGGGATGATGACGACTGCGAGTGTCAACGTTTTGAAGGATGTGGTTGGGGCATGGACTATTGGATCAAGTGCATCAGTGAAATACGTTATATTTGATGTGAACACATGCTAATAATCTATATGAGTTAACTGACTATAATCAAGAGACATGGAGGACATTAAGTACAGTTGAAATAAACATTAATTAGTGCTGCACTCTCTGTTAAATAGAAAGAGTAAAAGTAGAGACAGCTAATTGATGTTGTATATAATAGCGGAGTGAATAAATTAGAAATAAAATTTAGTTTCTTGTATTTATTTTTATTATTAAGACATTGATCCCGTGCGAAAAAGTTTTAAAATAATTACATGAAGGTCCTGATTAAAACTTGGGAATGTTCTACAAAGTAGTATCAGTGTCAGTATCAGGGTAACTGTATCAGAAACAGTTATATTGCAACAGCTGTAGTTTATATATCCACCTTCCAACTGCATCACATTTCTTGAGCAATTCAAGACCAGTTGTTAAACTATTTCAATTTTAATTTTTATATACCTAGAAGTTAATATATTTTTGTGTAAAGATTATTAATATGTTTTTTTCAAAATGGAGAACAATAGTTTTATTATATAAATAAGCAGATTTATTTACGTTAATTGTTCTGTTGCATACAGGCAGAGAGGCTGCTAAGAGACGAGCAGGAGTCGGATAATCAGTTGCGGCAGCAGTTCAAGGAGCGCTGGACCCGTACACCCTCGGCAAAGCTGACTGAGACGTTCCGTGCAAATGCAGCCAAGTACAGGGAGATCATAGAAAATGCATTGAAGGCGGACAATGTGGTGCAGGGCAAGTTTGAGACCCACAGGCAGGGCATGGTGCTCCTGAGCCAGGATGCAGGGAATATAGCTGCGGCTGTGCCAACAGCTGGGCCAGGCGGTGCGAGCCTGCATGAGACATCTGCCGCACAGCAGTTGCGTGCTCTTATGGACCAGGTATAATTTTAATTTATTTAATCTATTTTTAAAATATTTAAATAGTAATTTAAAGTTTATTAAATTCGGTCTTACAAATAGTGTAATTTCATACAGTAAAACCTATTTAATCCAAATTCATAATTTCAGATGTCAGTAATGTTATCCGCATCATAGCTTCATTAACTAAAGAGAAATAGTCCATTCCCCATTGGAAGCAACTTTCTCTTAGCCCTGCTAATTATCTACTTGCAGGCCCATTTTGTATCCTTCTGCCAAATGTAAAACATTGCAATGTGACTGCCATTAGCATCTGTCAAAATCAATGTTTACATTCCATTGTGTGTGTACATATGTTCATATACTTTCGCTACACCTAAAAAGAAACATTGAAATGTGACTTCTACTTTTATACATGTCAAATGTGTTGTTTACTGTTTACACCTTTTCAAAGAATTCTGTCACATTCCAAAAACCATTCCATAGGAATATTCACAGTTTAGACCTCTAACATTATTAAGGTCAGCTTTATGACGCTTTAAAAATGCCTGAATTGAGGATAGTTCTTACGGTTATTTTACATTAACATATTTGTTTTCCATGACATAGCACATTACATGTAATGTATGTTAATATTTTGCCGCGACTGTGTTTGACACTGTTACAACTGCTAGGTAAAGAACTGTAGTATTTATCCTCTTGTTATATGTGTTGGGTTATTTCTTTAAAAGGACAGCCTCAGATGGAATAAATACTAAGACAAAGGAACATCCACTCCAACGAAAGATGCACGTTAAATTCAAGCAAGCAATTCGTGTCGCTTACTTTTTGTCATACGAACTTAAAAGATAGTGGTGAACACGCACACAAATAAGCATATCGAAACTTTTATTCCGCTCATATTTCTATGTATTGCTACTTACTGTTTATTAGGTTTATTGAAATTTATTGGGGCTGGGCTTAGTATTTTGTTGGGGTTGTGGCAAATCATGTTACACAACTGTGTTTCAACACCTAGGGCAAAGGTACAACGTTGGGATAAATAAACAGGCGTGGATGTAATTAGTTAATTTCATCATAAAAACAGTTCACAGTTAAAATGTATAAATAGTGCTAATCAAATATTTGAAATCACACATACACACAGGGCCAGCATATTGACAGTGACACACAAAGGAACGCCATTTCACAGACGCAGTGATTAATGAAACACACATCACAGTATGTTTGTTACCGCTGTGGAAACACAGATTTATTACATCATAACTTGCTTAGGTAGGTTTAAAAAACGCAACATGTACAAATTTGAACTATTTTTCGGGGGAAGAATAATTTACGTTTCGTTGGACAAAAAGCAACACGCCATGTCATGGCTCGCCAAGTATGCCAACTTCACTAGGTAACTGCTCCGCCATCATATCTAAATATATTGAAATACGTTTTCAAACATTAAAATCTCTTTTCAGCTGTAAATTACAAATAAAAAAAAATCATTATTTTGCTGTAATAAGTATGAAATATGCTACAATTGAAAACATGTATAATTTAGTGCTTACTAGCGAAGTGAAATTTCCCGAGTGTGAAAGAGACGAAGAAAGAGAGAATGAGTTATAAGCCTCGCCCAGCAGACTTTTTTTCATCAGTTGCTGTCTCCCTCGATAAAGCAACACCGTACCATTACGGCCTATTCATATTTTCCGCTGTTATTTTAAACTGTATAAATGATATATGTTGCCATTGGGGCTACCTAAATATTTAAATATTTCAATAGGTACAGTTTAATTTACAAATAGTTTACTAAAAAACGAGGTTAAAACAATATTTTAACTGTGAACTATTTCTTGCCGGTCGTTGCCAACACGTCACTGCACTCGCTGTTGTTAATTCATATTTTACAAAGGAATAAATATTGCAAATTATAGACGAAATTAAGGTAAAGGTTCACTTATTCAATAATACAGTACTCTAAAGTTAACCAGTGTTTTATATTTGTGGAATACAGGTTATTGAAAAAACAGGTTGGCATGTTATGCCTAGAGTATTTTTGAAAGGTTGATTTTCATAAGTTGCTTCCAATCAGGAATGGACTATACAAGTTTACACCAGCCATTTACCTTACTTTAACATGCATTTAGAATTTGCAGTCATATATTACAACCTTTTATTCACAGGAAAAAGGGTGCTACTTCGGAGGAGTATTTGTTGGATTTTGGACATATTCTGACCCCCCCCCCCCCCCCAAATTCACAAAAATTGCTTTAACATTTTACCTAGATCATTTTGGCATGGTTTCATTGGCAAAATTACAGTTTATATTTGTTAAATATGGGTAAATAGTGCAGCATGTGACTGCAGACTAAGAGAGAGAGGATTATTATTTTTTTGGTATGGGCCGATGCCGATATTACAACCGTCAGCGTCGGTGGCATCTGAACATTATTTGCCTATTATTATTCACCGATTATTAGCACTTAGATTACTGCAGTAGCACGTACCAATGCAACTTCAATGAATGTGAGACTGTTCACTGTAGGAGATACAGTCGAACCTCGTTCTCATTATCCTGATCCTGTTTATTAAATTTTCCCATACAAGTATTTTTTTTTCTGGTTGGTCCTGACACATTGCCTATATAATCAATGTTAAATAAATACGCATGCGACATCCCCTAAAGCATTAATTTACCGCATCCATCTACGGATATTATTTCTGAAACCCAAATTACGTTCGGAACTGACACACGTCTTTTATACTTATTAATAAACTATTACTCCTTATCAGTGCAACTATACCACTAACAGTTGTCAATGGAGTTGAGTCACAGCCATTGTTCACAAATTTGTTGTATCTACTGGGCCGGGATAGAGATCCCAATAATGGAAATTACTTCGCCTGATGAGCTACCGGGACCACGCAAGAGGTCTGCGGCTAATATAGCATTGTGTCTCTGGATGCCGCCACAAGTATGATGCCTAGATCACACAACTGTCCACTGTGCCGCTTGTACCGAGGATCTAGGCACTGAGTTTGCACCTGCTTACCCCCTTTCCAGAGGTTCAATGCCGAGGAATATATAAGGCGAAGAGCTCTCGGCCTTCGGTGGATCATCAGTTCTGCTTCTGTTCTTGACCTATTCTCTCCCAGGCTCTCAATGCACACGCAAGTGGTGCTGAGGCCCGCACCAATCCTAAACGCTTCACCGCTACCTTACGGGGCTGAAGATCCTCTCCAACCATCTACAAAAGGAAGCACCAGCGGCATCATTAGCATCTCACACTGATACACGTTTGGTTCCTTACAGACAACAGAGAATAGAGCTAGCCCAGAGGAGAGAGCTACGTTCACATACACCAGTTACTGCCTACTCCCTTTAGCTTTGCACAGGGCACCTTACCCTGTTTTACGCTAGGGTGTGTACCTTCTACCAAGCCTGAGTGAATAGGTGGTAGTACTTCCACCATCTCTGTTTATTTTCCTTAATGGCAAAATAAATTTTGATCTTGCCTAACTTCTTGAGTATCACTCCGACCTACTCTTCACGCTCATCAGAACTGACAGGGACAACAGGAGACCAGGTTTTTTCTCTTTTTGAATTCATACTAACAACAGAACATACATCCTTGGAAGGCCACCCATTCTCTGCCCCTTGCAGTGATTGGTAGAGCCACGACACTAGGATACCATTCCCTGGAAAGTGGCTTGCTGGCTTGAAGTCACCCCCGCCTCATTGCACACCCAGTGGTGCCAAAGAGGGGAACTTCTTTGGGCCTGGTGAGGCCAGTGACCTCGGGACACTCACCTCACCACACCGCTATTGGAAGGCCACCCATTCCTTGCACCCAGGTGGAGGGAATGGTAGAGCCACAACACTAGGTACGCTCCCAGTGGGACCGGCTTGCTGGCTGGGGTGAACTCCTCTCATCGCACACTTAGCAGTGCAGAGTGGGGTTACACTCCGTTATAGGGGAAGTCAACCCCATTGGGACAACACTGTGCAGTTCCTGCAACCAACGCTTTGCACCTTGAGACTCTCTTACCTATGGTGGAGGAATCAAGATTGGGGTGCGGTGTTGGCGGTAGCAATTCGCACCTACACATGCACACCAACACATTGACTGTTTAACTCCTGCAGGTCCGATCCTAGTTTGGAGCCTGATGCCTAACACCCGCAAGGGTGGTGTTCAGAAGAAGGCAAAAAGGGCTTAGCATCCTTCCGAGCGGGTTCAGACTACTGAGTCCACGTGAACAAGCTGCTTTGCTGTAACGACTCGCCATACCAGCCCACCCGTCGTTCCTACAGCACTGTTTGAGCCACCCACCCGTATAGTGGAAAAATACTATCCCGTAATACAGGATATTCTATTCGGCGAGGGGTTCAACTCAACGCTGGTAGAACCTAACGGCACCACGACAATAGAGAATCCTAGTACCTCGAACACACACCACATACACTAGTCAAGTGCAACCAGGGCTGAGGGACCTACCCTAGTTAAACCACACTAGGGCCAGACACACCGTCCCGCTCGCGTGAACTCAGTCCCGCACCCTAAGCCAACACCACACAGTGTGGTATTGCCAGAACCGGACTTCATACCAAGCTGGCGGCCTCCTAGTCTAGTATCATAAACAACTAGACACCTAAAGACATGACTAACCTAGTGTCTAACAAGTCACCCATGGATGAGGGCAGACAATCCTCAAGAGTCTGTCACACGTCAGAAGTATTGTTTTTCGATGATTTGTTTCAGTTTATGTTTTACCATAGTTCTTGTTTGTACATTCACCAATGATTGTGTGCATCATTAGTTTTTTAACACTACGTGAATGCAAATAATGCAGATAATTGACTTTTGGTGCTGTCTGTAGTATTGATTACATCCCGCAAGAGTTTTTAGTGTTCTATTCTCTTCTTACGTCTTAACTGAATTCATAGGTTGGCGACGGCGAGAAAGCAACTGGGATTTTTATTCTGTTTACTGCACTCGTGGGTTGGCGACAATGAAAATGAATCACATACTCGACGCATGCTGGGCTAAGAATTTATTGCATGGTCAACGTGGTTTTTGTTAGCGTGAGACCTAACATGCAGGTGGGCAGTTACTTTACTGGTTTAGCTTATGTTTTATGCCAGCTACTCTCACAAGACACGTCAGTTGGCAACTGGGAGCAAAATTGTCCACTACTACTGCAGTAACAGACTTTTGTGAAGGCGGCTTTGGTGCAAAGTTTCCCACGGTGGGAATGACTACTGGTGTGACTGGTTGGTGGGATGTGTTGGTTATACCTGTCTCACTCAAGAGTGCTTCGGCCAATGACGGTGTAGCTGGGGCTGTCTGGCTGGAACTGACAATGCTGGCAGTAGGCTGCAGGACTTTGATACCGTGTTGGCCAACATGGTACCGTAAATTCCAAGCTGCTGACTCTGGGCTCCAGAACCTGGGGTTTTCTATCCTATTAACCCTTGCACAACAGGGTGGTATTCCCTGGGAATGTGTACGTGAGGTGGGAAATAGATATATGAGTACACAGGAGGGAGAGGCCTCTCTAACAGACAGGTTAGCGCAGCTCTGTTCCGGTCAGTTTGCCTACTAAGAGTAAGCGGGGCTAGTACACACAATCGCTTGGCATCGATAAAGGCTGTCCTTTGCTCCTCCCTCTGTTGGCCATGCCTTACCTTAAAAGGTATATAAGTTGGGTTGCCACTTAACGATAGTTACTGTGCGCCGTGAACATGACAGTGCCCCATCTTAGTGTACTTCCAGCAGTGGCTCCCGGCACTAGCTCGGTGCTCAGAAAGCCCCCTACTTCTGGTAGGCGGACTAGAAGTATTCAGCCATATGGCCTTCTTGCCACTACTGTGTTTAAGTCGCAACAAGGGACAGGCCGTAGCTCTCAAGCAAATACCCCTGCCAGCACCCAGGTGCTCCGGTTAGGATACAACTCAAAAGTACTCTCTCTTCTTGGTTGGATGAGTTGGTATTCATGGTGGCTCTACCATTCTATCCCCAGAGGTCTAGAACGGGTCTAGAATGGTGTGTATGTGTTCAGACTTGCAGATTCCTGACGGGGATCTGCAATCCTACTCTAGGTCGTGCTGATATACTCAAACCTGGTCTTGGTTGACAGTGCGCAGCAAGTATTATTCCTAATGATTAATGTAATATACCTCTAGAACAAAGGTGAAGGAACAAATCTGTATTTATTAAGAATGTAATAAACACAGTGATGCATGCTATCTCCTACCAAGCGAAGGTGATTATGGAAGTAACATACGCTTAACAGCTACCCAAGATGACTAGTGGCGTTTACGGCTATGAAAACAACTCAGTCACTGTTAACTATATCAAGGGACGCCTAGAAGAGACAAATGCCCTTACCAGCAAGTAGAAGTGGCTGCTGGTCTAGTAGGAACAGCAGCGGAATGTGTGGTGTGAAGAACAAGTAGTAGCTTCTGGTAGACAGTGGCTGATGGTGGCTGTCGACAATGAAGCCTTGGGTAACTGCTAGTTGCAGAAGAGTTTCTGGTGACGTCCAAGGCAGCAGCCTCTGGTGGCTGCTGAAGACTGTTGAACAATGTCCTCTGGTGGCTGCTTAAGATTGTTGAACAATGTCCTCTGGTGGCTGCTTAAGACTGTTGAGCAGTAGGGATGCCCCAACACACGAAGTGAAGGAGCTAGCTGCGGGCTGAGGAAGAATCCTTGGAAGAATCATTCGAAAAATGACGGAAGAATCACTCGCAAGCCTGGTCATGTACAGACTTTAATAGTCCGAAAGACAGGTGCAGCGTCGGGCCGCGGTGGGAGATATGACGTTGCCTCATGACGTCCCTCTCGTGCGAGGCCGGGGTGGAGGTAGCTACCCTCTGCCCAGCTGCTTAGCTTCGTGCATAATCGGCAGCGCTCAGTTTTGTCCCGAGGTTGTTGACAGTTTGTAGACTCTTAGTGGAGGGGAGGGGAGAGCGGCGTGTCCTCTGTCTTGCGCAACTGTATGTCCCACACGTTTGGAATCACCGTCCAGGGTTGTGGCAATCCAAAAGTCTGTTTAATAAGTTGGCGGGATTTGATTCTGTCTCGGGTGAAATAGAAATACTTGTCAGATGAGTTGTAATTGTTATAGTATAATACATGAGAGATAAATTGAAACAATATTAGAAGGAATTGTAGAGGGATGGGGGCTTTACTCTCACACCCTTGGACCTTTGGCTATCGAATCTCCTCCCCCCCCCCCCCAATCCGCTCCCTCCACACTCTTCCCTGGGAGGAGTTGCCGAGACCATAAGGTTTTTTTTTGCCTTCTTTTCGGCCTAGAAGATGCATGTTTCAAGTGATTTTCTTGGAATTTGGGGGAGGGTGGTCTTTTTATGCCCCAATCTTCTCCAATGGGAAGTTAGGCCCCATAGGGCCAAGTGTTATGTCTTATATCTTATTTCTTAGCCTTACATATTAAGTCATATGTCTTAAGTCTTAATGTCTTACATCTTATGTCTTAAGATTTAAATTTTATAATTTATGCATTACGTATTAATTTTAAAATCTTTATGTTCCGAATACAACCGCAGGATGGGATGTGCGAGCAAGCACTGATAGGCACTAACAAGCACGTGATGAAGTTCTCAGACACAGTTGTGGGTAGTCGGTCAGGATGTGCGAGCGAACACAGATAGGCGTTCGCTTGCACATCCTGAAGTTTGAAGACAGTTGGAATGTGCAAGAGTGTGCCCATAGGTACGAGCGAGCACGTGCTGAAGTTCCCGTAGTTGTGAGTAGTCCCGGATAGTCGCAAAGTGTCTATACGACATAGAAATAGGTACATTAATTTTTGGAAAAACATATTAAAAATACATCTTACCAAAAAACTCCATAAAACCTGGGCGAAGCGATGGTGGACTGCTAGTAGTAAATAAAGATGGTGTCTCCTTACCTTAAACTGCTGGACACGGGTGTTATGTCTACAACACAAACATGAAAAGTTTCCCGGACCTTATTATATGCAGTGTGAACATAAGCAGACCGACGCGACGCACAGCCAGGTACCTTGGCCTTCACAAGTCGACTGTCAGCTGTGTGAGGAAGTTTCTTGCCGTCCCGCCAGTGGTGCTGGTGTAGTGTGTCTGGCATTGCAGGCACAAGTTCGAACTGAAAAGAATGCGCTGCTGGTACAAAATTCTCAGAAATGACTTTTCAATCTTGAGCCTCCGATGGGAGACTACATTATGATTGGTTTATTTTGAAAAGGTCTCTTGCCCTGCTAGGGTGGGGGTATTACCCTAGGCATTATCAGTATTTAAATCCCTAGCAGTTTTGTCTCATGGTGAAATGGCTGCTGTGGTCTGATGATGAAATAAATATTGTAAAATTGGTAGCTAGGGTCTTTGTGACCAAAGAAGATAGAAAATGGATGCTTTTTGGTCCTGGTTGGGGTGGTAGAAATATCCACAATTAAAATTATATTTCACAGTGGAATATTGGTTTCCTTTTGGGCTGTTTGTTTGTAAAAGTTTAAAAGTAATTATTTTTTTCAGCCAAGGCAAAATGTTGAGTAAATAACATTTATGGAGAGAAACCAAAGATATTTTTGCGGAAAGTAACGTAAATAAATGCTGTGGTTTTTAAAGGGTTTTCTTATAGTGTAAATTTTTGAAACCACAGAAATTGAGACTAGAGATTTTCAGAAATGTCAATGTGGAGATGATTAAAATAAAACGGGGAGAGATTTTCATAAATGTCCGTGTCGACATTGTAAAAGTAAAACTGACCAAAATATTCAATGATTGTAAAAATGTTTGTATTTCCTTATATTCACATAGTTGTAAAGGAAAATTTTGAATATCACTCTAATCCAGACAAATGTATCCAGAATGTCTGTGCGGACGAAAATTGTGTCTTGTTATAATTTTATAGTCAAGAAATATGTGAAATTTTAAAGATCAATGCCAAACTGTTTACAAATGTTGCCAGTTTTTTATATCGGCCTTAATAAATATTGTAGCTGCGAGGCATGTAAAATTTTAAAGAAATTTTACTACATTGGGTCTTTGGTATGGCAAAGTTTTCATTGTGTCCTCATGATGTTTAGAGGACATTAAAATGTATAACAATATTATAATGGTAGAATGGATTGAAATGTTTATCAGTTGTTCGGTAGTTGCTGTATTGTTTTTTTTTTTTTATGCCTGGTAGTGTATTGTTTGGAAAGTACAAAATGCATTCATATCTCAGAGTTTTTGCATTTGTTATTGTATAGCGTAGCGAATTTTAATGTTTCAAAAAGGTTTCTTCTCAGATATATGTTGTCTGACTTTGATTTTGATTTATGTGGCTGAACTTGTGTTGCCATACAGCGTAGGGCATAGCAAGGGCTACAAATATTTTGGGCAACTCTTACATAAAATTTGATTTTTACTCTAACTTGACTTTATCCCATGATCTTCTCAAAAAAATTATTAGAACTTGACTCAATTAAAAAACACCTGTGCTCACAGACCCTTGTAGCAAACTGCAAACATTTCTGGCACTGTACTTAAGACAGATTTGCTGCCCCATTATAATGCTAATTTTGATGGTAATGTGCTGTATATGCATATCTGCAGTCCTATGGAATAATTTTAATGAGAACATGCCTACATTTTAAAATATTATTTTGTGAATGAATAGTGTCTTAGCGAACTGTAAGCAAAACATCTAGGCAGGCACAGCTTCTTAGGCGCATTTGCAGCCCCATTTTTATGCTAATTTTGGCAGTAATGTGTGTTAATGTGGTAGTTTTCAGGCTCTCTTGAATTGTAAATATTGAGCTACCTTATCTCTATCAGATGGAGGAAAATATTCCTAATTTCCCTTTCCCTTCTTAATGTATCTTGTCATGAAAAATTAACTTCTGATTTTTAAACGAAAGAAGTTTGCCATCTGTATGTGGCTATCCAAGCTTGAAATATTGGTTTCGTGGTACCAAATTGTCAGAAAATATCCTTTTGTTTTGTTTTTAATTGGTGAACAAAGTTATATTTTTAATACTGCACAAAGTTTTTACCACGCTTGTTGTCCTAATAACCTTCACATTTAAAAAAAAGTATATGGTTATGACCTTGTAATTTAATCTTTTTGTTCACAGCCATCCATTTGCTGTAGTTTTTATTTCTTCTTTCAGCAGTTCTGTCCAGTGTGTTTATTATAATGCCGCCTTACAAAGGGTAGTATCTAGGCTAGGCAGCTTCTGCGTGTAACTTTAACAGTAGGTTGGCGTGTATGCATGGCTAAACATTGGCTACCTTTATGGAAGGGGCAGACATTTGTGTATCAGTGAACTCTGTCTATTTTTAGATTGTTCATGCTTTCTGGAGCCTTAAATTAGTGGTGAGTAGAATCGAGACTGTCAGCAACCAAAATAAATGCATCAAACTGAGCTTTCAGACTATTTCCTTCAAATTTTTCGATTTTTTAAATAAATTTTTTGTGGTCCCTTGAAATATGTTCTTTGAGGGAGTAGTTATTACTGGTGTCATTTTGTAGAGATTTGACTACTAGTACAGATACTTTGCAGTATTACTATTACCACCATTCAAATGACTTAAAATGAAACAACCCATGCAGGATTTGAGCAGGATGCTAACCTGACTCAGAAATAACATCGTTTTATGTAGCTTATTGGCTAAAAATACATATTACTTTCAATAAACTATCACAATTTATACAAAGTAGAGCACTATGTGTACTCTTTATGATTGTTTGTTTAGATACTGAAAAAGAGAACATTTTGGTATTCAACTGTTTATGAACATTTTTTTTATTATATTTGCAATTAATTTACAATACTTGTGTACGTAACTGTAATAGTTTGTGTCCTTAGGTGGAAACACTGAAAGCAGAACGTGATTTCATTGAGCAAGACCTGAAGTCTGCAACCACGGACATGAGGCAGTCGTTCTTATCGGCGCTGGCCAAGGATGGGGCCATTGACGGGGAGGTCATGACTGTGGAGACCTTGGGCAAGGTGTTCGGGCCTCTGCAGAAACAAGTAAAGGAGAGTCTGGAGCGACAGGAGGCCTTGATGGCGGAGATACAGGTGTGTGCTAGTTATAGTGCATTCAGTACAAATATATAACACTGTGATTAGCTTAAAAGTATGATGCGTAACACTTTGACTTTAAATAAATGACTACACCTCATCAGCCATGTAAGATTACGTCATTCTAGGTGGGGTCAATACCAAGAAGTTCAACCACCAGTGCCTACAGAATATGCCCCTTGTTGCGGGACGATTACAGATATGAGGAACTGCACCGTCTGCCCGGCATCAGAAAGCAACCCACCCTCCCCAAAGGACCCCGAACAAAGCCGAGCGGCCAACTGCCACAAACCGCCTTGAGAGAGTTGCTGAGTAGCTGAGGCTGCAGCTCAGTCAGGTAGTAGAGTGCCGAAAGATGCCCCCCCCCCACCTCATCTTGCTCCGCTCACGAGAGATGTTGCAAGTGGATGTCACACCTCCCACTCCAACCTGAATGAGGACAAGGCCGGCAGAGTATAAGTACCTGTGCGGAGCTCTAGAACGGCTAGTCTCCTTCACCGCACTGAACTATGCCAAAGAGTCTTACTCCAGTACTTTGCTCCATCACCTCGTGTGCTGGGGCTCTACTGCTAGCCAGGTCCTAACGATCCACTATAAGATCTTCAGCAACTTCGCCTAGATCTCCAAGAGGTTCTTCAGTAACAGCACCAGAGGCTTCCAGAGACTCAACAACAGGTTACACCCCAAAGAAGTCTTGGTCCCCTTTTGGGTGCCCACTCTTTTGATGGTAACCACCACTGCCCTTCTGTTAGTGGCCACTGCAAGTCCCTTCTGGACGACAGTGATAGTATATTTGAGGAGAGTTGTTTTCGTAGACACCTAGTCAAAACTACCTTATCCAGCTTAGAACAGGTCACCTTCACCTGTTAATTGTAGATTACTTTCAGACAACACTGGTTTGATTGAGAGGTAGTACGTGCCACCAGGTTTATTCCTACTGGAATAAACATAATTTTAGCCAAACCACAAATATTTTTTCAAAGGGGTATTTGTGCTATTTCCAGGTAGACAACACGTCCGTCAGGGATAAGCAGGAGACCGCAGAAAATTACTCAACTCTTGCGAACAATAGTATAGAATTATGGGCTGCCCCTCAGGAAGGCATGCACATCATGAAGTACACATTATACTAGGGGTGGGATCCTCGATGCTGCGATTCCTCAATATCGTCAATACTGTAGAATATAGAGTATCTCATGAGAAGATCCGAAGGTATCTAATTTTAACATTGGGATAATGGTAATTACTAGGGGTCTGCGAATATTCAGAAATTCTAATAGTTACGAAGAGTAATTTATGAATTATTCACTTTCGAACTTAGAATATCTTATGCAAAAATTGTGAATAATTTATATTCCTGCTTGGAGTAGTTGTAGAGCTGTGGGGAGTTGGACCCCTATCTGCTTCTGCAGAATTTCCTGATCAATGTTGAAAGTTTTCTCGTGTAACCAAATGCATATGAATTATTCACTTTCGAACTTAGAATATCTTATGCAAAAATTGTGAATAATTTATATTCCTGCTTGGAGTAGTTGTAGAGCTGTGGGGAGTTGGACCCCTATCTGCTTCTGCAGAATTTCCTGATCAATGTTGAAAGTTTTCTCGTGTAACCAAATGCATATGAATTATTCACTTTCGAACTTAGAATATCTTATGCAAAAATTGTGAATAATTTATATTCCTGCTTGGAGTAGTTGTAGAGCTGTGGGGAGTTGGACCCCTATCTGCTTCTGCAGAATTTCCTGATCAATGTTGAAAGTTTTCTCGTGTAACCAAACGCATCTGGAAACTAGAGCCTCATTGGAAAAGATGCTCAATTATCACTGTTTTTCAAACAAAGTTTGTAGTTTTTTTTAGTTGTTCCGATACCATGTTTTCCGATACCGATATCCCAATACCACTGCCGATACCCTGATACCAAAAACCGATACCAGTGCCCGTCACACTTAATTTTAGCAAAGGTATTACTCTTAATATATTAAAAACATTTTTCCTAGACTCATTTAAATAAATAAATAAATAATGTCTTAAAATACTGTATATGATTTGTTATAATCTGACACAAAATGCAAGTTGACCTAAAACTTTCAAATCCTCTGAAAATGCATATAATACGACAGTAAATGCAAGTCAAATTTTTAATGTCCCACGTGCACTATCAGCTTAGAGAGAAGTTATTGATTGGGCAGTGTCATGTCTGTTGGTTTACGAGGGCAAGGAGGGGGAGAGTGCAGGAGGATGACTTCTCCATGCCGCTACCTGTTGGTGACACCTTACACACGTGGCAAATGTCTGTCTTATACCGTATTTACTTGAGTATAGAGTGCACTCGTGTGTACAGAGCACCATGATTTTTGCAACAAGTTCCAGGGAAAAAAATGTTTTAAAATAAAATTGCACCAAAAATTTGTGGCACCCGGTTAGCAAGTATAGAACAAATTATTATTTTTTACATTAATGTGTGGTGATTGTGTTATGTTTGGAAAATACTTTAATTAAATAACTTAAGTTCAAAAAGCCAAAATAAAAAAATATTCTGGAAACCTCCTGCTAATACTACTCAACATTTCCGGCTTCGGTTTTCTTTTTTCTCCTTTCTCCTTTTAGCAGTGACTCCACTCACTTTTTTCTTTCTTTTTGCCGTTGCTAGAATGTCACACTACCCTTATCTAAAAAAAAAGGTGGGATCTCCTTCCCCCCCCCCCCCCCCCCCCCGAAAATTCAGGAACATGGTTCGCTAGCCTTTACAGGAGGGGGGGGGGGGGGTAAACAGGTGGCAGCTCTTGTTTTGTGGCGTGACAGGGTGCCATTGGTTGGGGGGAGGAGTGGGGTTTCGACCTACACATAACTGAAGGGTCACTGAGTGACAAAGAGAGAGAAGGGAGAGGAGTGATGTAAGAGCAAGAGATGAGGCGACAGGCAGTTCCGCCACCTCCCTCAACATCCCTGGACAATTTATGGCTAACTTTCCCCCCTTCCTTTTTTTTCATAGCATATACACCCCAGAATTATTTTCCTTTATTTTGGGAAAAAAGGGTGCGCTATTTACGAGTAATTATGGAATTTGTTCTTATTTTTCTTTTAATGTGCGATGTATACAAACCGAAATATGGTAATTCTTGTGCCTAAAGAAAGAAATAACCTGACTTCATTGTCTACAACAGATACTAAAGTATCGGCCCGATACCATACCCAATACAGATACATTGGAAAAAGGTGAAGTATCGGCCGATACCGATACTTAGTATCAGTATGGGAACAACTCTAGTTTTTGTCCCAAGCTCCACTCTACTGAGATAAAAATCTACCAATTTGAATTTGAGGAGGGTCAGAGCAGAAGAAGCAAGGGGTAAAGGGATTGTTTTCACAGTGTCTCTCTCTCTTTCTCTCTCTGGCGAACAAAGACGTCACATGTCATGTTGGCCCGGTGACTTATTTTCTGTGACTTTTTGCACCCACCCACACCAGCAAACCAGATTTTGAAGTCCTAATGATGATCAAGCCTTTATGCATTGGTTGTTAACATGCATCAGTTTTTTATTTTGATCCCTTGAAAAATTATCTATACAGGTTACAATGTAATTCAGTTTGACTTTGTTATATAAAAAAAAAATTGATTACATTTTTCAGTTATAAAAAGTTTTCCCACAGGTTAATAAGAATATATAATACCGTATTTTGGCATGTATAGACCGTATGCATGTATAGGTCGCACCAGAAGTTTTTGATGAATAATTGGGGATAACTAATATTTCAAGTATAGGCCGCACTGGATTTTTGGATTCCTGAAAATATTGTTGAGTCACAATTCTGTACAAACATAATAAATTCCAACTTAATTTCTCCCCTAGAAAACATTTGTGACAGGAAATTAGTGTAATGTTGCAATGTTTATGAATACACATTGCCCAATTACTGTTCCACAGATGGTAATGTGACTTCGGAAAGCAAAACCACAGCAACATGTTACACAAAATGGCATCTTATCAATGTGCACTTGTATGGCCACGGGAGCCATGCAAACTACGTAAGATATCTTTCTCTTGTACAGTAGAGAAATTATTTTTTCATTTGGGTGGCCTATACATACTTCCTGTTCACAAATATTTTATACCAACCCAAATGTGTAGCAAAGCATTCTAGCACAGTTCATCAGTTCAGTTAGCCTACATTTTGTTTTGTGAAAGAACTATGTTTTGAGAGTAGATAGTTTGCAAATAACATTAATTTTTTTTATTGTAGAACCAATTCATATATAAAAACAAATCTTTTTTTTTTTTTTTTTTGTTTCAAGCCTATCACTTGACTGTCAACAGCAACAAAACATGTAAACAACCTTACGCATGCTTCCTGTTTTCACAATTAAATATTTGTATGAATATAGATCAACATCTATATATTATTTTAATTTTTCTATCTACTTGAACCTAACATAGTTTGTTCCATTACTCTGAGTACTTTTTGGACACTGTAAACTGAAAGAAGTTAAAAATGACTTAGTTGGACGTAGTTATGCAAAAAGGAACCAACCCACAAAATTGTTTTTTGGGAGTTGTTTGGTTCAGGAAGTTGGTCAAGGATGGTTTTATATAATGCAAAAGAGAATCAAGCCACTTTAATGTTTTGAAGGTGAAAAATGGCCTATGAACCAACCCACATTCCAATTTTTGTTAAGCTATTTTGGAAAGAAAAACCACGTGGCTTGGTTCCTCTTTGCAAAACAAATTTCAGTGCTGTCCATGGAAACATGTGACTTATGGTGTTTTGGTTCTTATTTGCATAATGGAAGTATGCTCTATGGCCACCTTACTCTATGGTCTGTTTACTCAGCTGTCAGGTGATATCAGATGTCTATCTGTTTAATGTTTAATATAATGTGTCTGTAAATATGTATTATATAGAAATGGCCTCCAGAAGTAAAAGGATTTTATTGCTTTCTCAACAGAAACTAGACAAAGAAATAACCAAAGGTAAGTTGAAAGTAATTTATTAATTCCATTATGTGAAGCCTATCATAATCTCCAAATAACATATAGTAAGTTTCAAATTTTGTAATGAGTGTCGTTAATGTGCCTACTTTTGTGTAAACATTTTATTTGTTTGCAGAGAATTATATAATGAGGTATGCAGATCGCATAAGTGAATTAAAAACTGATGTGATTCCTTTCATGCCAGTGGTCGATACTACAAGAGGCACTGAAATGTTGAATGTAGACAATACATGAAATGAGTCCTTGTGCAAAGTCCATGACTGACAAAATCATAGAAGACAGCCAACAGGGTAAATGCATGTGTTTTTGATAATTGGAAGTAAATATTATGAAGTACAGTAACTTATTTAGGTTATACATATGTGAGATTTTTTCTTCCAGGTGAAAATGGATCACCTGTATTAACAGAGCTATTACCAGTTACTGATTATTCATCTGATGTGGGCGTAACTGTTACTGAAACATCTTTTGCTGTAAATGAACATAACCATTCTCAGTACAATGAAGAATTAGTATTTGTATCAAATGAAAGTACAGCATATGCATCCCAAGACGATCCAGCGTACATACCATCAGATAATGCAGGAGATTTATCTTGTCAGAGCGACTCTGATTCACAACAGGTATTCATTAGATACATAGATGTTTTTTGCTATCAACTCGCTTATTATAGCTGTTTTTATGTATTTCATATTGTTTTTGGTATCATCGAAAACGAAGAAGCTGCAAATTATCGAGAACAGTGATGTATGTCGTCCAAATCCTGTAGTTGTCCATACTTTTAAGGAATCTGAAGCTGGATTTGATGTTCTACATCATGCACAGCCTGATAGTTATCCATGAAACATTGCTGTTCCATTGAGTCCTGCCCCGGAAGGTGACACAATAGAAGAATCTCAACTTGGTAGACCCAAAAAAAGGATGAAAACAAAAGTATGGTGACCTAAGTAGGAGTGAAAGAGGTAGTAAAAAATACAGATATGAGGAATATGTGAATTTTGTGAACAAGACAGTGCCCAGTAAAGTGTTCAACAATGATTACAACTGCTACTGCAAGCGTAAGTGTGCGGAAAATGTCTCCCAAGATGCACATCGCAGCGAGTTTGAAAAGTTTACAGAGTTGGTGATTATAATGAGCAAAATATGTACGTTGCATCAAATAAACATGAAATCCCTAAAAAATGCAGCTATGTTGGAAGAAATAAAGGTGCTGCGAAGAAGAAGAAGAAACATAGTAGAATATACTACATACGAAACGTCTGTGTTTGCAGAGAGAGTTTTGTTAAAACATTTCTCATATCAACAAAACGAGTAAATACAGCATTGTGCAAGCTCAAGTCAAGTAAAATTACTGATAGCAGAGGTAAGCAAACTAGTTGGAACAAACTCACAGATGCGCAAATCCAAGAAGTGAAGGACATGAGCAACAAGATTCCTAAATATAAATCACACTACAGGGGCTCCGAAACAGAGTTTTTACCTCCGGACATGACACTCCCAAAAATGTATGACTTGTATGCAAATGGCAGAGAAAAGGAATAAAGTGGTTAGCTTTAGTTCCTTCAAAAATATTTTCTATGACTTTTTCAATCTCAAATTCAAATCATTAAAGAAAGATACATGCAACAAGTGTGATATTTTCAATGCTAAAATTATTAGCACAGAAAATGTAGATGAAAAAGTAGCTCTACAAAAACAACACGATGAACATGTGTGGCTGTGGCAAGAACCATAAGCAAGGCTTAGAGAAGACGTGAAATTATCTGCTAGGAACAAATCAATAGAATGTTTGACTTTTATTTTGGAGAAGACTCTCCCACTGCCGAGGATTTCAACAAACGTAGTGTTTTATAAACTGCAAATATGGGTGTACAACTGCGGCATGCATTCAGGAACAGACAACCAAGGATATTGTTACCTATGGGTAGAAGGTACAGCAGGACGAGGAGCTCAAGAAGTCGGGTTATGTCTTATCGGACACATTCTGAATAAGATACCAAATGATACTGAAGAGTTGATACTATGGAGTGATTCATGTGGCGGCCAGAACCGAAACATAAAACTGATCCTTATTCTGAAAGCTGCGCTGTCCTAGCATCCGACATTGAACCAAATCACACAAAGGATTCTTGTTCTTGTTTGTAGTCACAGCTTTTTACAGAATGACGACAACTTCGGCAAAATTGAGATGTTACTAAAGAAACGGCAGTATGTATACACACCTGAAGACTATTACAAAGTAATAAGAGATTGTAGAAAGAAGACACCATTGATTGTTACCAAAATGGAAAGGCAACACTTTGTTGGGACAGAAAATGCTGAAACACATATAAATAACAGAAAGAAAGGAGTAAACAATGAAGAGATAAATTGGCACAGAACTAGAGAAATAGTTTTACTTAAGGTGTACCCTATGGCAATTTTTATGGGGCAACATTTAGGTGGTAGTAGTAGAGACGTAAGAATCCTAGATTTTATTGGTCATTGGCAGGCGTAGTGCCATAAGATTAACCTGGGAAGGGTCTCAAACAGGAGGATACTAAACTGGTGCTGTTTGTGGTGTTTCCTTAGGAGACAGTGTCAATTGCGGTGCTAATCCTGTGCTGTGATTGGTCGTTGCTTGTGGCAACATCAATTATGAGTTTAAGCCCTTTTGTAAATATAGTCGTAATTTCCGACCATTGATGCTATGCTAATCAAATTCATAACATAGACACCGTACCCGACATACAACATTATGGTAAGGTCATTTAGGCCCTAAACCCTTTCTGGCAATAGTTTGACTTAAGCCCTTTCGTAAAATGTATAGTTAATTCATGATAACTTTGGCCTTTTCTGAAGCCTTGCCAAATTTCTACTTTTGGTTACTGATCACGTATCCTTCCGCTATACTTAAACATAAACACTGCCATGTGATTTCTACTTTTATAACTGTCAAATGTGTTGGTTGCTGTTTACAGCTGTTCAAAGAGTTGTTATATTGCAGACACCATTTCCTACGAATGTTCACAATGTAGGCCTATAACAATATTTAGGTCATTTTTAAAAGTATTTGTTACACACGATATAGCACGTTACACATAATACACGTTAATATTTTGCTACGACTGTGTTTATTACAACTGTGGCATAAACAACAGTGGTATTGAACCTGTTGTTATTAATATGTGTTTGGAATAAAAATTAAAACGAAGGGACAACCAGTCCAATGAAACAATGCAGTGAATTCAAGCACGCAACTCGTGCCGTTTATTTATTGTTCATCAACAAGATAGTGGTGAGCACACAAACGCATAGGCCTACCGTAACATTTATTCTGCTAATATTTACATGCGTTAGTACTTACTGGTTAGTAGGTTAATTTTATTATTTATTTAATTTTATCTGGGTGGGCTTAGTATTTCGTTGGGATTGTTGCAGACATTCAATTCAAATCACAGAAACGTAAGCTCGTTACACAACTGTTTTCCAAACACCTAGTGCAAAGGTACAACGTTGTGATAAACAGACGTGAAGGTAAATAATTAATTTCGTCACAAGTTCATGGTTAAAACATATAAATTTTGCAAGTATTTGAAATCAACATACACACCTGGCCTGTGTAATGATTACAACGCAGCCACCACACCCTTTCGTATGCAACGATCACAACACATTTCACTCTGCCATGGAAACACACATTTATCATAACATTGTAACTTCCGTAGGATGTTTCAAAAACACGAGTACGAACTTGACACTTCATTAAGAAACACACCGTGTCATTGTATGTCGCCCCCCGCCGCCGCCATATTGGGAACGCTTTCCACACCACATCTGCCAACCTGCTGGATTTGTAAGTGTCGCGCAATGAGCTGTGTCGCACCATCACATCTCAAATATGTCGTTGCATCTAAATAACGTATAATAGGTATTTAAACAATAAAATCTCGTTTCAGTTGTAAATTACAATTTCAGACATCATAACTGTTACTGTAATTAGTATGAGATGTGCTGAAATTAGAAATAACAAAATGTATACCTTTCTTAAGCAGGTGGTACGATCTTCCCGAGAGAGAGAGAGAAGAGAGACAGAGAGAACAAGAGACACACACTGCTTCGCTTATTGACCCTTTATTCTGGATGGAAAAAAAAAAACACCAGCCTACACACGGGAATTGGCACGGATATTTTTAACTGGAGCAATGAAATGTGTTTCCGTCAGTGCTACCTAACAATACAAATATATCAATTGGCTACGTTTAACTTACAAGTAGTATACATAAAATGAGGTTAAACAATATTGTAACTGTGAACTATTTCTTACCGGCCATTGCCAACACGTCGCTGCTCTCGCTGTTGTTAAGTCATATTTAATGCGAAATAAATATTACAAGTTATGTAAGATACTAAGGTAAAATTTCCTTTATTTAATAATACAGTGCTATGAAAAACGGTTTAATTGTGTAAATACTTGTAATGCAGATAAGACCTAAGTATTCTAGAAGAATCGAATCAAGTGTTAAAAAGAGCAAATCTAAACAAAATTCTTTCATTAAGGGGTTTCATTAACCTCGTTTATGGTGCAAAACTTGCGAGGAGGAATTTACTTCACAATGCAGTATGAGATGACATGAAAACAAAAATAATTGTTTAGGAAACATACTTAGAAAAAAATATTCATGTAGTAAATGTCATTTGGTGTTTAGTGATCATACCCCAACTTGAAAAGCATTTGTTAACTTGCGATGGAAGTGATGGGGTGGATAACTCGATGGTTTCTGGAAATCACTGCCGCTTTTGTCTGAAGTTATTTTACATTCCGTAATAAAATGTATCATCACATGACGAGTAATTGTTTAAAAAATCCTGAATGTTATAGTACATCGGTGTATGATTTGTGCACAAATATTTACCAGGAAGTCTATATTAGACAAGTACATCGGTGTATGATTTATGCACAGACATTTACCAGGAAGTCTATATTAGACAAACATATAGTTAAATGTAAACACAATGTAATGCAGTAATGTTATTTTTGGTTTTTCATGGAAACTGTACATATTTGTAGGTATTGTAAGTCTTATGAAATGGTTTTAAGGTTGTAATATTTGTTTGGATTGTTTACAGAAATGTTTTGTTGAGTGAAGAATATGATTGAGTGTATTTATGTATGTAATTTTGACTATTGTGTGAAATAAAATAAGTGTATGGAATACCATTGTTTTTATTCATTCCCCCCTTTTCTGAACCGATTGGGAGAAATGTTTTAAGTCTAATCTGAGTTAAAGGTTGAATTGAAGATGTTATCATCAAATATAAAAAATTTTCTGATGGTCGTAGTGTGTGTGTATGATACATATAAATTAATTGTTAGCTAAGATTGATATATCTATTGAGATGGAGTTCTCTGGCAATTTAAACGGTATTTAGAAGAGAGATATTAGACTTCATGATGAAAGTTTTTTTTTTTTCAGTAAATAAAGAAAAGAAAACTTGTGTTAATTAATTATTTAAGGTGAGAAGTTTTTTCCACCTACTTATTATTAAATGTTTTGAATATAGAGATAATTGCATGACTTCAGTATAGTAAATTCTCAGATTTTTCTACCTTCCAGTAGCATTCGCTTTGACACTAAATAGGGTGTGGGAGGTCGTATTGTTTTTAAAATAAAGTATATCTTTATGATGTGAAATTGAGTACTGAGCTTATTTCTTTATGCAAAAATTATTTGAATATCCTAACATTAAATGGAAAACATATAGGTGTTTTTATTGAAAATCTTTTAGTAAAATCTATTGTTGAGTGTAAGAAGAGTGAAATGACTTCAACAATGTGATGGAGAAGGTATACGAATTAAAGGTAATCTTAGCTTAGCTGGTTGGAACGTTTTGGAAACTAAGTCTATTGGTTTGATGTTAGTATTATAAGCTGAAATGGTCTCATAATATGATCGTGTTTGTTTTGGTTCATTTGAGATGTATGGTAAGTTGATATATTTGTAAAGTAATTTTTTTTTCAATTGGCTGGTAAGTGTAGATGAGTTATGTGGGTGTGTGTTTAGGTGTGTTTGTGGGTGTGTGTTTAGGTGTGTTTGTGGGTGTGTGTTTAGGTGTGTTTGTGTGTGTGTTTGTGGTGCTTGCATAGGATGTGGTGCTACTTGTGGTGCTACCTTGGGATGTGGAGCATGTAAAGTCTATGGAGTCTTTTCATAAGTGTGAACTCGCCTCACAAGCGAAGCTGTTCCCTGAGCAATGTTCGCAAGGTGTGATTACTTGTCATGCATTTTGTATCGGAATGTAAGGTATGAGTCTCGAACTAATGTGAAAATTCTATTTTGTATAGTTATCCATTGCTTATTACACCTATCTATTTACCTTGATTAGGTTTAGCTCATCATTCACTGTTTAAAGTATAAACTAATAAAACTGGATATAATGTAAGTATCCTGAATGGGAATAGAGTTCAGTAGCAAACTGCTTACGAGTTGTTAGAGTCTGAGTTTAATGACTATAACTTCGGTAGATGGGAAATTATGAGTTAGTATGCTATAAAAGGGCTTCAGGTGTGTTTGCCCTTGTAGTCTTGTTTGTTGTTGCGTTTGATGTGCATGTTATGAATTTGATGTTTGTAGCTTAGGTAGATGAGTATTATGAGTTAGTATGCTTATAAAAGTGATTAAGGCATAATTGACTTTGTCAGAAAGGGCTTAAGACCTAAATGACTTTACCATTGTGTTCTATATCGGATACAATGCCTACGTTATGAACTTTATCACTACATCCAACGGTTTGGAAATTATCAGTATGATCATAAAAGGGTTTAAATGCATAATTGACCTCGTCAGAAAGGTGCTAGGGCTTAAATGACCTTAGCATCTTAATGGATGTTCTGTATGAAGCCTACGTTATGAATTCGATCACTATATCTTCAATGGTTCGGAAATTATGACTACATTTTACAAAAGGGCTTAAATGCATAATTGACCTTGTCAGAAAGGTCTTAGGGCTTAAATGACGTTAGCACCGTGATGGATATCGGGTACGATGCCTATGTTATGAATTTGATTTCTATATCTTTAACGGTTCGGAAATTATGACTAAATTTTACAAATGGGCAAATGACACCGCCTCCTAAGGAAACACCACAAACAGCACCAGTTTAGTATCCTCCTTTTTGAGACCCTTCCCAGGTTAATCTTATGGCACTACGCCTGCTGATGGCCAATAAAATCTAGGATTCTTACGTCTCTACTACTAAGTGGATATCAGTAAATGAAACTGAAATCCCTTAGTTACCATTACAAAAGATGATCTTGTTCCATTATGGCCAAATGGAAAAGGTATACCAGAGGTTAAGCTTAAAGATGTCAGGTCAATGTTCGGTTTAATACCAAAGAACGCTCATATTTTCGACATTAACTTTTTCTGTGCCGAAGTGTTGTAGATGACTTAAATGGGTTTGGTGGCGAACCTGATTTTGTTATTGAAGATAATGTTCAATAAACAGGAATCATTCAGTAGTAAAAAATTACTATGACTGTCAGTGAATAATTTCATGTTACCATGTAAATAATGCCTTAATTTTTGTATTGTACTGTTTTTAAGAGAATAAGACTTTGTAGTAGTTTTTAACAGTTGCAACAATTTACTGTGTAAAACAATTAGTTATGCAGAAAGTGTTCACATAACTTGTTTATTTTTTTGGTATTGTTGTGGTTTCACTTTGAAAATGACAATGTAAAACCTTACCTACTATAACGAAATAATCATTATACACCTATTTTATTGTGAAACAAAGATTTCCTATTATTGTAATTTATTGACAGCTTTACGGATGAGTTCTATCTGCAACAAATGGTTTTGCAAAATGGAACCCACCCACAATTTTATTATATTTTGTTATGATAAATTAATACAAATAGTGCCTGGTAAATCTTCCTGTCATTGCTATTACAATTTTAGTTCAAGACTATACCAGTAAAATTATAACCACATAATTATCAATAGGAGAAGTAGAATTTACAATTAACTTTAACATTAATTTTCTCAGAATGGCTTTATGTGGGTTGGTTTATTTTTGCATAACTGCGTCCAATTGTACTGCAGTTCACCAATACCACGGTTTCAGTATTATAGTAAACTAGTTGCTAGGCAACCAATTCCCCTCTCACCAGGCATGTAAGGGGAGGAAGCGAAGCCACACCTTGTGCTGAGTGGTGGACTGGACTGGACAGATGGAAAAATGCTGCGCTTGTCACTCAGTTCACTCTCGGTTATCAGACGTTTTAGTAAACAAACATTACAGTAATTTCCTTGAAGTTGCAAAATAAAATAATAAAAACTGCGAAATCACAAAATAAGTATGTACTAACTGAGTTATTTTCCTCAAAGTTAGATTACAGCTTTCACTGTGTAAACTTGATTCTATAGAATTGAAGGAGATGGTCTTGGTGTATCGTTGGTTAAGGACGTTTGCGTTACAGGCTGTCCACCATTTGTTTCAGGTGTAATGTGGGTTTTAATATATATTTTCAGTGTCCGTCAACACTAGTAAAATGAGCAATTTTTTCGGTCAAGTTGTTTTGTGTTCATGACAATTTTAATTTGGTATTGAGAAAAGTATTGGTATCGAGTATTGTCAGAATGTTTTGGTATCGAAACTGGTATCGAGTATCGAGAAAATGTATCGACCCATTCCTAAATTAGACAGCCACGTGTTCTGTGCACCCTGGTTTACAGAAAGGTAGAGCCCCTGCCACTAAAAAGACAACCTAAAAGGTGGCTAGTCAGTCAGTCCAGGTTTTCCTCCGTCCCCCGCGCTTAACATTGCCAGAGGGATTGCGCGCCTGGTCCTGTAGGTCTCACCCCTTTTGGACCCACACCCAAGTGTCGTCTACAGACAGCCTTAGTAAATCCAAAACTCTAGCCCACCGCTACACCGGAATGGATTTCTGTTGCATCACTCGTTCGGAAAAACTGTTGTTGGTTTGTAAACTGTGTCCTGCACCAACTCTGTTCAAAATTATTCAATTTCTCGGGTGTGTTAAAATCCGTGCCCCATGTTGGGCGCCATCTTGTGGCATTTCAAAGGGCTATTAATCAATAGCTTCCACATCGTTATAGATTAGTTCAGTTCACTTTATTTGGTAGAGCATAATATAAGGCGCCATAAAAAAAAAAAGTAGTAGATTCCATTTTGAAATATGTTTGTTTTATTGTACCATTCTTTAAAAATCAAACACAGGCACACAAATAATTTGACAAAGAAAAAAGTACCGGGAACAACGTCGCAGTAGTAATTAAATAATTTCGCGATAAACTCTCATCTCGAGAATCTTTTACGAAGACAAGGAGGGAAAAAAACTTCCCCTTGATGCCCTAGCGGCCTCCCACCTCCGCAGAAAGAATTTAGAAGGAAAAAAGATTGTTGCAGAAAGTGAGTTAAGTTACATTTTTAGATGAAAAAAGGATTTTACAGCCGTGGGCGCTTGCAGGTGTGGGATAAACTTGTTCTGCTCTAACTCTCCTCATCAAATGTTCTGCATTTGTGGACGACTCCAGGACTCTATACTGCCAGCTCGGCATGCGCAGCCATTCCCACTCCTTACGCTATAACGCTATAAATAAGTATTCCCGGGGCTCGCCGCCTCTCATTGGTTACACCCTGGTGTGTCGCAGCGACTTTGTCGAAGGTTTCCAAACAAATACCGCTGATGGCAGGGAAAATCAAAAGAAGTGAGGAAAAAAACTTAATCTTCAAAGCTGATAAACCTCTTTCCTATCCTGGGAATACTAATGTGCCAACGCACTACCGATAGGCGATAACTGCTTGAAATACAGCCACATATTAAAGCCGATAAGCCCTTACTTTTAAACGTAGCACAAAAGGAAAATTTTATAATATTACACTCATTGACCAGAAAAAAGTCTCAACAAAAAAAATATAAAATGATTAAAAATGTAAATTTATCGCAATGTTACAAACTGCATTAAAATAATTGATTTTGCAAACATTGTTGCAAATTAATTTGATTATTTATTTATTTTTGATGGCGGTTATAGTTTCTTATAAGAAATTTTAGCAGTGAGAACACAAAAAATGCTAGTAAGGGCCAGTTTCACCACACGAGATAATGATAGTTCATTGAGATTAACTGACAAAAAATCCTTGATTATCTGTATTTTGCATTTCACCACGCACATTATTCTTGATTTTTCTGAATATCTTGATAAAATATTAACCTGCCGTTTTGATAGTTTGTCACATTATCTGAATTAAACTGTAAAACATAAACAAATATTTTGCGAAGGTCACGAGAGGGCACATGTATTTCATCGAGAATAAATAGAAAATGGCTCAGGCAATGTACAATGTATTTTTTAAAGAGGAAAGTGATGACTATGATTTTATTGTTGTTCGCAATGTTTACGTGAAAGAATAAATTATTTTGAACTTTATGATTAAGAGGTTAAAGTACACTTTCGCCTTACGTCAAACACATTACTGTCAAACAGGCTATATTGTTAAATTTTTTTCCTCTACAACACCTATTCTGCATTAAGATTAGGTTTATGTAAAATAAACAAGTTGCTTTTGTAGGTCTAATTCAAATCAAGAATGTGACTAACACCAGTAGTGTTTTTAATTGAAAATGTCTTTAAATATACTAAAAAACCGATTTTGTGAACTAAACAACAACAGATAACACCTTAGTTACTTAGTTCTGTCTTTAGTTTTAGGATCTGCAAAGTTAAGAGCTCTGTTTGAAGCTTCTCCTGTTTAGTTCTTTCTTGTTCCTGTTGTAACTTTAATTGACGAATCTCTTTCATTACCTCGTTTTCTTTAATTGCAAACATTTTGCTAACTCAATTTTTGCTCTATGCCAGGTGCTTGCTTCAGTTTTTTTTTGTTTGAGTGCATTGCTGGTCGTTGTTTATTAGTCCAGGAAGATGTTGCCACACTGTTTCTCACATGGCTGGCAGAGACTGTCCGCCAACCATCAGACTCAGTCGAGGCATAGCTGTTATCTTAAGCATTTGCTGGGTTACTCATCCTAGCTGTGTTTATGATAACTGAGTCTCTACTGGAATGACATTCCGCTGGCTTTACTGGTGGCTGTATACACTTATCTTGGTTGGTTATTTTGAGGGCAGAACACACTGGACCCCTTAGCATGGACTTGTTCGTCTACATAGGTTTTTTTACGTATGTTTTTTTAAGTTATCCCACACCGCCTTCAAGTTGTCTGCTGTCCTGTAATGATCACAATATGTATAATTGAAACTATTAGCGATCGTTCGCCACAATTTTGCTTTATTTTGTTGTGTCACAGCATCAGTTCGTTTATTTTCAATGGTATTGAATTGTTCTCTAACTAACTCTAACAAAATGTGTTTTCATAGGATGAAAAAGTTCGGTTTGGCTGTTTCCTTACGATCATAATGCCTTCCCGACTTGCCATACTTTCTTAAAATGATTTCTCTGTACCAGCTCAAAGCAAAATCTCTAATGTTTTCCAACAGAAAATTGCGTTTAAGTCAGAATGTTGAGATAATTTTAACGAGATATTCTTTACTGAGATAAAACACGCTGAACATTATCCAGATTAAAATAGAAGTTAAACCTCTCATCTGGATAAAATTATCTCGATATTCTGAAAAGTTAATCTTCGTTGGTGAAACCGTCCCTTAGAGGATAAATATAATGTATAAATTAATAAAGTGTTGTTGCGAGACAGTGTATTGTTCGTCGTGAATGTTTTCCATTATGATGGTGTTTGTTAGTTTGGCATTTTTAGTGTAATCTATAATTTTTGTAGTGTTTTTGTAAAATATTCTACCAAAATCATTAAAATTGTATTTTGAAATAAATGAGTAATTATGCGGGATTGACGTGAACTGGAAGAACTGAGCTTGTATTTGAAGTCATTCTGTTTTGGTAAGATCACATTAACACAGTTAATAATTTTTACGTGGGTTTGATAATTAACTTAACTAAATACATTAGGACCCCGTTTTTGCACTACCGCTTTTTACATTTTGTCACAAATTATGCCATTTATTTTTGGCCCCGTTTTATCTCCGTTTGATCCTATGTACATCTTTGCAGCTAATTACAATAAACAATATTTTTATATACGCTATTTACACTTTTTCTTTACGTCAACACTGTGTAGCAATAGAAAGAAGAGTGTTTGTCAATTGATGAAAAGCTCAAAATTTTAAAGTGTGTCTATGATCATACCCAAATTATCCTTTGTAGATAAGTTGGGTTTCCCAATTTCCACAATCAAAAATTGAGCCAATTGTAGCATTCACTGACTTTGGCAACATTTACTCTGACATAATAATTACTGAAGAAAAGTCATTTGAAGATATTGCAAGTTCCCATGTCATGTCATGGAAAGTCAAGACCAAGAAAACGAAGCTTGTGAAGAAGAGGGAGAAGTACATATGCCCACCAAGCGTGTGGCATTACAAGCTGTATCAAATATGAGGACCTGCTTCTCTGGATTCGTATGTGAGGACGGTATTTTCGATCAGCTGAATGTCTTTGACGAAAAAATTGATAATACTTATTAACCAGGCAAACTTCTTAAAGAGGTCAAATTAAACATGGGCAGATACACAAAGTGAATAATTATTTTTCAACTTATTAAGCAGGAAAACTTCTTAAGTGGAATCTTCTTAACAGGATTTCACTGTAAATGGAAAGTGTGAACTGTTGTGGTACATTAGTAAATATTCATTCTAAATTTGTATTTCCTTGATTCTTATTTTTGTGCGCTTTATTATGAAAATTCCAAGTTTTCAAAAAAGTTCTAGGCAAAGTTTGTATGCATGCCTATATTTGTCTGTTTATTTGCTCTATCTTCAATATTTGCCAATGTTAAGTACTTTCTCTTGATATGGATATTTTTTTAATCAATTTGTAAATGTACTGGGTTATATTTTGGTAGAGCTTTCTATGTTCGGCAGTTTTTTTTTTGTAAAAAAGATTTGTGTATAGTATTGATGGTATGTCAATGACATTTATTACAACTTCATTAAAATAATACGAATTACTTTACTCCATTTCCCACAATTTACACTTTCCCATGTTTTACATTATATTTTCTGGATCCCTTGAATGGTGTAAAAAAGAGGTTCTACTGTAAGTAAATAATTGTATATGGGTACGCAGCCTTAATCTCAGTAAAATAAATAAACCAAGAACGTTTAATAATTTTGAGCACTTGTAATTTTTTCGGTTAAATTGTCTTGTAACTAAGCTTTTATGATGAAACAATTTTACCTTAAGTACTCCAGAAGTGTGGTATTTTAACTAAATGTAAAAAATATATAATTTATAGTGTTCTTAAGGTATTCATGATATACAGTAAAACTCTGTTAAGAAGTTTCTGATGGGACTGAAAAAATACTTATTAACCAGGAAAACTTCTTAAAATGGTCAAATTACACATGTGCACATAGACAAGGTGCACAATTATCCAACTTATTAAGCAGGAAAACTTCTTAAGTGGGAACTTCTTAACAGGGTTTCACTGTAACTCCTTATTTAAGTCTTAATGGGTTGTGGAACTACATTCTACAGAGCTCATTCACAGCTTACCAGTTGTCAGACATATTTTCTAGTGGTAGTGTTAATTGTAATTGGATGATCGCAGGGTATACTGTAATATCTGTTGTTTGCCTGATTAAAATTCTGATTACAAAATGCTGCTTCATTCTGTTATGTGCTGTGTGTGGTGTCTGTAGGCTCAGAACACAGAGTTCTGCAAGCAGAAGTCTGGAGCAGGTGCAGCCAGCAAGCGGGAGACTGTTCTGATGGAACTCGCAGCAGCCCACGATGCCTTCACTGAGCTGCAGAATAATCTACAGGAGGGAACCAAATTTTATAACGACCTCACACAGGTAAGCTACACAAGCTGTTGAAACACTCATTAAATCACAATTTTTTTTAAAATTTAAAATTTGCAACTCTGCATGGTTAGAACGCTACACACATTGAAATTTTTCACAGTTTTCATTTTATGGACAGGTTTGTACAGAAACCAAGCTGCACATGCATGTCATTTCATCAGTCAACCTATATGTTCTCTATGCATTATTAAACTACATACTTTATCTTGATGCAGCTTCCTTGTATTTCATTTTCAGCTTTCTTTTTCAAAGCCTAACATTTATCATTCTTGTATTTGGGTTTCTTGTGTGCCTTCCGAGGTGCCTTCTATACATTGTAATTTATCATTCATGCATTTGGGTTTCTTGTGTGCCTTCCGAGGTGCCTTCTATACATTGTAATTTTTTTGGGGCATCTCATTAGAGTAGTACCCTAAATTTATGGATTCCCACACTTTCTGGGAATAGAATTGTAAATTTGGTGTACTCAAAATTGATTTTCACATATTTTGTATTTTGAACAATTTTTTTTTTCATCACAAATTATTCCTTGTATTGTCTCTCTTTCTGTTTATCACAAAAGTTAACCTAGATCCTGAATTGTTATTGTCAGTTAATCAAGATCTAGTAAATGGAATTAAAAAAAAAAAAAATTATGGTTACATAATAATGCACACATTATTACAAAGCGTCGACTTCAGCACTATATGCAACAAAATGTAACCTACTTAGCCCTCGAAAATTTATACATGTATTTCAAACTTCCTTAGTTGGTAGCAGGTAAATCAAGCAAAAGGAAAGAAGCTGAATGGTAACAAAATTAACTGACTACAGAGTTGCACGTCGACTTGTTGATCACAGTCTTGTATACAAATAGTCTTGCAGTTACCAAGAATATTTCAAAACATTTCCAGTGATTGTGCTGTACTCACTTTTATAATGCATATTAAAACAAATTTTATGTAATATTCATGTAGATGAAAATATTTAAAAGTAAAATTATTTTCTAATAACATTTGGTAAGCTCTTTCCGACTCACAATTATTCTGGCTTGACTCTTAATTTTCAAACCAGCGAGTCATTTTTACTCAAATAATTTTGAGCCTAGAGGAAGCTCTGGGTAGGACCATGAAATAAATAGTTTTATTTGCAGAAAAATTTTATATGTAGGATTGTTGTATACTATAGGCTTGCAATATTCTTTGCGCCAGTGCTGGCCACACCCGGCAGGTGACACCCTAGCGTTTAATGGTCACAAGAGGCTGCAACATGTGACTGTTATATTTCCTTGTGATTCGTGACTCAGAATTAATCACCACCACCACCTCTGGTAGGAGCTTTCCTTCATACTTTGAATGCAAACTATGGAGATGTCTGTTATCACAGTTTTAGTTTTAAAATAAAATACACACAATTAATTTTCAATCATGTAAATAGATTTGAAACATAAAGCAACATAGCAAATTTTATTTAATTCATTGATTGGCTTGAAGTTAGCAGATGGCTGTGTGTCAATTTATTTTATCGCAAAAGAAAATTTAATACGTACTTTTTTTTTTTAAGACTTTATGTTTTGGACACAGCAAAAATTTTTTAATGTGTCAAATTATTTTGGATTGAGTTTAAAGTAAAAAAAATATGTTTGCAGTTGTTTTATTTTACTTGATGTGTGACGTCGACCAGCCCCCGGCTGTTATATAAGATCGACATGTGCCGCTCCTACTACTAATCAACTACGATTACGACTCATCACTCTTTACGTGAAGTATACTCTTACTTCAACCTACGGAAGAATTGTCTACATCAACCACCCACAAGAGTTTTGTGTACACAACACTTTGCACATAATTTCTCGCGCCCTTAAATCTCCCGGACGGCTGAGCACGTGGCCACAAGGTTACGCGACCAGCAGGCACATTGCCTCCCCTTCCCCTGCGCTGAGAGCCTACAAGCCGCCCGCCACCGGGCATGCCTGAGAGCTACCGAAGATGAACAAAGCAGTATTGCTGACTACTGCTGACCAGAAATGTTCAACTCCCACGCCACGGTAGAAGGACGTCACATGCCTTCCCCGCATCCTGCTGCGGCAGCCTAGACTTGAGCACTATATAAGTCCGTGCGCAGCGGGGCTCGAGAGTTCATTTTTCATCCTCTCATGGCATCCTGGAGCACTGATCAATTCTGGGACTTCCAGAGATCTTAGAAGCTTTAAGTACGCCCCTAGCAGCTACTTCCTCTCTCGACGACCAGTCAACCAGCGAACACGCTAATACTTATTAAATTCCCTTTGTCTCTTCCAGACACCCGTTTAGTTAGTGTTCGTCTAGATTTATATACTTTTCCTTGTAATCTAGAACCAGGTTGCCTACACCTGGATAACACAGTCACTGTTTATCTCATATAAGATGGCAAGATTTTGACAGTCAGTGAAAGGCAACTTGATGTATACAAAACAAACAAAATGCAGTTTACTAAATTGTGTATCAGCTGATGCACAAACTAACAAAAGTTAGTATTAATTTGGCTATTCTGAGTGTACTTGTGATGCACACTAGACAAGTACAAAATACACGAAAACAGAGTTACTTGATTAATTAATATATTTTATTTTCCGTGGACACAAAACAGTGGTTTACATACTAATCTTCATGCTAAAGTAGTAATATATAGGTGTTAATGAAATGCACAATAAGATGAATTAAACGCAACTTCAAACCTTAGATATTTTCATGTCGTATTCCTACTGTCCATCCATGCTTTCCATATGTGCTTGATATTAATTCCGGAAGTCTACAGAAATATTGCGTGGTAATATTGAATTATATTTTCAAATAATTTGACAAAATATATTTCAAATTTGTGTTGTTTCGAGACCGTAATAGGAGAAAAGTCAAATTTTGAAAACAGGATCTAGAGGCGGCGAATCTGCTGCTATCTGGTGGTACAGTGCGCAGCTCACACATGTTACCATGTCGAGTGCACGATCTGTGTTCTCTTTCTGGAACCTAACCAGCTATAAAGCTGAAATGAATATGTTTCGTATGAAAAATAACAAATTTACGAACCGTTACTAATAGTTTTATTTTCCCAAGCTCTGTGTAGTTTTTAAAGTAACATATAGTTTGTGTACTGCGATTTTGATTACTAGTAATTTCTATTGGGCCAGTATTTGTCCGTCCATGTCCTAAACACGTCATGTTTTTTGCAGAAAACCCATTTCCTTGTTTTTGTGCAGTCTCCAATTGATGCACCAGCTGTGACGAAAGAATACATAAACTAAAAGTAAACATTTGTTGAACTGTCAAAATCATGCCATCTTATATGAGACTGACAGTACCTTCAGCACTCCACTGTTTGGTGTAGGAGGTAGCAAGGTCATATGTTTATTGAGTTCTCAGTAAAGATCTATTTTTCTCTATCCTTAAGCTTTTTCATCTTTAGAGTACTTATTATTTCACTGGCTAGAAACAAGATACAGCGTGCACTGCAACAGGAACCAGGAGAAACACATTATATGGCCACTTGTTTCTTTCCAGTAACCTAAGCACTAATTCAGTGCTGGAGGGGAGAAACAGCGGAGTCCCAACCACTAGTAACATCTTCATACAAGCCCGGGTTATTTCCTTGCTTTGAGCACTAAGTTAGTGCTGAAGTGACCATAGCCTGAGACTTGCCACTCAACCTTATCTGAACATACAACCAGTAGAGGCATTGGTGGTCCAAACGGCTCCCCGTCTCTGATCAGCGCGCCAAGTGTGGGGGATCAGTGGAGACTTTTACTGATCTCATGCCAGCAAGCAGCTATTGGGTGAACACTGTAGGTACTGTCCTTCTCAAGGTGCTCTACGTAAATTAAGCCGTATTACTCTGTCTTACAAGGTAAGGCATGACCTCAAGCGTAGAGAACAATACCAAGCTTATATTGCTACCAAACAGTGGTCTGCACTACCACCTCCTACGAAGGAAAGACATGAAGAACGGGACCACACCGCCACACTCAGATGCCAAGCAGTCGCGGCTGTTCTGGTCATAATTGTATACTTTTCACTGTCCTTCCGTACCAGCCAGGAGTACCACCCAGTGTTGAGAGGGTTAGTTTATCAGACCAAGGCTAGGTACGGCTGGTCCAATCCACACTTCTAGAGCAGAGAGTCGTCCACCTGGAATCCCCGCTTCAGAGTGGGGTGAGCCAGCTGCCACTGAGTGAGAGCCATTCAGACTTAACCGAGCACATTCAGACTTAACCGAGCACATTCAGACTTAACCGGGCACGTGTCATGATAAGGCGTGTGGCTTGGCGGAACAGCACAAAGTAAGTTGTCGGCTTAATAGTCCTGCTTACTGGTTGGCACACAGCCACTGGTTTACCTGCATTGGATGTGGCCTGGGACAGCTCCTGGCTTGGCCGCAGTTGCTGCTGAGGTCGGCCAGAACTCATGCCCAGTCCTTGGGCGGAGGTGCTACTGCGGCTAGCGATGCTGATGGGAGCCTGCAGAAGGCTGCTGGTCCTGCTGCTCTGGAACCACGGGTTCCCTATTCCCAATGGGACGTGGCACACCTGACAGGTCAATGACGACTTAATGTGACATGCCGGTGGTCTTGTAGGGGGCTGAAAGAGGGAGTTTGGAGAGACTGGGAGGTGCGGCCTCACCAGTTGCCGGGCAGCTTGAGCTCATTCCCGGGGGATTAAGACTGCAGAGGGCAGTTGGGGCTGGCTTACAGTCCTGTTGGATTTGTAGACATTAGCTTCCTTCCTAGCGTGCCACTTTGCACAACTCCTATGGGTGTAGGGCATACAGATAGGTACTAAAGTCGGCCCCACTAAGGAAGAGCAGGAGATGATGATCCCTAGTTAGGTGTGTACTCAATACGGTTCGTACTTAATTACTCCAATCAGCGACAGTTCAGTGATTACTCCAACTGGTGACTGTTCAGTATGGTAGTTAGAGCAGTGGGTTTACTCTGGATGTCTGACGAAGACGTTGGGTGTGGTTCTAAGGTGGGCAGACCTCCAGAACCAGTCTATACTCCCTCTGATGACAGTTCAGCATGGCGGTTGGAGTGAATTGACTGGGCCGGTTGACTAGCCGCCTTGTGGAGTGAGTCTCTAGTGGTTGTGGCTCTACCATACTGCACACCAGGTGCACATTATGGGTGATTGGCTAATGGGTATGTTGACATTTGTACACCCGGGTAAGGGAGCCTGCAGTCCTACTCTAGATTTGGTAAATGGATTGTGATTACATGGTCTCTTGCTTTTCGCTGGTGGGCTGATGTCTACAGGGGATAAAAGTCACAGTCGCCGTAGAATCAGTACTCTGAGGTTCGATAAAAAACTTGTTTATTCCATGAGGAATATACACAGTGGTCCGTACTGTCTCATAACTAGCATGTAACTGTAACAGAAGTAGACAACAAGAAAACCAGGTGAAGGGGACCTGGGTCTAAACTAGACAAGAGTAGATGCAGTTTGGTAGCCATGATACTACCTGACCCTAACTATCTTGATGCTGTTGTCCAGGAGGGACTTGGGGTGGTACTAGCAGAAGGGTAGTACGTGTTGAAGGGGTGAAGACTTCTTCAGGGTTTGCTGGTGAAGATCTTGAAGATGTCTGGTAGGTCACAGTGGTTCTACTGGAGGATGTCGATGACTGCAGAGAGCTCCAGCACACAAGGTGGTGGAGCGAGCTGGTGAGAAACAAACTGATAATTCTCCGGCAGTGCACGGACATATATGCCACCTACCCGCTGGCTCCTTGAGGTATGGGGGTGGCGGGGAAGAGCTCCTCCTCCTGTGGGCAGACCTGTGCTCACTGGTGCCGTCTCTCGATCCGTGGCAAAAGTAGGCATCTTTTTCATGTGGAGTTGTATTGGCAGCGTGGACTCGGGCGCTTAGCTGGGCCGTTTGGCTGGAATCTATCACACAAAGGGGGTTAGGGTGACGTCTGACATAAGGGCGAAACTATTTTGGCTGACTTGTCTGTTGGTGTCCCCCACATCTAGGGGCGTACTTGTGGGCTCTGGTAGCAAGTCGTTTTGGGTTCCAACCCCGCCTGGCGTGACATAAGTGAAAATGAGGCAAAGTTTTATTTATATCTGTGTCAGTACACGTCACGCAATATACTTGGCAGTCATTTGTTGTTATTTAATTTTTTACCTCCAAACAGTTAGCAAGACAGAAATAAAGTGTGAATAAAGTGCACTATTTTCGTATTTTGAAATTACTTGCTGTCAGTAAGTTTTAAAAATAGAAAATAAATGAAGCCCAATGGAACTTATTAGTTAAACATTACATTAGGTAGTATTACATTAAATAGTTTTAATTGGAAATTTTTTTGTATATTGGAATGTGTGTTAGCTATGGTGTATGCAGGTCAAATAATTCCATGGAAGTTTCAAATATTATAGTTTGATTATGTGAAGTTTTTATTTTATTAGCAGTTTATATAATCTTTAATTAAGTTATTTTTACTGTCCTAGTTGTTGGTGGTGTTCCAAAACAAGGTATCGGACTATTGTTTTGCTCGTAAGACTGAGAAAGAAGAACTGATGAAAGATGTGGCTCAGAATATTGGACGACAACAGCTTCCATCTACTCCATCAGTTCCGGCTCATCATGCTGCTGACCCTGGTTAGTTACAAATATAGGCAGGATTTATGTTAACAGTGGATGGTGTACTCTTTTAATTCTGTGTTGCTTGTGTGTGTGTGTGTGTGTCTCTCTCTCTCTCTCTCTCTCTCTCTCTCTCTCTCTCTCTCCCCTTCCCTCCCTCCCTCTCTCTCTCTCTCTCTCTCTCTCTCTCTCCCCTTCCCTCCCTCCCTCTCTCTCCCCCTTTCTCTCCCCCTCCCTCTCTCCCCCTCCCTCTTTCACCCTCTCTCCCCCTCCCTCTTTCTCCCTCTCTCCCCTCTTTTTTTTTTCTTCACAACCTTACTGTAAGAACAAAACACTGTAAAAATTATAGTACTCTTATTGACTATTTTTTTCGTTGCATTCCAACCAAAAGAGTTATTGCTTGCAAGTCAATTGGCAGCAAGCTGTTGAGGAGTTAAGTATACTTACCAGATATAAAAATATGTTGATTGGTAATCTGCATTAAATAATCTCACTTTTCTGTTTGAAATACTGTGTTTTCATTTTATGTTTAACGTGAGATGCCCCTCTTGGTTGTCTTGGCTAGTTCAGTCAACAAATCAATAGCAAATTACTTATTCTGTACTGACTCATGGTGACAATCCCACGCAAGACGACGGTGGATGGTTGCTCATATGCTCTTTATGTAAAAAATTATTATAGAAATTAATTAATTGCTCCAGCTGCGGTCCACAATCAACACTTGTCATTTGGTGATGTACCGCACCGCTGTACACAGTATCGCAGCTACAAATATTTCCTTCTGTATTGGCCAGAAATTGCAGAACTTCCCTCGCTCCTCCTCGGGGAGGCCTGCGTCCTAGTTCCATGTTGCAGATACCCTTCTCCCTAGTTTACAAAAAATCCCCCCCCCCCCCCCACCATTACCTAGTCACTTTTTCTTGCCACTGGTATATTGCCTCCCCTTCTCCAGGGTGGGGTGATGCTTCCCTCACATGTTTCTTCGTTCTTTCAGTGCTCTGGGAATATTGTAAAGTTTGCTAATACTTAATACACATTGATTTGTAATACATTTCTTTTACATTAATATTGACGCCGTCAGGTAAGACACGAGACGAATGATGACGCAAATACTTACTGGTAATTTGGGCGCCAGTGGTGCTTCCCAATCACCGCACTATTGAGACTCAGGGTTTTCAGGGATGCTGTGGGTTCTGTGTGTCCATCTCATCCGTGCGTACTTACAAACATGTAGGCAATAATAAACTTTTTACTAAACATCACTTGAAATAAACACTTAACAAAACATATGTGGCTAGGACACTGTCACTACTGAATAAAAGATATAAGTTCACTGTAGACTTTTTTTATTGATATTATTCATACACATCAACGTGCCAATGAAATGATTATCACGGTCATGACTAGCCAATTCCGCTTGGGTGTTCCCCAGCCCGTAATTAATCTAGCGCACGCCTAGATGGATGATCTCACCGAGGTGCGTGAAAGTAGAGCATTCACAAGGGAAGAGGGCCGACAGCCGCTAGGGTGGACGGACAGTTTTTCCCTGAAGACAGGGGATGGTGAATTACAAATGAAAACCCTTAATACATATTAACACGTGTGATAACTCGGCATCACTAACGCAAACTTGTCGGGGCTCGCCCTCCAGCACATGGGTAGTGTGATGATGGCCTATACACAGAGCCATCTAGGACGGGAATAATTGCACTGTAAACTAATTACAACATTACTTAGACCCTTGAATGATACGTGAAAGAAGATGTGACACGAGATGAATATTCACAATAAACACACACATGTGTGAAAACAAGCTTAGATGGCGCGGATGCCACTGGATGAAGTTCGTAGCGGACCACGTGGTGCAGGTGAAATTGCATTATTTCTGCGTGGAAATGGCAAACTAAATTCAGATAAAATATTATTCTTGTTGAGAAAGTGATGCTCTTTATGATTAGAGTGGTTACATGCTTGTAACATGCCTGATGGTGGTAAAATCAAACATTAATGTGAGAGTGTTGTCAAGTACAAAAAGCATCAATTTACGTGAAAAATACATTGAACCCTGAATAATATTGACATAGAACCCTGAAGTAAATGAGTGCACATATGGTATTACATAAATGAGCTCTTGAAACGCAGTGATGGTGCATACAAATACTTGGTGTTGGTCGGCCACCTGGTAATACGTGATGTTGCCGTAAAGTATTCAAACACGAAAATTACCCCTAAAAACTTACATAATAACAAAGCTCTTAATATTGTGTGTAGCAATAATGCAGAAGTTACAATGAAACACCATAAACATAGGCAGATGGTGCCTGATTCAAGTTGCGTGGGTCGCGTGTCCTCTACGACATCTTTCTCCTTCTCCTCAATTAAGTTAAACTGCCACAAGGGCGCAAGAAATTAATAAAGCAGAAGCCTAGTGCTGGAGAAAATGTCTGGCAAAACGTACTTAAGCAAAGGTTAAACGGTAAACTAAATAAACTATGGAAACCTAAATCAGTGAACAAAAGTTGCAGTGCGCATGTGACAGTCTCTTACCTCGCCAGCTTTCCTCAACAGATTGTCCAGATACAAGTGTTGCACGGATCTACCATGGCAGCCTACGGGGTTCACATAAGTGGAAGTGATATGCACGCCAAGTAAAATATTTTATATTAAAAATAAAATGGCACAAATTAAATTAATTATTGTTTTACATTTCTATAATTTTCTTATGAATTTCAATATGATTTTAGTGTCTCTTTATGATGGCGTTCACTCCGGAATATTAAGTGTTCTTAATTTCGGTGTCGCGGATACTTTGAATTTTATAACCTAATAATTAAAAATGAGTACGAACTCTTTAAAACATTTTAAGACATATTAAACACTGCAAATACAAGAGAACACCTTTTACACTGGGAAATAACAGTTATGTGAAAGTTCAAAATTATCGGCCTCTCTGCGTACGTGCAAGGACACGTGATACGTGAGCGCTGTCATGGGTTCTGTGCCGTTGGCTGTTAGCCGGCGTCAATATAATATTCAAAATTACATGAAAATCTGATTATACATACACCTATATACAGGCTGTTCGGAAACTCACCCAGAATATTTCGCGAAGAGATTCCATGTGGAAAATGAGATAGACGTATGCAAGACAACTATAGCCTAGCTCACTTTCGAAGGGAGACACACGCCCTTAAAAATCGAGTTTAGAAATTGAATTTTCACAAAATATTAGGTGTGTGCGAATACTGGTTTTAGTGTTTCGAATAGTTTTCCAACGAATACTAATTTTTTGGAATAATTTTCAAATATTTTTCGAATACATACTTGTTTTTAGTTTTCGAATTGCAAAGATTGCATAATCTTGCATAAACAGAAACAAAAACCTACTTCTCATTCATAAATATATGCATAAAAAGTTATTTTATTTACATGTAATTTCTGAAGAGTTTTGAAAACCAACATAATGTGTTACTTTGTACCAATACTTAAACAAAATGCTTTCTTCTTCTTCTTTTATGTTGATGTTTATGAGAAAACAAAAATATGCTTTTATGCTACAGATGGTAGAGTGATAAAAATCTAGTATTTAGCTCACATTTCTTAAAGAACAAAAAAAATACTTTACACTAGTAGTTACAGTGTAAGGAACACCATATCAATTATTAATTCTTTGTTAACACATGTAAAAAACAATCACTTTGCACTATGACTGCAGAATGCACCACTGATAAATATTCAGCCATTTGCTGATATCTGTAGCAAGAAAATTATTTTAAGTCTTTGCTGATGTTTTTAGTAAAACAAAGAGAAAATATATATTACTTTTACTTTACACAAGAATCAAGAAACAATATTGTTTGGTATGGTTGTGTGAAACAAAATATTTTCAGTTATTTTTAATTTTCATGTAAAATAAATTAACTGTTCAACATGAGCACGGAGAAGGGCTGCGACTACATTGCCACTTGTTGAGAAAATTCTCACTTGCAACCTGTGTTGCAGGAATGGGTAGGTAATGCCTTGCAACCTTGACAAGTCGAGGGAATTGTTCGCTGTGACTCCTCCATCATTCTAAAGGGTCATCATGTCTGGAAATTATGACAACCATAAGTGGTGATCAATGAGTTCACATGGCATTAATCCACGGGATGCACAGTCAGCAGGATTCTTGTCTAATCGCACATTACCCCAGCAAGTTGTGGGCACTAAGGACTGGATCTCTAAGACTCAATTTTGCGCAATGGTTTACCATTCCTTGCATTCTGAATGAATCCATGCTAAAACCACAGTAGAATCAGACCAAGCAAACAATTCCAGTTCCAGGAGGAGGGGCATAAATATCATTAACATTTTCATCAATTTGGCAAGTAAATGTACTGCACACAGTTCAAGTCTTGGTAAGGTAAGCTTCCGTTAGATTTTGCACAGACTAGACACACTATAAACTAACTGATCCTTAACATCTGCTCACAGATAAACAACCGCTGCATACCCTCTTTTCGATGCATCTGCAAACCCATGTAGTTCACACTTACTTGCTCCTGAGCGGGCTACACAATGTGGAACTGTCACCTTTGAAAGTACACCCAATTCGGCTTGAAAGATTTTCAATTTTTTACCAAGGGCTCCGGAGGGTTGTCTTCCCAACCCAGCTGCTATGACCAGAGCTGCTGAATGAGCTGCTTAGCGAACAACACAACTGGGGTGATCAAACCCAAAGGACCATATATTCTAGCTGAAATGGACAATACTGATCTCTTTGTACAAGTCACACATGGAGCAGGTTGGACAAAATATGAAAAGCAATCTACTTTAGAGTTCCACAACCGCCCCAATACCTTGATTGTGTCATTTTCCAGAGTATAAAATGAACGAGAAACACATGACTGATCTGTTAAGAGAATCTGACTTGTTACGACAACGTTATTACAAGCCCATTTGTGAAGTGTAAAGCCCCCTGAATTGAAAATACCTGTAATTTTATGCTGTAGATAGATGGCTACTTCAACAGAGTTTGTTTCTGTTTTAGATGTCATCCATGTAGACATCCTTAATGTTTTTTTGAACTGCCTTTGGAAAGTTGTCTTTTTCATCCAGTGCTAACTGGTGAGTGACTCTAATGGCCTGGTATGGAGATGATGATATATCAAAGGTCACAGTGTTCAACTGATATTCAGACAGTGGCTGATCAGGGGAGAACCTCCAGACTATATTTTTATAGAGGCAATCGTGAGGTTGCAAGAGTATTTGACGATACATTTCTCTCATATGCAGTGAATGTTACCAAATGAAAACTAAAACAAAGCAGGACTGTCACTAGATCAGGCAGGAGTTTTGGGCCAACGTGATCATTGAGAGACTCACCTTTGCTTGTCTGGGCCGAAGTATCAAATACTACCCTCAGTTTGGTGCTTGCACTATCAGGACGAGTGACACAGTGATGTGGAACAAAATAACCATTAGTACTTGTGGACTGAACCTCTCCAATTAATTCTATATGACCTTGATATATAATCTTGCAAGAATGCATGATACTGTATTTTCAAATGTGAATTATGAGCCAGCTTGCACTCTTAACAACTGGAATCGATGATAGGCACCTTACTGAGAATCTCCTAAATTTGGACTGCTCCCTTTAAAGGGCAAGGCCACACAATACCTTCCATCCCTTTCGTGTGAAACTGTTTCTTTGAAGATTTTTTCAGCCTGTGTATCTTCCTTTGGTTCTAACTGGCACTTCAACTTCCCAGAATTTTTTAATAAAATCATCCACAGGTTCAAGTGAAGAAACAAAAAAGGTTTGACATGAGGGTTCATAGGTTTGCCTCTGGTTTACCTTATTCATCTAAAACCAACCAAAGATAGTATTGATTGCCACTGACTCTCCAGGTGAAACTCGAATGCTTCCATCTCTAAGAATTTCAGGAAATACTTCTGCACCAAGCAGCATGTTGACCTGTTGAGGTTTGTCATAATTGTGATCTGCCAGTACAAGGTTCAATAAGTGGGGCCACCCTTGCTTTCTGATAGGCTTTTGTGGAACACATGATGCAATCTGCGACAACACAATTGCTTCCACCATAATCATCTTGTCTGGAAGCACCTGAGAAACTACCCTACAACATGTTACTCCCTTGGCAGCTAGAAGAGGAGTGTGACCCATAGCAGTTAATGGTGAATTACGCTGAGAAAATGATAGTTACAATTTTGAAAGACATTCCAGTGTAATGAAAGATGCCTGTGAGCATGGATTGATGAAGGCTCTAACTGAATGTGACTGACCTGAACTGCCCAAAACTTTCACCGCTGCAGTGAATAACAGCGCTGTGGATGACTGTTTCGGCTCCTGTGCAATAAACACACCTTTCGGCATTATCATTACTATCTTGTGAACCACTTCCACTCTCCCCAGGTTCATTAGATGCCAACAAAGCAAGATGCAAGATTGTATGATGGCTTTTCTTACAGGTGCAACATGTAAAGCTAGAAGAGCACTCCCTTACAAAATGTCCTTTCCTCAAACAATTAATGCACAGTTTTAACTCTAACACGAATGAATCTCTGTTCACTGGGCAGCTGTAGGAAGTGTTCACATTTAGTGATGCAGTGCTTCCCATTGCAATGCACAGTCATGGACTTCCGGTTTCAGCGTATTCAAAACAAATTTAAAATTGTTAGATACTCCATTTGACCTCGCTTTGTCCTAACCAAAGGTGACACCGCCAACTGGTTTTGTATTAACTTTACCTAATTCAGTTAGGCCTACTTGTGAATGCTTCTCCAAAAAGGACACAAACTTAGCATACTTTGGCATCTCATCATGTGGCAGAGTGAGTTCCCCATTGTTTTCTTAGTTGACAGTCCAATTTATGTACCAATAATGCAACAATATATCCAACTGATCCGTCGGAAGGCCGATAACCTTTAAGGCTCCTATGTTATCAGTAACTATATTTAGCAACCCCGTTAATGGATTGTACACAATCTGAACTGACTGAAGGGGAGTTGAAAATTAACTCTTAAGCAATTACTTGTGGCCGATTATATCACTGAAAACAGCACTTTTCTTGCTACTTAATAATTGGCATTTGTTACAGGTAACTTACTTACCAAAGCGCTGGCCTCACCTAGCAATAACAACTTTAAATACAGGAATTTTTCAACTTCATGCAATCCTCTTTTGTTAACAAGCATGAGGAATAAATCATAAAAGGCTTGACACTGCATAACGTCACCATTGAATTTCTGCAGTTCTATAGCAGGCATCTTCAGTGCAAAATTGTTTGCATCCTTGGTGTGTAGGGTACCAACAGCTGGAGTATCAATACTGATACTAAGCATGTCTTTGATAGCATCAATTTCAAAATATATTTTATCAAATTCGTCCCATTGCAAAGAGTAGTTTCAGGGCGACTCTGTTTCTGTTTCGCAACTGCAAATATCAAGGTTGGAGATATCCTCGTTGAATTTGCGTTTAATTTTTATGCGCTCTTTGCACATTGAGCGATAAAAGCCACACTTTTCTACGTTGTCTGGTTTAGCCAAAGTCTTTTTCCCACCTTCCAAAATGAACTTTAGATGCTGCGGGTGTGACTGCGCTTTTGTTACCAAAACACGTTTGCTTTACATTATGGAAATGAAAATAAACCCAGACAATCAGGCGGTGAGTAGTAGTTAGTGTCCTACAACTAACTCGCCACCTGATGAAGCTGGCTTAGCTAGCGAAATGTCGCGATTGCGCAACCCCGTGAAAAAACAGTGGTGTCCTACTTTGTGTGTGTGCCTATTGACAAGTACGAGACTGTGAGTACTTGGATTCCTGTCCTTTATATATTTTTAGTAGCCTAGCGGCCTATTTGCAATCTTAACTAATTTAAGGCTGCTTTACGTAAAATGACCTTGCTTAGCCAAACTGAAAACTACATAAAATACATCTTCTACATACATAAACTAATTACGACTACCTAATTGTGTTACGATCTTGTGGATATATTTAACATGACGTCAACATAAATGTTTGTGCTCAACATCTAGTGCAGTTGTAAGTTATTGTGTGAGATTTACTGGATGAAAGTAACATTAAGTACACTGATATGTTTCGCTGAAATGAAGCGCCGAAACAAATTACGTTCCTCATACAGCACACTATACAAGTAATGGAATAAAACTTTTTTTGAGATGTACATTCTGCCACTCTGCCATGATTATTATGTTGGCTGAATTGCAGGCTGTCTGTTCGAAATAAATATGGCGTCTACAGTGACGCTGCAACTGTGTTTACTAACAAATGGCAGCAAATAATGCTTATAATGAAAACAAAACCTGCAGATTTATGGATATATAATTAATTACTTTAAAACCAAAAGTGCTTATTTATAATGATTACATAAAAAATTTAAGGTACAACATTTTCAGGTAGGCCATTAATTATTATTTTTTATTTCCAAACAGTTGTGAATTTTAACCTGTCCAGCCGGACAGACTGCTTTCATTCTGCACCAGTCTGTGCAAACATTCACCTGTTTTGGACAAACTGACAGACGTTAAAATCGAGCCCTGATGGTAGGACAGGTATATTTGCCCACATATCCATGATAACACTTGTTTTTGGGCTAGGAAATGCTGTACTATGATAGCCTGGTATACCGTGGAGGAAAAGGAAACAATTGCCACAGTGACGACATATGCAGTTCATGTTGAGCTTACTATTGTTTTCACTAATCTCACTTTTTACCAGAAGATACCACAGTACTTACATAGGTGTGGCCAAAGTTAGCCAACATTGTAGTAACATGTGGTCTCATTGTTCTGCACCACACCTCTTACAAAAGACCGTGGTGCAGAAACTCCAAACACCAGTCCAAGAAAGTTTAGCCATTTTCTTGTCAACTGCTCTGTTATCAGGATAAGCTGTACACAAAACCAGACCACCTACAAGAAATGGATTGTCAATTATGTTTACCATATTTGATATGGCTCATAAAATTAGCACGTTTTAAGTTTTTAAGGACAGGTGCTTAGACCTGACTGATGTCCTTGGAATCATCTTGTAACAATCATTTAAGTGCCACAAATTTGACAAAGAATTATTGAGCAGGTTCGTGAAAACAAGATTAAATGGACTTATCTTGTGAGACTCATGCTTCACATAGTTGAAAGCCATTTGCAACCAAGGAAGATTTTTGTCCCAATTTGAAAGGTATGCTGCATGAAAAGCAATGAGAGTTGAATGGGGGTTTTGGTAGAAATGATCTGCATACGAAGATGGGTTATTATATGAAGGCAATGTAATATTGTGAATGCCATATTATTATAGATTTAGAACATTTTTGTTTATCTTTATATTTATAATTTAATGCTTTAAATTTATATTGATATGGGAGTCATGCTTAATGGTTTAGAGCTACTCTATAATTGAATAAAGCTTACTCCTGTCATGGTTTGACACATTATTCCCATACAGGTATTACACAGATTACATTAACTGACAACATATCGGAGGAGTTGATAATTTATACATTTACATTACCCTAATGAAGCCACCACTGCGGTTAGTTATTGGACAGATATTTTCCACCTTGCATTATGTGGAAGGCTGGTTTATAGATGGACTACGGCGGGCGGCACATCGTCATCCTTCTGGCCCTTTGGAGCATCTTCCCTAGTTGGCGTCGGGGCGACAACAGACTTTCTTCCACTCGTCTGATTAGCCTATATCACGCCGCCGCCCCCTTGTTATTCGTCCGGCTGTGTTTTGGCAGTTGCGCGTTCTGTTTACATATTTCCACTCCTTAATGTCCTTGTTACATTTACACTTGGGATGGCACGTTCAGGCAAGCTGTATAACTAAGGCTTGCCCATGTCATAACATCACCCTCTTACTTCAAATAAGATATGTCCTTAACTCTTCTGTAGCTCTGGGTTGAAATTTTGATTTTTTGACTTTCTGCAATCTTCTGGCAGTGGGAAAATGGATTGGGGTGAAGTCCTCTTCACTACGGTAGGATAATTGTATGTATGAATTTAAAGAGAGAAGGAAGACTCTGTTAGGAAACTGCCTATATGTCGTTCCTGCGTGTTCACAAGGTGTGTACTACACTGGTGTTTTGCTGACCGTGAAGTGTGTGCTGCTAGGATCTTGAACTTGTAAAGTGCTGTGATATGCAAACTGTCTTCCATGCACGTGGCAGATGCCCCGCGGGCAGTTTGTGTACTGTCAGCCTGTTCATTCCTAGTCCTTTCCGCTGTCCAAATATTTCATTGAAAATCCTTGTGGCTTTGACTAACAATTACGTTGGCGCATGCCAAAGTGCTGTGCCATGCAAAGGCGCATTCCACGGGCGACTCCGCCCCATCTAAGAGCACCCTACGCTTGGGGGGGAGTCATAAACAGTGGCAACAATAATTTTCACTAGTCGAGCGAGAAGACTCCAAGCATTGGACAGCCGACTAGGTGACCGTAATTAACATGTTTAATTATGGAATTCTACGTCCGCCCGGAACCCAGCATACAAGCCCCACCCCGACGGACAGTTCAAGATTTTTTGAAAATCCATTACACTACATTTAGCTGCCGAAGAAGTTCCACGAAACCCCAGAGTTAGCAGTACCCCTATGGCCTTGTGATATCACTGCCCACCAGCCTCAGCCCAAGGTACATAAAAATGTCATTGCCTCCAACCAGGGTGATAAGAAAATGAGCGGCGCTCCTGCATGCCGATAAATTTACCCCTGTGTTGGAAGGCTTCACTACGCTCCGCACCCAGGATAATCGCTGATGAAGGGATTTTTTTTTGTATAAATAGAGGTCCAGCACCGCGGTCCAGCAGAGGTGCCGGGCTTGCCGGCTGAAGAAGTTCGCAAGCTCAACCCAGTCTGCGAAGACTCTCTCTCTCCTCTCACAGCCTGCAACATGTCTCAACCTCCAATCTGCTGCTTGGGAAGGCAGTACTCTCTCCAGTCAGCAGTTTGAAGAAGGCTGCCATCACTCCAGCCCTTCAGCTTGAACAAGGCTCATCCACACCAGTTGACCACCAGGGTCAACTCTCTCTTCTGATGGCAATCCAACACCTGCACCCACTACCCCTTTACCTCAGTCAATTTCCCTGGACTCCGATGGTAGCAGGTCATTGCATGATTAGCGTTCCACCTAGACAAAGCCCATGTAGAGCCAAACACTGTGAATTGTGTCACATAGTCATTTTTTGCATTTGAATTTTTTTTTTTTTTTTTTTTTCAGTCTCGTCTTTGCCTGTTGAGTGGAAATTCTAATTAATATTTTTTTTTTGTGTTAGTTAAACATTACTGTGTATTTAGTCAACCAGGAGTTTCTACCATCCTTCTTTTGGGACATATAAATATTACGTGTACAGTAAAACTCTGTTAAGATGTTTCTGAAGGGACTGAAAAAATAATGCTTATTAACCAGGAAATTAAAAGTGTCAAATTACACATGTGCAGATAGACAAGGTGCACAATTATTCAACTTATTAGACAGGGGAACTTCTAAAGTGGGAACTTCTTAACAGGTTTTCACTGTATTTCAAACCTTTGTGTCGCCTACCATAATTTTAATTGTAGATTCCCTGCTAATTTTTTTTTTTTCCAGTATGGTTTAATATTGGTAATATTGGGGTGCAATAACTTAACACGTCAGTTTACGGTTGTGTGGTGTGCTGAACTCCACAGAGACGGGACCTGAAGGTACTTGGCATTTAAGTCCGAAAGAGGCACGCCGTTGCTCTTGGGTTTTCAATGCATCCGCTGCCGATACTCTACATATGACTCGGTACCTTTGTCTGCCCATCACACGTCAAGTCCTTGTGAGCGATTGCAAATTCGCACCCACCCAGGACTGCTCTTTCTGCAGACAGGTAGACAGCCCTTTTCAATGCACCACAAGCACGGCGGAGTTGGGAGCCACCAGAGGTGTCGTGAGAGATGCGCCTTACATAAACAGTCTGATATTAACAACCTAATAGCAAATTCGAACCCAACAGAACTGTTTCAGAGTGAACCAGATAATCTGCCCTTAGATTACGACACCATAGTACTGCCAACGCACGATAGCCTGTTAAAACGCTGGTTATGTTGGTGTCCACCAGATGAGGACACAGAGGAAACCTCCGCGGAACAAATGGAAGCTGAATTGCTGACCCCTAGTTCAGATCCCGAAGAGACACCCGTTCAGGCAACCCGCGTTCGCTCCAGTACTATCAAATTAGCTTCCAGAAAATTGGTTCAGGTTCGACCCCCGGCTGCAGAGAAATTACCGAACTTCTGTATGATAAAGTTGGCCTCCGGGAAAACAATCAGGGTTCGACTCCCTTCTAAAGTTGTTCCTAAACCATGCGGAGAATGAACCCCAGCCAATTTTATTTCTGCACGCCAGCCGATGAGACCGCTGTGGATTAATCCCGTTACCTTGGCCATATCATCCACCGCCATCACTACTCTCGATTAATCACAGATTGAGTCACATTCACATCCCTGGGACCGCTGGCGTCCCACCTTTTGACTGCATTAGTTGTGAGGAGGGTATAACTCCCTGGGAGGGACAGCATCACACTCCGCCTCACACTAGGGTTTGATTCCCCTCTTCCCCGTAGGAACCAAGAGGGTGGTCAGCGCTCTAACCACTTACTTTATAGACCCCAAGAGGGACAGTCCAGGCAATGGCGTGTGTCAACATTAATATTTAAAATTTTAATAACCTTAAACTCAAAGATTTTATCAGTCAATAGACTTTAAATTGAATCATCATAATTATTGAAAACGTTAATTACAATAATTGCTCCCTCTGTTACAATATTACGTGAATAGAAAACATTAAAGCTGAAAAAGAAACAAATACTTTGCACAACATACTGACATTTTTTTCCCATACATTAGTCTTGTTTAATTAAAATGTTGTGTCTCACTCTAGCTTAACTCTACATGAGTTCACTAGGGAAAGGAAAAATGTGCCGTCTGTGACCCGGAGTGTAGAGAAGGATAAAGATGGCAGACTCATTGGCGACCTCGTTTATATAGTCTAGCAAGGCCCCCAATTCCCCTCCTCTTGTCGGTGATTGAATGGCACCCTGCCACTCATATCGAAGTTGGCACCCAACAACACCTCACTTGCCATAACAAAGTGTATGTTTTAAACAAGTCATACATTTTTAGTTGCATATTATAGCATATATTTATTCATGTTATGGAGTCTATAATGTTGTTTACTGTAGCTCACTGAATTAAGTACACCCTACACTTGAAAAGTGAAAATTTTGTATTTGCTAATTAAAAATTGCAACGTATGTGTTTGCTTGCATGCGTACACCTGTGTGTGAAATGTTTCTCTCTCAGCGTACCCACAAAAAATCTTCACCACACACCACTGCCTTCTCCAGAACTTTTTTTGTGGTGTCACCAAATGTCTGCTGTCTGTTCACATGGTGTTTTTTTATTGTGTTCATTTTTATTAAATCATTTCTACTGTTGCACTGGACTGTCATTTATGTTGTGTGTTACAGGGGAAAGGAAGGCTCCGCCCCCAAGGCCCGCACCACCCACGGCAGCAAGTCAGGCGGCCCCCACTCTGCCCTACCCCATGTATCCTCAGTACATGCCAATGCCGTATGGGGCCACGACTGCTGCTCCCTACCCCTCGTACATGCCTCCGCCCATGCCAACAAGCTACAATCCCTACGCCCCCGGGGGAGGAGTGCCGTATCCCCAGCAAGGTGAGTCCCGGTCACAACCTTCAGACCCTGAGCCACAGCAGGAGAGCTGCTCTCTCTCCTGAGTGTGGTTTGGTTGTTCTCTGCAGACATTCTTCCACTTGACATCAGTCCCCTCTATTTGTGTATCAAGTTGGAAATTTACCTTATATTTAGAAGCTGGAATAATTTCCTCCGTAAGAGAAATATTACAAAATATATATTTGCAAATAAATTGGAAACAAAATCAGTTGTTACCAGTTTGTCTTTTTTTGCTGTTGAGAATATAATAAAGCTTTTGTGTTTAATCTTAAAATGTTTGCTGCAAAATGGTAATGAAACACATGTGCTAACTAAGCATCAGTCTTATGTTAATTTACTGCTGGTTTGCTTTTGGGAAATGCCAAAAGTGGTACCAACTTGTTGTTGTCACATTCCTTACTTAAAAGATGTACATCAAAGGGTTCAGGTAACAAGCCGTGCTTGGAAAAGAAGTAAAAAGCGTAACATGAAATCTAAATCCCAAGTAAACCATTCCTGGAGTTAAGCTGTATGTTTGTCATATTGTTAAGGATTGTGTATGCAATTTACAGTGCATGCTCTATTGGTGATTGAATATTGAGTTAAGTTGTATGTTTGTCATAATGTTAAGGATTGTGTACGAAATTTACAGTGCATGCTTTTTTGATAATTGAATGTTATGATAGTATCGTGTTATGTTACTGTTACAGTGTAAAAATAATAATGCAACATCTGCATTGAATGTGTATTTTGTAGTGTAATGAGATGGCCTGTGCTTGCATAAGTACTAATGAAGTTTGGTGTTTCTAGTATTTGGCAGTGAAACAGATTTAAGGGTGTAATTATTTACACAATTTAATTGCTCAGAGCACTTGAAAATCTGAAAAAAGGTGGTTGACATATCTATATATTCACTGTATTTTTACATTTCTGCACATTTAAAAAATATTTTTTTGCTTAAAATTTAGGTTAGAAACTTCATGTATATCTTTGGTGCAAATAGATAGTTAAAGAATAATAACTGCTACTTTTTGTTGATTAATAATGTATTTATTTTTAAAATATGTATAAAAAAATGTAATAGATATATATTCTTAATCATTAGTACCTTTCATTCTGGGCAGTAATACTGTCCAGGTGCATATTACAGACTTTGCAGCTAAACAAAACATGCTAGTGGCAGCTTCTCGTATAGCTCCAGTTTTTAAAGAAGTGGTGAGATTACTGCTAAGTATAAAGGTGTGCTTAAGTGATGGAACTTGTCTTAAAATGAATGCGGAATACGTAATTGTAGATTGGTGGGGGTTTTATGTGATGGAGTCTTTAAAAAAAATTGCCTTTATTTACAACTACTATATACTGTGATGATGCAAAATAAATTAAAACTATGCAGATATTTTTTCATATTTGAAATGGTAGAGTATTGTCTGGAAATTGAGTAAAGAGAACCACAAACAATTTTTTCCTGACATAGATGGAATATAATTTCACTCTGGGGGTGTAGAATTTACTGTATTTGAAGATAAGCGTGGAGCATTTCATGAAAGAAAACAGTTGCCTTAGTTGTCATTACCTCAATACTCATCCTAGACAACTGTTTTTCATCTTCTCTCCACACTTTGCATTACTATGAACTCTCTAATACTTGGACATCTCCTCCTCTGTTAGCATCTCACTTTGTCACTTCTGCATATGTTTTGTTCCTCGAGAGTTAAGGTGGTGTGTACGTACGGACTTAAAATATATATGTGTGTATATGTGGTAGATATTTGTATCAGTAAGGTCACTTCTGTAAATCTTTATTTTATCAATATGTTCAGATTGGCATGTAGAACGTACATGCTACATCTCCGGTACTGTGTGCTGTTAGTTCCAGTGTGGTTCCTTCTAAAGTTCACTGTGTGTTAAAGAAGTTTCCTTAAAAATTTTTAAATAGTGTTAAGTGCAGTAAACAATTGAATATGTATTAATGTATCGTATGTCATACGTAGAGGCAAAATATGGTGAGTAGCGATAAAAATGAAATGCAAGTTACTAACCAAAGGGCACACACATTATCTAGAAACTTCAAAATTTGTCTCTATTATTTTATTTTGAAAGAAATTCTTACTCTTGATTATGTATAGTCCATTCCCGACTGGAAGAGACTTATGGAAATCAACCTTTGAAAAATTACTCTAGGCGTAACATGTGAACCTTTTTTTTTTTTTTTTTTTTTTTTCAATAACCTGTATTTCACAAATTTATAACACTGTGATTAACTTCAGAGTACTGTATTATTGAATAAATAAAACTTTACCTTAGTATCTTTTATAACTTGTAATATTTATTTCGTATTAAATATGAATTAACAACAGCGAGAGCAGCGATATGTTGGCAATGGCGAGTAAGAAATAGTTCACAGATGAATATTGTTTTAACCTAGTTTTTTGGTATGATATTTGTAAATTAAATGTTGCCTATTGAAATATTTAGGTAGCCCCGATGGCAACATATTTCATTGTTACAGTTTAAAATAACTGCGCATAATATTGTGCCTAGACCCTATGGTTTTATCGAATGAGGAAGCAACTGTTGGCTGGTTGAGGCTTGTCGCTCTCTCTCACTTTTGTCTCTCTCTCCCTCGGGAAGTTTTCTTTTGTTACGTAGCAGACAAAATATACATGTTTAAAATGTTAGTATATTTCATACTTAATACAGCAAAATAATGATTTTTTAATTTGTAATTTTCAACTGAAAAGAGATGTTAATGTTTGAGTACTTATTTTAATATATTTAGATATGATGGTAGGACTCTTATCACATGAAGTTGGCAGATGTGGCGAGCCATGACATGGTGATGGTGTGTTGTTTTTTGCCAAACAAAGTGTAAATTATATTTAATCCGAAAAATACTTAAAATTACCACGTCACGTTTGTAGACATTGAGTTTTTAAAACCTACCTTGGCAAGTTACAATGTTGTGATAAATTTGTGTTTCCACGGCAGTAATAAATATACTGTTACGTGTGTTAGGTAAACCGCTGCATGTAAAATGGTGTGGCGTGGCTGCGTGGTGATTGTTACGCTGGATCTGTGTCTGTGCGTGATTTAAAATATTTGATGTGAACTATTTATACGTTTTAACTGTGAATTGTTTTTATGACGAAGTTATTTATTTACATCCACGTCTGTTTATTTATCCCAACGTTGTACCTTTGCCCTAGGTGTTGAAACACAGTTGTGTAACATGATTTGCCACAACCCCAACAAAATACTAAGCCTAGCCCCAATAAATTTCAATAAACATAATAAACAGTAAGTAGCAATACATAGAAATATGAGCGGAATAAAAGTTACGGTATGCTTATTTGTGTGCGTGTTCACCACTATCTTTTAAGTTCGTATGACAAAAAGTAAGCGACACGAATTGCTTGCTTGAATTTAATGTGCATCTTTCGTTGGAGTGGATGTTCCTTTGTTTTAGTATTTATTCCATCTGAGGCTGTCCTTTTAAAGAAATAACCCAACACATATAACAAGAGGATAAATACTACAGTTCTTTACCTAGCAGTTGTAACAGTGTTAAACACAGTCGCTGCAAAATATTAACATACATTACATGTAATGTGCTATGTCAAGGAAAACAAATATGTTAATGTAAAATAATCGTAAGAACTATCGTCAATTCAGGCATTTTTAAAGCATCATAAAGCTGACCTTAATAATGTTAGAGGTCTAAACTGTGAATATTCCTATGGAATGGTTTTTGGAATTTGACAGAATTCTTTGAAAAGGTGTAAACAGTAAACAACACATTTGACATGTATAAAAGTAGAAGTCACATTTCAATGTTTCTTTTTAGGTGTAGCGAAAGTATACGAACATATGTACACACACAATGGAATGTAAACATTGATTTTGACAGATACTACATGGTAATGTTTGTTTGCATTTTGCAGAAGGATATTAAATGGGCCTGCAAGTACAGAAGGGCTCCGAGAAAGTTTCTTCCAGTGGGGAATGGACTATATATAGTTCTCTAATGCTTTGTGTCACAGATTCTGTGTGGGAAGTATATGTTGAGTTATGCATTTTTATTAACTACGTGTATAGAATGTCTACAAAAACAAAAACACCACCACCAAAACTTTAAATTTTTAAAACAATAATTGAGCTAAAAGTAAAACCTTAAAAACATGTCCGTAATCAAAAGGAATGAAACATGTTGCTAGTAATCATTTGAGTTTTATGTGCATCTTCATTTCCTAATGGCAACTGGTGCCTTAAGATTTTCATTTCATATAGAATTTATGTGGTTACTGTTGAAGCACTGCAAAGAGTGTACTGTACATCTATCAGAATTTAATTTTTAAAACAAATTTGTTTGTTGTCTCTCTACAGTTCACAGTTAAAAAAAAAAAAATTATTCAACAAATAAATATTTTGCTACCTAATAAGCAGTTATTATATGAAATACGTACTATGTAGGTGTTTTATGTACAAATGCAGTTACAGTCAACTCGTGACTCTACAACCCTTCACAGTACCCGGGAGAAGGCTCATTATTAGAAAATTGTTTCATGATTCCCAAAAAAAAAAGGGTCCTTTTTTGAGATATTCCAGAAATCTTAGAATCGAGAGTTGACTGTATTTATAAACTGAGTGTGTAAATGTATGAGATAGGTGTTAAGGCACAAGGTACAGACTGCTGATGCAAGCTTATTCATTTCGCAGAAGTTTTTGTAGACAGTTTATACTGCAGACAGTTGTTGGTGAATGTGAGAATATTCTTGGCAGATCATCATTTGCTCTAATAAGTTGGGTGGGAAATTGCGTAGAAGAATCAAAAGTATGTTAGGATGCATAGGATAAAGTTTGAGAAATAAAATTTTGAATATTAAGTGTGTTGACAATACGAATGCTGTCAATGTAGTAATATGTATTTAAGGAATGACTTAAAATAGTTCTTCGTACCCCATATTTCAGCAGTACATTTTAACTGCTCATTATATTATTATTATACTCCACTAGTTCTTTAAGATTCTTCTGCAAAACCATGTTGAATCATATTTAAAGGGACTAAAGATTTTCTTTTTTACTTGAGTGAAAATTTTTTTAAATATCAGATTGTAAAAAATAGAAGGTATTAATTAAACAGGAAAGTGTAAGGAGCAGGAAACTAAAAGCAGGGTTTACTACACAGATAGCACATTATCTGAATGAATCTCAGTCTAGTTTATTAAACTTTTGTGATCTGTTGAGTGTGGAGTTTGTACATATGTGTGTGTAGTTTTCTTCTCTAGGATTTTTCAATTGTTAATTCTATTATTGAATTGATGTTTAATTTTATATATTGTATATACTTTGTAAACATGATAATTTTTGCAACTGTTACTAGTCTAGTCTTCAGAGTTTTTGTAAATTGTTTCCACAGTGTTCTCCAATTTACCTACATGCAGTGATCACCTTTGATATATTATGGTCTTTATAGCGTATCATGTGCTGTTTTTACAGTACTATCTGTATTATGTATTGCAGGAGAAAAGAAGCCAATTTATGAAAATGTAGGGGAAGTACATACTTCAATGAAACTGCCTAAGTAAAATTTATGCCTGACCAACCCTTTTATAATTTCCATTAAACTGTAAATGGTTTTCAGTTTCTATGTATGGTTTAAAATTTCTCTGTTAATTACATTCAGTTTTGGAGTAGAGCATATTTGTATCTGTGATATCTTCTGAATCTCACAAAATTACAGAATTATTATGCCTTCATTTTGGAATACTGTATGTCTAGTAAAAACAGACAGTATCAAAAAAATTAAAATACATTACAAATAGCACAGCTGAATTTATTCTGCATTAACTTAATAGAACGGAATTTATATTTTATCAGTCTTTCAACTGATTGGTGTTTCTGCAAAGAACAGACAGGATGTGTACGTATTAGTGTGAATCTGTTTTGTTGATTTGACTTCTGAAATGACTTGAAATTGTTATTGCTTATTAGAAAAGTTCAAATTGTGTAGAATCAGTTTTGTCAGAATATTTCTTACAGCTAGGTATTAGCATTATTTGTGGAGGAACTCTGAGTTAATATATGATACAGATTTTGTTAATACAAATTGTAAATGTGAAAGAAAGTGTCGCCAAGGAAGTTTATGAACGCACTGCAATAAGCATGAAGTATGCACAAAGTTCCACACTTCCACTGTTGTCTGTTGTCATGCAGTCCTTTTATAGTAAATGTCATATTTTGTATAAAATATTGTAAACTATGAACAAATTAATTGTAAATGAGAAGTGTATGAAATAGTTAAATTGATTTCTAGTTGTTGATATGGTGCAATTACTTTTTTTTTTTAAGAAATACAGTATGAATACTCAAAGTACTTTTGTTACAAATATTTTTTGCAATATTTCATTATTATGATTGGTATTAGTGTATCAATAAATTAACTAATGAAACTTCCTCATCAAGCAAAGGAATATTGTATGAAAGTGTTTTCAGTTTCTGTATTAAATTTTGCATTTAAAATGATTTTCTGGATTTCCTGCATTTATTATTCATGCCATTTTGAATGGCTATATTCATTTAGCATTATTAACATTAAATACATTTTAGTGACCGCTATATAGTCTCTTAACACAGCTTTCAATATATGTGGAATGCTATTACCAATCAGTAGGGGTGGGAATTTTTTGGTGTTTTCAAATGGCCAAAAGCGGTGGTTTGAATTGTAAAAATCGGTTGTTTCATGAAGTAAAAATCAATGTTTTCAAAATATTGGGTAGAAAGTTTTTTTAAGTAATTTTTAAATGATTCTGAAGAACCAAATTTATTATTGAAACATTAGAATGCAAGGAACTATATTATCAGCAAAATAATGTTTATATACAGTCAACAGCCAAAAGTATTAAATGTCTCATTTACAAAACTATCAAATTAAAGCATCATAAGTAAATAACTTTTACATCTAGTTCTTTTAGAGACCTTCAGATTTAGCTCTCAAAATAAATTTCAGTAAGCAATTCTAGATTTTCCTGCTTCAAGCGATGACGTTTGTCACTGAGAATGTTATTGTAGGTCGAGAAAATCCTCTCGCAGTCTACATTGGCACATGGCAAACATATAGACTGCAAAGCAGAGCGATTGACTGATACAGTCATAAGAAAATAAACAATGTCAACACTTCCACATTCACCCAACTTTTTCTTCACCAAAAATTGAAGTTCTTTGTATCCTTGAAGTATAACACTTTCACTCAGCTTTGAAAACAAAAATATTTTCTGCAATATTTTGCTCAGATTGGGAGTTATGCTTATCAGCACAATTTCTGAAGGGTTGAAAACATTTAAGTGTTCATACAAATGATAAGCTGGATCACTTGTCTTCAGTGAAAGATGTTTTGTGTGAGAATGAGAAGCAGCATTCTTCAAAGCTGATGTGATTTTTGCTTTTGCAACAGCTTTCTCGCAAGCATTTAGACTCCTTGTTTTCTTGTGGAAAGCTTCCAGTTGTAGCAAGCTGAAGAACCTGCTCTACTCTACAAAGTTCACCAGTGAGTAAGTGACTGCATGGGTAAGATGAACCTTCCAACCTTTTTATCAGATCAGTTGCATCCTTAAAAGTTTCGTGAACAAAAACTGCTTGAATCTTCACACACTGAATTTCTTCTACGGATGCACTTGCGAAGAATTCAATACCTGTAATGTTGGGATGGGAAATTTCACTGCTTGTAAAAAATTCAACAGCAGCATTCAAGTGTTCAGAGAGGTAGCGCACAGATTCATACCATGATGACCATCTAGTAAGCACTAGCATGAGAAAAAAAGGAATGTCTTGGTCTGCATATCTTGCAAGAAACTGTAGAAACAAGTGTTTCCTCTTGCGTGTGTTCAAGAATGCTGATTTGACTTTTGTGATTGTTTTCTGAAGTTCAGGCAAATGTTTACCAAGCTCATTTATGACTAAATTGAGCTGGTGTGTCCAGCATTGTACAACTAGTACATAATCAGCCATGATGTTTTTCAAAGTCTCAAAACATTTCGCCATGTATTTAGCAGAGTCTGAAACTCGAACTAAGACACTATCAAAGTCAATATCATACTTCTTCAAGGTATCCAAAATAGCCCTGAACGATTCTTAGCATTTAAAGTTTCCAGAGCATGGACATCTCCAACAAATATGTCAATCTTGTTAGTGCCGTCAATGCTCTTCAAAAGAACAACAAAAATGCAGCCACCTCTAGTCAAGTCGTTTCATCACAAAGTACTGCCACTTGTTTTCCTCTCACATTCTCCCTTAGACTATTTTCACTTTCTTCTTTCACTGTTGGAAAGTGCTTTTCTTTCAATACTACTTTGACACATGGAATGTCACCAGCGCCTGCAATAAAATACGAAATCCTGTGTGCAGCATGTTCTCAAAACTCTGATTTAAAACATGGCACATTATTTTCAGAAGCATTATTCATTAAAATTACAGAAATATGTTTTTAAATCCTCCCAAAAAATAATAAATAAACCTGTTATTCAATGACTTAATTTAAAATTGTATCAGTGTTCCTTAGGAGGCCAATTTGGTATGCAAGTCAGAGACTTTTAACATCTAAATTTAAAACATATGTAGGTATAATTTTTTATGTTATTTTATGAACACTGGAATTACTAAACAAAAAACTGTTGAAAAGTTAGGAAGCAATTCTCTATATTATTATTACTAGGCTAAACCAGAAAATTAGGAAAGTGTTAAGATATAAAACTAACCTTCAATGAACTCTTGCATGAATGCTTTCATGTGGTCATTTTATAGTTTGTACAGAGGTATGTTTTCTTTCAAAAATGTTTCCATCTCTCGTTTCCCGAAGTATTCTGCGGTTTTCTTTTTTCTTTCAACACTGCTGAAGCATGAAGCAACTGAAATCTGAAGTTTTGACTCATGAAACTCATTTTTTTTCTACAGCCACATGCTTGGCTAATTTTAGATGCTTGTCGACCGAATCTTTGCATTCCCATGCAACTTGGCAATTACAAAATTTGCACATTGCCTTCCGGCTTTCAGTGCAATAAAAACCATTTTTCTGGTACTGAAATGCTCTATCTCTGGCACTGAGTTTATTATTTGGCATCTCAAAAACTCGTCTACAGTCTCAACCACAAAAACGAAAGGAAAAAATACAAACACTTTAGATAACAACTTTGCTATTCAACCCACACATTTGTAAATCCAATAAATAAAAATGTGCAAAAACATATTTAAAAAAGCTATATTGGCTATGCTGTTTTTAAACAAAGTATCTTTTTCTATCACGTGAGCCAAAAGGTTTGTTCGGGCGACCTGATCTTTCTACTACTTCTGCTCTTTTCTTGCTCCTTTTCATTTTGAGCGTTCGTTTGACCGGAAGTGTTTTTTGGGTGGCTGTTCGGGTGTCAGGAGCACTGCTTCTTTTCTCACAAAGAGCAGGAACTTTCTGCTCTTGCTGTTGATGAAGAACAGAGGAGCAGTGAGATCGAGAGCAAGAAAAAAAGGCTCCAAATTCGTGTGTTTATAGTATAGGCAATGAGATAGTGCTAGTTTTGCTTCAAAATCTTTTCTGTCACATTCATTTATTTGTGAATATGTTTGTCCATCATCTGAGAACTGCTGTAGGGCATGTAAATGTAATTGTAGATAGTGATGAAAATATTACGTTCATCCTTGAAGACAAATGTTAAAATGACAGTCGCAGTGATTATTAAATGCTTGTCGTATCCAATCACAGGCCAAGCAATAAAAGACCCTGAATTGCCCCTAACAACCAATAACTTTGGCAATTACTTAGTTTTTGTTTTACCAGGCATCGTAAGGTTAGGGTTATATAGAAATTACGACTGTCATTGTATAACCCATTTTACAGTATTTGATGCTAGTAGGGTTGCAGGCATCCTCTGTTAACCGGATATACCCTTTTCTTGCCGTCTCAACTGTCCATCACTCTACAATGCCATGCTGAATTAAGTTTAAAATTACAGATCGACGATGTTGTGATCAGCTGATTAGTAGTAAACAGTTCCGTGGCTTTTGGTGTTTTTGGTTGGTAGCAGAAAAGAGCAGTGCGCGTTTTGCTCTTTCCTGCTCTTTTCCTACTCTCAGAAATTCTCAACTTGCTCTCGAGAGTAAAAAGCTCAGGTCGCCCGAACAAACCTAAAGATGTGACAACAGCAGTAGAAGACAACGCGAGAGTTCACAGATGTGTGAAGCGAAAGCAAACAACTAAAGCCATCTCTTGTTTTACTTCACGCGTCAAAGTGTACACTAGGTTATTCTAGCGTACAGTCACTACTAATGCCACAAGTTATTTTCTAGTATTACTACAAATGGCAGATTCCAGCACACACTCGCTTAGTCTCCATTAATCTTTGGTTTTATTCGTTGTTTGTTTATGTTGGTATGTGAAGTTTTTCGATGTTAGTAGCTACAGCACAATTGATTTGCAGTGATGAGTGAATATATAAACAAAATATATTACTGTAATATTGATCTAGGTAGTGAATGAATAAAAAGTTTCAATTTTCGCAGCTATAAAAACAATTTCACTATAGTTTTAGAAATTAAAAAAAAAAAAAAAAACTAAATTTTGTGTTTTGCTATGAATTTCACGTTTTACTATGAATTTAGTGCAAATTCGCGAAAAATATGTGACTGCGAAAAATTCCTATCCCAAATTATTACACACTGATATCTGTTGCATAAATAAGACTTAATCCATTCGCATGTGCTCAGAGAAAAATTTAAATAGTTTCTTAGTTTAGCTAAGAGTATATCATGGTCGACAGAGTCAAAGGCTTTGCTGAAGTCAATGTCAGGAGAGTAACGTTTATAAGTGGAGTACAAGTACTGTGCTGTCTCCGGAAACCAGACTGAAAGTCATCAAGTAAATTGTGTTTGTTTACATGCGAGGCAATTTGCCCATGAATAATATATTGAAGTGCCTTAGATGAACAAGGCAGAATACTTATGGGTCTATAATTGCACAAAGCATTTTTCCAGCAGGCAGGGAAGATGCGCAAAGTTATCGAGGTGTTAAATATGTCGGTGAGTGGAGGTAAAATAATTGGTAAGATCAAACAAATAAGGTTTAATACTGATTTCATCATTACCCATAGCTCTGGATTTGATATGCTTAATAGCTCTTGTTGTTTCAAGCTCCAATATCTGTTTGAAAAATAATTTGTTTTCAATATTGGTACTTTATCAAGTGTTAAAATTAATTTAATTAATTAATTCCGTTTTCAGTACATTATTAGGCTTGCATTGCAGCTGGGAAAAACTTCAGTTCATCAGGAGTAAAAATAGCTTTTGACTCAATGTACTTAGAGGGCATAGCCCCCATGGAACGCAAGTTGATCCACATTGCACCCGGCGATTGTTTCCTATCCAATTTAGAGTAGTATTTAATTTTGCAATTCCTAATTTGCTGTGTGCATTTATTTCTAGCTTATTTATATTTATGATGCAATATATTAATCAGAAAAGATTTAGTTATGTTAGCTTTTTATACTTCCAAAAGGCAGAATCACGCTGTGCTGTGAGCACCCGGGTTTCGTGGGTCAAGTGCACGGTCGCCTGCTATGCTCTGGTGGGACGTCGTCTACTGTGGAAGGAATAACACACTAGAAAATGGTGTGCAGAGGTTTAAAAGAAGCTCGTATTTATTTCGTCTGAAATAAGAACGATGGCCCATACTACCTCCTAACTGGTGCTGAATGGAAGTTAAGACTATGTGAATCCAGATGAAGGTGACCTGGTCCTAAACTGATCAAGAAAATCATAGCTATGACAGTAACTGACCCCAACTAATTCTAACCAATGTCCATAAGGAATTGTCGAGGGCCACTACCAGAAGGTAGTGGTGGTGATTACATTGCCAGAGAGGCAGTGCGGTTGCTGTTACCAGAAGGTAGGGCAAGTGAAGGCATAGGGCTGCTGCAGCAGTGTTTAGCATCTGGAAAGTTACTGAAGAGCTTCTGGTAGGTTGCTAGGACATTGACTTTGGCAGAGAGCTCTAGCACAAGAGTAGTGGAGCGAGCTGGGGGTATGCACGGACTTATATTCTCCTTGTCTGCAGGCCCTCCGAGACGTGGGGGTGTGAAGGGTTGATGAACTTGGCCTCCGGAGCGAAGCTGTCTGCTGGAGCTGCCCTCTAGCGTCATCCCTTGGTCCAGTGTAGAACTTCGTAACTTTGGGAGGCGGTCCTTGTCGCTCGGCCGGTAACACAATCACACTTCAGGGAGGTTAAAGTTGATGCGCCCTCCGCTACTGCGGTCTCGGGTTCTACCTCCGGGCTCGATCCCAAAACGGAGTGCTGAACTCCTCCTCTATATTGTACTTCCTCCGACAGTGTCGTGGTGTTCTGAAAGGGATTTGCTTGGCTAGGTCGTGGATATGTCCAAGTTGGGAGATCTGGAAAGATACTTAATTGACTGAGGTTTGTTGAAAAGGGGAGGGGGAATCAACCCCAGAGTGAGCTTGACCACGTATATTTCCTTTCCCGGAAGATTTATTTCATGCTTAATGTGCCACCCAACAGTGCTTGACCAATAACAGGGTGGCACAGAAATACATAGAAAAAACTGCAAAGACAAGAGAAACGATAACACATACACAGTACCAAAAGAACACTAACAAGACAATACAAAAACATGACACAAAACACAAATAAAAAAAATGAAAAAGATAATCAATAGTCTAAATACTATAATGTTTGCATGTAAGAGTACCAAACAAGCAGGCTAATCTTCTAATAGAATTATTCAGAGCATACAGTAGGTATAACTGTCCCAAAAATACAAGCAACACACCACCACACACATTTAAATGTCCATCTCATCTGAGGACTCGTCCTGGGTGTCGCTGTCAACAGGAACAGAGAAAGATTCAACCGAATCTTCTTCATTGCTGTAGCTGTAGCTGTAGCTGTAGCTGTTATCCACACACTGAAATATTCCTGTCTGTGACAGTGTCAGATCACTCAGATCTGAACATGTGTTAGGCTGAGTAGATTCACTCCAAGAGGTACTGGGTGTGGGGCTGACTTCACAAGTTGCCAAGCTTCTATCTCTTTTTTGCAACTTTAAGCTGTGTGCAATATAGACAATTTTGGCTGCCCTTGCATTTGTTAGCCTATTTATTTTTTATGTGTTAATTCCACCATAAGTGCTGAAGGTTCTTTCACATGCAGCTGAAGTTGCAGGAAGTTCCAAAAACCTGACTGCCAACTTGGGAAGTTCTCTGTTGCTGCAAAATCCCTTCCACCAAGCTGTGGGCGTTATTTTCATTGATCCCTAGCATTTTCTTGGCACTTGTGTGAGAATTAATTTATTCTGATAATTTTCTTGTATTATAAAACTACTTTTAAATATTTATTTTCTAATAGAACATAGTTACAAAATGTTCAGGTTAAAACTTCAATTAAGAACACTAAGGAGAGAAAATTTAATTGATGTATTCACATAACGCACACCAGAATGCACTATTGAAAATGGTAAGAAAAGCCTATGAAAACTTTTATGCATCCATTCAAAAAATACTGTGAAAAAGATTCGGGTTGAAGCTGTACATCTGTGGAGGATATTTGCAATGTTTGTGTTGCCTAACCTGGTGGTATGTGTGTGTTCAGATATTTGCTTATTTACTTGGAAATTTACAGATGTCCATAATTATTACTAAAACTTAAAATGTTAATAAAAATTACCTAAAGGTGATAGAGAAATGCTGTTTTTTTTTGCACGTGAAAAAGCATGTCCCAAAGATTTGTAATGCAGTTCAGTTTTTGATTCAGGTGTGACTACTTATTCACCCAAATGACCACTCCACAAAAGAAGGCTCAATGTGTGTCTTGGTTTATTGAGACCAAATCACACACACAAGTTCAACATAATTACAGGACCAGGCATGGTAAGGACCCACCTGCTCAATCCACAATACGGGAGTGGCACCATAAGTTTATGGAAACTGGCAGCGTTCTGCATCAGAAGGGCGCCGGCTGGCCACGCACAAGTGCTGAAGACATTGACCATGTGTATGCTGCATATATGTGTAGCCCTGGTAAGTCGGTTCACACTGCTGCAAGGCAACTGCAGTTACCCCAATCTACGGTACACAAAGTTCTACACAAGAAATTACAAATCTATGCATACAAAGTGCAGCTGATTCAAGTTCTTCAACCTGATGCACCAAATTTGCTGGCCACATGTTGCAACGCATTGACGAAGATAACTTTCTGAAGCGAGTTTTCTTCAGTGACAAAGCAACATTTCATGTTTCAGGTGTACTGAACCGGCATAATGTTATTATCTGGGGATCAGAACACCCTCGTAAATTACATGAGATTGTGCATGACAGCCCAAAGGTGAATGTGTGGTGTGGTGTCATGTGTGATTGCATCATTGGCCCATTCTTCTTCATTGGAAGGACTATCACAGCGAATGTGTACCTGGACGTGTTAACTGAATTCATGATCCCGCAGCTGAAAGGCATGTAAACCTAATGTCATCTTTCAACACAGTGGAACACCCCCACACTGGGGTTTGACTGTGCGTGAATCCTGAATCAGTGGTTTCCTGGACGATGGATTGGCAGAGATGGTCGAATTCCTTTACCACCTCTTATTGCTGGATATCATGCCTCTAGACGTCTTCTTATGGTGTTATGTTACGGACATCGTGTACAAATCACCTGTTAACAATTAGGACAAACTGAAGAAAAGGATTGTAGCAGATTGATACTGTCAACGAGAAAATGTTAGTGCAGACATGGCAGAAGCTGGGGTATCGTTTTGATGTGCTGCAGGCATCAAAGGGTGCACATGTAGAGAGCTACTAAATTTTATTTAAAAACTTTGGGAAATGCTTATTTACATGCAAAAAATTGCATACCTCAATCACCTTTAGGTAATTTTTTATTAGCGTTTGAAGTTGTTGTGATAATTTATGGACATGCTGTACGTTATTTATTGGTATTACTTACTGTGAATATAGCACGGCCCTTACAGGTTGTCTTTATTGTGTCTGTATGAAAAAAAACATGTTTTATTTCACAAAAAAATTTACTTTGAAAAAAGTTTTTTTACATCACTTTGTGTAAGGGTGTATGTACTTGCAATGTGATGTTCTAAAGATAGGGTAAACAGCAAATTGTCTTGAGAAAAAAATGCTAATGCACACAATGATGGGAAGGCAACCAATACCTTCCAAATGTTTGAACAGGTACAGAAAGTGCTTTAACTTTGTGATAGACAAAGAATAACTGCTGATGACTCAAATTAAATGCAACACCTATTTTAAACCCAATTCACAGTATTACATTAGTTTCGTGATGAAACACTAATTACTACAGTGGAATCTCTATATATTGAACCCACAGGATTGATAGTCTACATCCATTGAACATTCTGTGTTCCCATTTTTGATTTATCTGCATTTCAAGCCCACATTCATAGAAAAGACCATATGTATTGTGACGCATGACAAAATCCACTGCAAAAAGTGTGCAATACAGAATTACAACTTCGCCACATCCGAAATGATTGGTTTCATGGGCAAGTCAACCATCAGTACTGGAGGCAGGACATGGGGGACTCCACGATGTTGACACAGACTCAATGCACCTTCAACACCGTGTTCTTAGCTTGTACTGCTCCCCTGTATACGCAGAAAACGGTCATGTCATCGCTCTTCCCACACCAAAGTTATTTGGAGATGCGGACAAATCACAGAGGGTCATGGCCTACTCGAGCGCCGTTAGCTTGGAAGTTCTGCACACCACGCACTGAGCGAAGAGACGAGATAAGGCATCCACTGGTCCATGCATATGACGACACAACACAAGCTCCTCCTTGGAGGCAGGACCAAGCCCCCCCCCTCCCCTCAAAGTACCTATAATCGACAGAGATCACTATAAAAGATGAGCCAGCTCATGCCTGAGGAGTTGCTCGTTGCGGCTCTCCAGTGTCACTTATCCACTCCTGAAGAGGCTGTGAAGGCCGAAGTTGGATACAGCGGCAGTAACATAGTCTTCCATCGTCCTCTAGGCTGTGAAGGTAGAGGGCACATGACTTAGGACCAGCAGTCCTACGCCCACATTGCCTACCACGACGACGCTCTTGTAGAGGCCATCTTACCCTGAAGGACGTCTTCTACAGCACATCGTCGTCATTGATCTTGAACGCTTCCTACGTAGACCTAACCTCTCCTTAACTCTGCACCGTCCAGGTAACCCCAAGGTCATGGCGGTGTAGCCCCCTTAAGGCCCTAGCCAGGCCACCACTGCTGGAGTAGAATAATCCAGTTACATATTGTGAAGTCCCTTCTTGACATACCCCGTATAGTTCAGCTAGGTTCAACAGCTAGTTTATCTTTTAATTAAAGTTCTTTAAATTTAATTAATTCACCAAACAACTGACTTAACGTAAATGTAACGGGTAGCCTTCGCATGATTCGCCTGATTAACTTCCGCAGTTAATTTGTATGCTGTTCAACAGTAATGTAACTTATGGTAGAAACCATTGCTATTGCTATTTTAATATTATTTTTGCTTTAGCGTAGTTTCTTATGTGATAAAACAATGCTCCCATTGATGTTTAGTGCCTTTTACTTACTTTCTTTATTAATCCCTGCATCCCTTGTGTATTTGAAACCAAATAAACTACAAGTAATTTCTCAATTAACTTTACATTTGAATATTTTGGTTCTTAAATTGTGTACGCGAAGTAACGCCGGCTACATTATCAGCCAAACGGCAAATACAAGTAACAAGAGCGGTGTTCTGAGTTTGGCCAAGGTAATACTCTGGGTATTGCAGTGGTTAATCTTCGGGGGAGCCCTTCAGTAGGAACTCAATACACCTTGGTAATTCAGCTGCTCACGTGATCTGCTGAGTAACCCTTCAGGCTAGTGAATGGCCGAATGAGGTTAAGTGGCAAGACACGTCGGGTCTAGTAGTTTGCCTGGATGTACACTGTAGGACTGTTCCTTATAACCAGCTTCACGGCATGTACATATTTTCTCGTGTGGCTATTTCAAATATTACTGGAATTCCACTACTAGTTCGGCCTTATGCCGAAAGCTTTGGAATCAGGTACAAAGAACAGTCTTAAACGGGAATAATACCAGATAGAAAGAGAACTACTTGATCGAAGTAATACTGAACCTCAAGAAGGCAGCTTTTTATTTGAATTACCAACCCGGACACCGGGACTCATTTCCTTTGAGCATGCCATGGATAATGGTATAGAGTAGTGATGAGTCGATATCCAATGTCAAATATCTGCCGATATTAGTAATATCGGCCCAGCCCAACCAATTTTATTTTCAGCCGATATATATCGAGACCCAATATTTTCCGTTAAACCAAAGCCTGATAGGGTGACAATGTTAAAGTAAGCGGGGCTCAACTGCTGCTGTTTTGAGTCAGCAGTTGCTGGTCTTATTCCAAGTATTAAACTGACAGATTTGTCACTTCAGGATGGCAAAGGGAGGAAGGGACATGCCTCCCTGCTGTGAAATAATCATCTACAGGAAGAAGAAAGTGAGGAAGAGAGAGAAATGCAGCTCCCATTCCACTGTGGCCGCCTGCTGTGACAGGCACTTTAGGTGATAATCATCTACAGCTTTTATTGTGGATCACCAAAATTACCAGCTATGCAGGCACCACACTCAACTACACCATAATGATTCTGACATTCATAACACCCGAACTGGCAGTGCTTCGATTTTACGCTCATTAAAATAAGGGAGTGCTGAATTTAAAAACTAAACATATTAATAATTTTTAATTTTCTGAATATGAACAATGTTGATATATGCTGAGAAATATGATGAACAACCTTGTAGATTTAATATTTCTAATTTTGTTTGTTTTAAACATAAATTGCTTAAATTGCCATGACCTAAATTTAATAATAATTATTCAAATATACTTTTGAGTATTGCTTTCAATCTCTGATTTTGAAGAATTAATGTTAAATTAATTTTCCTAATATTTTGTATGTTTATTTGAAGCATCTAATAGTATATTGTGCGACACTGACTTTAACACAGATTTTCATCAGCTTTCCAAAATATTTTCAGTGCTAGTAATAGTCTTTCAGTCCATTACTCATACGTCCATTGTATCAGTATCGGATATTGGTTGTTATCGGCAAGAAGTATCTGTTCATACCGGTATCTGTATCAGCTCAGTACTAGTATAGCGTTATTAGGCATAGAGCCGTCTGTATTCTCCCCTGAATACACAGCTATCCCTCCTTGACCTACACACGTAACCACCATTCAGAGCACCATTCAGCTGCAACTGGAGTTGGCCACTGTTCCACAGCTGGCTGCTGCAGCAGCACTTGTGGAGCAGAGGAGAGAGCTCCAAAGCCTGTGGTTCCTGAGGTAACCCGTCGACGTGGTGTTCTTCCTACTGTTGAAAATTTTGTTGTATTACGTAAACCTACCCAACCCACAACCTACGCTGGCACCTTGCCAAAGCAGGTTTTATTTTTCCCTCTGGGCATGTTGTATGCAAAACTCACTTTTAAGAGATCGAAGGACATCCAAACTACTCGCACACACTCAGTGTCCGAGAGCACACTTAAATTCAAGGTATTCATTGGGGTTAGAATCCCCAAGTTACCAAAGCCCCATACAACACAAGTTAGCCCCTCTCATTGCCTCACACCCCAGCATGGGTCGAACCCTTTCTTGTGCTAGCCCAGGTCTTGTGTGCAGTTTTCCTAAAGGTGACTCCATAGATGAGTAATTGATTTAGTGTATATCCTTTCGTGTTGGCATCTGAGGTTTGAACCCTCAACCCACCAACCATAGCTGGTTCGGTATTTCACCAACAATGTCCGGGAACAGGATGGATTCAAACCCAGTACCGGATGGTTGAGTGTTTGGGGACTTGAGCTCTATCGAACTCTATCCCTTTGTGCTCTCAGTAGTGCTTCAAGTGTCAGTTGAAAATTTTTGTCAGCTTCCTGAGAAATGAGGAATTAGATAATACATTGTAATAGTTTTGCTGATTGCAGTGTTATGATGTCACAAGCATAATGTACTGCCAACATTAAGGATGCATTAGTATTTCCAATTACATTTGTAATCTCCATAAAGTTAAGAGAAAATGTTTTGGTATGCTGAATATAACACTCGCAGAATACAATAAAAAAAATCATATTTAATAGGTTTTTATACACAGAACTTACAAAGAGCAGATATGTAATTCAACCAATGATAAAAATATATAGAACAATCTGCTTACCTTAAACAGTTTCCTTTATAACTGTAATAATGAGGAATGTAAAATCTTAATGGCATGTTGTTTTTAAAGGAGTGTCTCAAGGATCTGTATTGGATCTTCTGTTGTTTTCACTATTTATAAATTATTTTCCAAAATGCTTTTCGCATGTGAACTATCATATTTATGCAGATAATAATCAGATGTACATATTTTAAACTCAAAATGAAATTGTATCTACTTTTCCAAAAATTAATTCGGATCTGGATGCGGCTAGGAAATTGTCTGAAGCTAATGGTATAAAATTAATCCTGTAAAAACCCAGTGTTTTATAATTGGCTCTCCTTCTTTCATTACTGCTGCTAAGAAACTTCCTTTGCCTAATATTTTAATTAATGGGATGGTTATTAATTTCTCTAGCAGTGTTAAAAATCTAGGCACCGTAATGGACGAAACAGTATCCTGGGCTGCTCACACAGCATATACAAAAAGGTCTATAAAACATTGCATTCCATAAAGCGCTTCAAAAATCTTCTATTGGAGCGAATTAAGATGCTGCTTGTGCGTGCACTTGTACTTCCCATAATTGAGTATTGTGATGTAGTGTACAATAACCTTGCAGATCACCTCAAAGAGCAGTTACAGAGGTTACAGAACACGTGTGTACATTTTGTATTTAACCTTAAATCCAGAGACCATCTGAGTGTGTGGTATGATAACCTACACTGGTTAAAATTGCATGACAGAAGAAAACGGCACTCTTTTTGCTACAAAATAAAAACTTTCGTGCTGATACACCTGTATATCTACGAAATCGTTTTAGCTACCTCTCCTGCATTCATGGTTTTTCCACTCACTCAAAATCCGACAGTAAACTTCTAATCCCGTTCCACCGAACAAATTACGTATCTTTCAAATTATTTTAGCATTTCAGAATTGAAATGGCCTGTGCCAGAAGTTAAGCTGATGCCTGCTAACAGCCAGCGGCGCTAGAGTCCATGACGGCGTTCACCACGCACGTGTCAGGTGTCCTGCACGTGCGCCAAGAGGCCAATAATTTTGAACTTCTGTATAGATGTTATTTTCATTGTAAAATGTGTTCCATTGTATTTGCAGTGTTTAATATGTCTTAAAATGTGTTCGTGGTTCTACTAATTTGTACTTAATATTCTGGCATGAATGTAGTCATAAAGAGACACTAAAATAATATTGAAAATTCATAACAAAATTATAGAAATGTAAAACAATATTTTATTTAATTTGTGCCATTTTGTTTTCACTAATTAAATATTTTACACTTCTGCTTATGTGAACCCCGTAGGCAACCATGGTAGGTCTTTGCGAAGCTTGTCTCTGGACAGTCTGGCGAGGTAAGAGACTGCCATGTACGCACTACAACTTTTGTTCACTGATTTAGGTTTCCATAGTCAATTTAGTTTACCGGTTAGCCTTTGCTGGCATACGTTTTGCCAGACATTTTCCCCAGCATTATGCTTCCGCTTTATAAATTTTCTGCGCCCTTGTAGCATTTTTAACGTAATCGAGGAGGAGAAATATGTCGGAGAGGTCACGCGACCTGTACAACTTGAATCAGGCGCCATCTGCCTATGTTTATGGCATTTCATTGTAACTTCTGTATTATTGCTAAGCTCAATTTTAAGACCTTTATTTTTATGTATGTATTTGAGAGTATTTTTCGTGTTAGAATATTTCACAGCGACATCACGTATAACCACGTGGCTGACCGGCGCCAAGTCTTTGTATACGCCATCATTGCGTTTGAGAACTTATTTATGTAACATCGTATGTGCAATAATTTATTTCAGGGTTCTATGTCAATTTTATTCAGGGTTCAATGTATTTTTATGTAAATTGATGCTTTTTGTACTTTGTTGCGTCGAACATCTTGATGGACTGTATAACATGAAAGTTTGTTGATATGAGAACTGGTGGGCACTACCAAACACCATTTCTCCCGAACGAATTGCGAACAACTGACTGTCTAAATATACTAGTTCCTAGAAGCACTACGAGCGCGCCACTGATGGCAATGGCGGGAAGTTCAAATCTGTACACAGTAATATTTACAAAGACATTTATACACACAGTACCAAACAGTACTTGACCATGCTGTCACATTAATATTTGATTTTACCGCCATCAGGCATGTTACACTCCTGTAACCACTGCAATCGTAAAGAGAATAATTTTCTCAGCAAGAATAATCTTTTGTCTGACTTTAATTTTCCGTTTCCACTCAGAAATATTGCAATTTCACCTGCACCACGTGGTCCGCTACGAACTTCATCCAGCGGCATCCACGCCATCTAACCTTGTTTCACACGTGTGTGTTTATTGTGAATATTCATCTCGTGTCCCAGCTTGTTTCATGTATCATTCAAGGGTTTATGTAATTTTGAAATCGGTATATGGTGCAATTATTCCCGTCATAGCTGGCTCTGTGTATAGGATGTCACCACACTACCCATGTGCTGAAGGGCGAGCCCCGACGAGTTTGCGTTAGTGATGCAGAGTAATCACATGTGTTAATGTGTATTAAGGGTTTCATTTGTAATCCACAATGTCCTGTCTTCAGGGAAAAACCATCAGTCCACCCTAGCAGCTGTCGGCCCTCTTCCCTTGTGAAGGCTGTGCTTTCATGCACCTTGGTGAGATCATCCATCTAGGCGTGTGCTAGAGTAATTGCGGGCTGGGGAGCACCCAAGCGGAATTGGCTAGTCATGACCGAGATAATCATTTCATCGGCACGTTGATGTGTTTTGCATAACAACAATAAAAGCAAGTCTACAGTGAACTTGTATATTTTATTCAGTAGTGACAGTGTCCTCCTAGCCACATATATTTTATTGTGTGTTTATTTCCAGTGATTTTTAGTAAAAGTTTAGTATTGCCTATGTGTTTTTAAATATGCACGGGTGAGACGGACACACAGAACCCACAACATCCCTGAGAACCCTGAGTCTCAATAGTGCAGTGATTGGGATGCACCGCTTGCGCACAAATTACCAGTATGTATTTGTGTCATTGTTCGTCTTGTGTCTCACCTGACGGCGTCCAACGCGATGAGGGTTCTTACCATCTGTTCAAAAAGCAGTTGGTGCAGTGCTTGCTGTCACACCGCCGTGACCGATAAAGTGGAGCATTTTGAATATATGGTTGAATGAATGGTTGTGAGACTGATTTTAGATTTAACTCCTAAATCTGTACTATATTTTTTTATCTTTAATTTTGTTTGATACTCTTATGTATGTAGAAGTCTAAACGCTTTCCCAGCTTGAAGTGTCTGTGTTGGGGTTATTATTATTGTCAGTCGCTGCAATTTTGTTATTGTAACAAACTAGTGTTCTATTTTGTCATTTGATTTGCAGGGATCTATTGTTACGTGCGTGTGCAGGTCATATATATATATATGGTCCTGTTGTGCAATTATGTATTTGTGTAAATTTACTATATTCTTGTGTATATATAGTGCATATTTTGGCCTAATACCTGCCAGTTCATCATCAGTGTTTTATGGACTTGTTTAAACTTAACTATTGGCTACATGTAAAGTGAGGGCCTTTGTTCTCTACCTCTATGGTGCTGTTCATTTCATTTTGTTTTCATTTGTGGTTGATCAAATCATTTTTATTATTACTATTTTTGCACTTCTGGAAGTACAGTGACTCTAAATATATCGCTATTCAGGGGACAGCCAAAAAATGTCCGTACACGCGGGATTTCAGTAGATGAGGTTTTTGAGCTGCACATTTTCTGTGAATAAAGTTTAGCGTATACACACAATAAAAATGGGAATTTTAGAAATAGTATTATTGTAAATAATACATTAAAAAACATTTCACCTAAACACGTTTAAATAAAGAAAATGTCTGAAAATACTGTATGTAATTGATTGTAATGCGACACCAAATGCAAGCAGACCTAAAACTTTCAAACCCTCTGAAAATGAAAACATGACACCAAATGCATCACATTTTGAATGTCCCGCATGCACCTTTTCCGCGAAGAGTGCACATGTAAGTTATCAATCAGGCAGTGAGTTTATGGCGGCTGGTGGAGGAGGGATGGCGGTGGGAGGATTAACTCTCCACGCAGCTACTTGTTGTAGAGTGCCGACACCTTTCACCAGGGGCGAGTGTCTATCTTTTTAAGTAATGAATTATATTTTACTGCAAAGGAAACTTGTAATTTTGCGACGGAAATGAATAAATTAGGTGATTGTAATTTATTTCTTCACTGCCTTAAATAATTAATCATTCAAAACCACATCATCTAATTTTCCCTGTCGTGAGTTAGACTGTATCGGCTTGGTGCTTACCTACTCATTATTAGATAGCAAATGGTGTCGAATAGGCCCTTACGTGTTATCTGATAATTCAAAAAACTTGTCTCTATTGACATAAATTAATATAAATCCTCCAATTTCCCCTGAAGAAGTTACTGAAAATGAACTTTACACTTATTATGCAAGTCACTCGATGTTCAAACAAGTTTTGGTGACAAGGGGACATCAAGTATATGCTTCTGGGCATATAATTTTATTTGCAAAGATGCTGCCCCTTGAGTTAAATAAATATTATGTTTTAAAATCATGTTGATTTTATGCCAGATATAATGAAACACCAACCTTATAGGAAAAAATGACCTTTAATCACAAAAGAAAACATCTTTGCAAATCACAGTTTCTCGTTAAAATGTTTTGCGTAACATTTTAAAGCAAAACCATTTGCTTTGAAATACAAGTGATGATTGTTGCAACTATTTTGAGTGGTGCATAATCTTGATGAAATATCTACTTTCGCCAGGCACACATTTGCTCTAGGCCGGCATGTGAAGACTAGCTCGCGCAGCCGAGGGACTTGTTTTTTTTCCTTTTGCCAGACACCAGCCTCTCTTGTTTGTATCTTGAGGGGGGAGGAAAGAAGGGTGGGAGAGAGGATGCTATGTTGCCATGCTTGTTGCTATAGATAACCACTCCTCCTCTCTGAGGTATGTAAGGGGGAGTAGCAAGTCAGTCTTGCATGCCGCACCGCGTCACAGTGTCGATAGACGTGTTGGGAAGACAAGACACTAGACAGTGCCGCAGAGCAGTCATAAACGGCGGTGCATGTGACATCCAGGTACTAGATGTTTGCATAAAAAACCAGCTTAAAAACGATAGTTGCGGGAAATCTTGGGTGAAGGGACCCAAAATATACTGTGGTTGATGCACCATGCGATAAACTATACTAGCGATTTATGTTAACAGTATATGCATGCATAGAAACTTTGCCGGGACCACAAAAAATTGTTGGCGTATGCAGTTTATTGATACATGTGATAATGATACATAGAGCGTCGACTGTATCTGTTCAGAGAATAGTAAATTCAAAGAAGATTTATTGAATCCATAAAAGTAGAGTATTTAGATTGATTGGTCAACCACTGCCATAGCTACACTAATGTACACTAGAACACTGGTCCACAGTGGTCTTCTGTGGAACACTAGCATGCTGTGAGATACGCTAGGCATGCTGTACAATTCCAGAGACCTTGTAAAATTACCAGTAAAAGTAATGAAAACACTTTTAATTGTGAAAAACACATAGTTACGATATATATTTTTTTATTATTGTCTGTTCCAGCAGTATTATCAACTTGTCAATGTGCCAAGAATAAAGTTTGGGAGCCTTTGGCTTAAAAACTTTTAATGCTGTTACTGAATATTATAGTGCAGTAAATTTTGTTAAAATTGTTGCCAACATATTTAAAGAAAATTGGTATAATATGACAAAACCAGCAGTTGTAACTAAGTTCATTAAAACATAATATGTTGTAGAATTCAAACGTGTTAAATAATAAAACAATAATTTTACATGTGCTACTTGCATATGCTGCCACTTTCTTTTGCGCATATTGTGTTAAGCATGTGACATTACTGTGATTTCATGTCTGTATGCATTCGCTGTACGTCTGTATTCAGATGGGTGCTGGTGCTGCTCTGCATTATCTGCATATGTAAAAACTTGTCAGTGTGTGCTGCTATGTGCTTGAAGATCATGAATGGCAGGCAACTGCAAGAGCTGTCTTTTGTGTTTTTTCTAGGCTACCCTTACCCACAGGCACCATATGGTGCATACCCATACCCTCAGCAGCCACAGCAGCCACCGCAGCAGCAGGGCCATCCCTGGTGAGGAAGCATGCCTCCCAATTACAGCTGCAAGACACAGCAACAGCTTTAGATATGTGTATCATACTTGTTATTCACTTTCTTCCCAGCATTACATAGGTACTCACTGTATCTCTGCTGTATTGTGCGAAGCCTGTTTGCCAGTGTTCAGTTGTACTCGGAGAAATCCTTCAGAAATATAAAATTGTTCTGAATTAGCTATGTTGTATGCCTCTGGCTTGAAGTGTGAACTTTCTGCATAAATAGTTTAAGAGTTGTGTATCTCAAGATGAGGACTGCTTCCAAGCTTAATGCTCAATGCTGATTAAAGTCGGATGGAGGTGCTTACTATCTTTTTATAGTTAAACCAGAGAATGGTGATGTGTCAATATTGGACAAGCGTTAACGTAACATAAACAACACAAGGACATCTCAATTTTAAATTTAAATAAAAGTACACTTTGTATGGTAGGGTAAAGTAATTTCTTGACTGTTAAAGTACTTGGGGATCGTTTTTCATTTGATTGGAATTGTAAATATAGCAGCTTCTTATTTATGTACAGTGGAATCCTTGATTCATTAGTTTTCCCCCCCCTGTGTTATTGAAACTAATGTGTGCGCGTGTGGGACAAAATCAAATGATAAGTATGTGGTATATTCAAATTGTTAGTTAAATTCTAAATTAGATAAGAATTTTTGAGTAATCATAGCATACATTACTTTAATAACAAAGGCTTACAGGGAGCTATGTAAATATGGTTTTGGATACACACAGAATATATCCTCTGCCTTTAATACCATTAAAGGGGCTCCGGTGGCTAAGCGATTAACAAGCTTGCTTCCCACCTAGGCAAACCGAGTTCAATCCCCAGCGGGTTACAGGATTTTCGCAAATAGGAATTGTGCCAGGCGATGCCGTTGGTCGGCGGGTTTTCTCAGGGATCTCCCGTTTCCCCCGCCCCTTCATTCCTGCGCCGCTCCATATTCACCTCAATTACCCACATTGGCTCTCAAGACCCCGCTGTTAAGAGCTGCCCAAATCTCTCCACTTCACTTTAATACCATTAAATCATATGAGTAATAATGTAATTTTTATGTAATAGCAAGAAATGTTTCAATATTTCTAAAACTAAATAAGCTTCTAGAAGCATTTTCTACGTGAATAACATTTTCGTGTGAATTTTTACAAGTTCATAATTTAAATGCACTGTTAACTTAATGTGTGCTGGTAAGTGTGTTGGAAAGAAAGTGATGTGTTAAAAAAAAAAATCTGATCTGAAAAACATTACTGCTTTTGATCATAGCAATTAGCAGTTGTAAACAAAGAAAATTTTATCTAAATAAACTAATTATAATCAAAGTATTTACAGTAAGCAGAATTTACAGATGGTTTTTGTTATTTTTAATAGAGGGTATTGCAGGTGTATGCAATAGTACTGAGTGCCTGAAAACATAAGCAGTTAGTTGTGGTATTCAGTTTGTTGCATTTTGTTTCTTGTGAAGCTATTGATACATATTTACTGGGTAATTTTTTCCCAGGTATACTAGGTAATATCTAGTGTGATAGTGAAATATTGATTATTTTAAATAAAAATATTTTAATATCATTGCATACAGGTTATTTTTATAAGAAGGCTGGAACATCAGAGGTTCCCATGTGGTTTCCTCCCCATTCTCCATGTAAATCCAAGTGTAGTTTGTTAATGGTACTTTCCATTTCATACACACTAGAATAAGTCTCCGAGTACAGTCAGGAATTTTTTCTACTATATGGCTTGTTGGCTGAACAAATCAACGGAATACGTACTTTCCTTTGCCTTGTCTTGAATGTATTGTGACAAAGAGTGTAAACGGGAGGGGGGACAGGTGAATCTGCATTAGTGCTTTGACTGACATGTAAATCTCATTTATTCACGTGGCTTTGCAGCATTTCCCATAGATTGTTAATAAAATATTCTAATATTCATTATCTTGTTAAACTAAAAAGATAAATTCAATTAAAAAATGACCGACAAAAAAAACACATACGTAAAATATTTTGGTGCTAGAACATATGTGAAATTAAGTAGTACTTTTTTTCACAGTACGTATAATTTTGCTACGTTTCATACTTCTGTGCAAAAATCAATTATAATAGTGGAATGTGATGGAACTGCGGATTACTCTCTTCACACTAGCATTAAAAATAGTATCATCATAGGTTTCATAGTTGTCTGTGCATGTTGTTATAATTAACACTACAAACACAGCAAAATTTCCACTAGTAATGCATCAGACTGGTGGCTGCTAAAGAACTGAACTCTTCTTCCTGCAGCTCAGGACCACCAACCCCGGTAACAGTACTGACAGTCGACGATTTTGCACCAAGTTGGGCATGTGGGAGATATTTATTAGGTCTAGCACAGGTATTATGAGGTCTCAAAAATATACATAAAATTTAGTGATGAAAATGACCAGGAATCTAAATTTGGCCAACTCCATATGTACAAGGTTAAGTCCAATAAAAAATCAAACCGCCCACCTTGAAATGCAAAAATTTCAACAAAAAGATGTAGCAGGAATAGGCTGATTGGCTATTGATTACAGAATGCATGAGTATGTATTGACAGCATTGTACTTGGGGATAGACGTATGTACACACACAGACGGACACATTTTCCACGCAGTTGCGTGGTGGTTCAACGTTTCGTTGGCTAGGCCAGTTTCATCAGGCGGCAAGTGGTGGCATACTGCAGTCTGGTCAGCAAACGGTGAACCTAGCAGCCAGAAAGTGAACTAGGATGAGGCAGGAAATTTGAAATGTGGAGAAAGGGTTACCTTAAGTTTAAGCCAGGTGTCTGTTTGGATTAGGTGATTTATTGGTCAGTCAATTGCCAGCATCGCAGTTTTGCACTATTATTAGATGATGGTAGGGCCCTCACCACTGTGGTTATGTAACAGGAGTTAAAAATTCTGGTTGTGAGATGCTGTATGTGCTGCAACTGGCTTCTCCTGTAAATTTATGTTCAGGCTGGGTATGGCTTGTTTGCTGTCTGCTCTATGGCTATTTGTTCTCTGAGTGTGTTGGTAGTAAGGCCAATGTACTCTGCCATAGAGTGCGCACTATAGCTGGTAGATAACCATTCTTTAATGAAGGTTACCCAGATCCCTGGTTCACTAACTCGGTTATTCTCTTGGTTGGCCCCTACAAACTCGGAAACATTCTCAACTGTCGACACAAAATTCTGGTCTCATCATCACTCATTAAAAACTTTTTCTCCACACCACCCAGATTGGTCTTCAAATAACTCCCCAACCTTCGAAACGAAAATGTGCACCCCCAAATTGCTACCTAATGCCACATTCAGTAATACCACCAGGCAGTCTCATCCTTGCAATAGCCCAGGTTTTAGGTCTTGTGCTGTACACCAATCTTCCACCTCCTTCAACAGCAGACTCGCCAATCAAACTTATCCAATCCAGGGTAGCCAATTGGTTCACCTCGGGACAATAGTAGGTGGCGGTTATGTGTGCCAGTGAACATGCAAAAGAAAGTTTTTGATCATGTGCATGCTAGCCACACAGCAGGACACCCAGGCATAGATCAAATTATCAGAAATGTGAGGGAGAAATTTTTCTGACCAGGTTTATCATGGTATGCAGGGCTGTTTGTGCAAACGTCAACAGTGCAAATCTCGCCGTATAGATGGCATGCAGCAACAGCAGCCCAGACTGCCAAAAAGAACATTCGGAACTATTAGTGTAGATCTCATGGACCCTTACGCCAGGTCAGCAGCCGGTAATAGGTTTTTGGTGGTAACTGACAGTTTCGTCACATCTGTTTCTCCGGGTACGTGATTAGCACGTATGCCTGTATCCTCCCAGAGAAACCGTTAACAAGTTTCCAATTGGTTGTCTAACACGTGCCACTGCTCCACATTTTCATGTGCACACTTCTGTATTTGCGACTGCGCAACTTTTTTCCGCAGCCCCAACTTTCTTGTACAGTTCTCACAAAACCTTCTGCTTTTAAATCGCCTATCTTTTGCAACTGTACCTCGCATAGCTGTTCGTGCGGTTCTGGTGGAAGGATCTCATCCCACTCAGCATCATTGTATACAATGACTTCTAGGTCCGGCAGTCGTGATAGCGCATTTACGAGTTTATTTTCCTTCCCGGGGGCATGCTCTACAGCAAAGTTGTATACTTGCAGAAGCAATGCTCACTGGCTCAGTTTGCTACGTGCCTCCTCCATAGTGTTCAACCAGACTGAAGAGCGGTTGTTTATCCGCAGGGTAAATCTTTGGTACTCTATACATGCACAATATTTCTTTACTGCCCATACCAATGCTAAACATTCTTGCTCATTCATGTCATACCTTCTCTTTGTAGGACCCAGCTTAGCACTTGCAAAATCAAGTACCTGCTTCACACCATTACTTCCACACTGGTACAGAACCGCACCCAGCCCCTCCTGGCTGGCATAGGTCTGTAAAAACAACTGATGTGTATGGTCGTATCGAACTAATGTTGGGCATGTTTTGCAACACTCTTTGAACTCTTAAAAAGTCAGCGTATAGTTTACAAGCCCAAAAAAATTTGCAGACATTGCTGGTCAATTAATTTCAACTGTTCCAGGTTTGTTGAGTTTCCTTGCTCGCTAACTACGTGTCCCAAGAAATCCAGTTTCGTCTTACCTAGGTGGCACATTTTCACTACGCATGTTAGGCCGTTTATGGCAAGCCTTTCCAATACAACAGACAAATGATGTACGTGGTCCTTCCAGCTATCTGGCCATATGATTACATCATATAAGTACGCAAGTGTGAATTTGACTGCTAGGTTGTCAAGTACTCGTACCATCATGGATTGAAATGTTGCTGGCGCACATTTTAAGCCAAACAGCATAGAACTAAATAGGAACCGTCCGGTGTGCTGAAAGTAGTTTTCTCACGGTCTTGCGGTTTAACTAGGATTTGCCAAAAGCCATTCCTTAGGTCCAGTGATGTTAAAATAATGACTCGCCTTAATGAATCCAATGCGACTTTAATGCATATATGTGACAGTCATGCACTGCATGTTAATTGATTTACTGGCCTAAAGTTCACACAAACGCCATTCTCCTTTTTTGGAGGCAAAAGTTACGGCCTAGTTAAACAGGCTGTGTGTAGAGCTCTGTTACACCACTGGACAGTATTTCCTTGATTTGCTCTTTAATTGGACATGCTTGATGAGGCATATAGCTTCGCGGTGCAATGTAAATAGACCCTTTGTGTTAAAGGATTTGCCTATTCTGCGACAGTTGCACGTCGTTCTGTGGAACAATTTCTTTTCGCACATCCAACAGTCTTTGAAATGCGGCCTGGTGTTGTGGCGGTATATTATGGTTGAATTCCTCTAACAATACCCTGGGGGTGTTTTCTGGTGCATACCTGTCAATATTATCATAACTCTTCGCCTTTCTTTTCCACCAAAACGAATGCATCTTGCAGCTGGCTCTACAATAGTGTTTTGCTCGTTCAACCAATGGACACCTAGAGTTGCCTCTTCAGCCATTATTGTTGCATTTGTGTTTGTTTCTAAGTCGCAAACTCATACTGTGACTGTTGCTTGCCCTATTCCATTACTACATTGTTGCTCTGTGGCAAGTCATATTACGTGCTTTGTTGGTGTGACATCATACTTGTTTATGAATTGCGGCTGTAAGAAATTATGTGAAACGGCTGTGTCTATTAATGGGTGACATGGTTTCCGTTTACGAACATAAGAATGTGGATGAATTGTGCCATATGACCACTCACCTAGTTTATGAGCGCTTGCTGTGGTGTTGGGTTGGTGGTGTTAGTCTGGAGCGAGGCATCAGACACTTAAGGTCTCCTTACCCCCATTTCCGTGCTGTTAGGGTGTAGCTCCCTTTACAGCTTGAAAAAGTTTTCACTTTCCATGCTGGCGGGATTTCTACAGTGAGTGGACCCTCTTTCCGAGAGCCTTCTGGACCGGGTAGAGCCACACAAAGTGTCTCATTGGCCTACATGGGGCTTCTCTGTACTCACCAGGCCGATGTGGGCCACAACGTGTGCATGCGGGCTACATGCACATGCCTGGCCAGTCAGTGTTGGATTGTCGCCAGTGGCAGCAGGTGGCTCTGGATCACTGGGTGCTTGGGGACAATTGTTGGCGACCTCCTCGAGGATGGTCAGTCTCGTGATAACCGGTAGAGACAGAGGCAGGGGTGGCTTCGGCTACTGGGCTCATTATCTCATACTGGTGCTAGGTTGGCCTAGGTGCCAAGGGCGCAGAAACTGGCCAGATTGACACCAGCCTCTCTGGTAGGTCTAGTGGGTCCCTCTTGGAAGACGATGACTCAATGGTAACTCTGGCATCCGGTGTCTGACCCTGGGTGACTAACAGAGGCAGTGGTCATATTCTTATTCTCCTGCGGCAGTGGCCTCAGTAACAACTAGCTCCAAGACCAGCTAGATGGCTGCATCATCCTGAAAGGATGCTGCCAATTCGTCCAGCTGCATAGAGGTCACCAGGTTAACCTCGACCCTACTGGCAGTTCTGGCGGGGGCATCCCTCTCGGAAGGCGACAGTAAGTTGCGGCTGCGACGCCATTCGGCGCTGTAGTCTCCTTGTTGAATTGCCGTAGTAGTATCTGTGGCTCTGGTGTGGTCTTTATTCTCTCATGTAGGACTGGGCGGTGGCTGTCTAGGATGTGACTCCCAGTCCAACAGACTATGCCGGATCTCCGTCGTGATTAGACACATCTGGGTGTACCGAGCAGTTGCCTAAAGTACGTAGCTGCTGTGGGTGGAATATAAAGATGTTTTGAACACAGCAACTCAATGCGGATTGGCATTGCATGGTGACTTGGTAGTCGAACCTCATGGCAACCTATGGCCCTTCGAGGCGAAGGTTTTATGGTGTTTTCTGGTTCGGGGTCGCGCTCTTGCTCGTCAACAATACATTCTTTGGGGCAATCGGCAGGTTCCAGCGCTTGACCAGGAATGGGACGTATCAGCTCTCTGGTGGCTTTCCTAATGCGGCCTGTGGCATTTTCGGTGCAGTAGGTGTCTTTACAGCTGACGATTCGGTGGGAACCCTCCCATTTCTCGGCCATTCCTGCACTAAATTTGCCGCCTTTGCTCAATGGCTGGTTTTTAAGGAAAATGGCTCCACCTAAATTGAAGCTGCGTACCCCGGTACATGGTTGGAGGTATTTCTTATAAATATAGTGAGACTGGGTTGCTCATGCTTGGTCAAGCTGGGCTATTGCAGCTCTTCGGATCTCCTTCGGTTATAGGCTTTCGCTTGGCTGTTCCATTGCCAGTCCGCAGGTCTGTGTGTGTCCCAGGATGAGCTGGCTGGGGCTCAGTTTAGTGGCTTCGTTGTTCTTCTTCCTTAGAGCGAAGTGTATGGTGGGAATATGCTGATCCCAACAGTGCCCACACATCTCGACTCCCCACGAATTACAGGCTTTCAGCCAGCATTGGCTGGTGAACAGAGTTCCGTTGTCTGTGAGAATGTATTGTGGATAGCCCCATCTTGAACTTCCTGATGACGTGAAGAGCTTCTTGGCTTGGTAACTACCAGTAGGTAGCAGTTTGCCCGGGTGCTCCGAGCGTACGGCCCCATAAAGTCGACTGCTATCTGCATCCATGCAGTATGTGGGTGACAGGGCTTGATGGCTGGCATGGATATAGGGTACGCTTTACCTTGGCAACATGTTTCCAAACTGTTGACGTAAAGCTGGAAATCTCTAATCATCCCATTCCATTTGAATTGGGTGCCCAAGTCTCGCCGGGTTTCCTTGATTCTTGGGTGTCTGGCTGCTTGAGGATTGTCGTGATAGTGTCTGCAGAGGACAGCTCGTAATCATTTTGGAATCCAGATTCACCTATCCGTTCCAGGACCACACGAGATCGCAGCAGAGCTCAACGTGCTAGGGGTTGTCTTGCAGAAGTTCTAGATGACGGGATCTTGTTGCTGGTAGTTGGCTATCTGGTACTTGTTCAGGCAGATTTGGAGTAGCTGAATATTCTCGCGGAATATGCATCAGGCTCTCATCACTGTCCAAGTCCAGTTGGCATGACAGGGTGTTGAGTAGGTCATTGAACTTCCCTGGGCAGTGCTAGCAAAGTCGAACTCTGTGAGAAACATCTCCCACCGGCCGAGCTTGGCTTTGGATCCTTTTGACTGATTGAGCTACTGGGAGTGCCTTACTATTTGTGTGCAGGATGAACTTCTTGCCATCCAGATGGTAGCGTTATTTGTGGATGGCCCATATTACGAGGCACTCTTGCTCATTAACATGGTATAGTTGCTCTGACATTCTGTAGGGCACTGCTATAGGTGAATATCCCAGAGGATGGCCTTCGGCATCTTCTTGGTAAAGCACAGCTACACGACCATTTTGACAGGTATCCATTTATAGAATAAGAGGGCCGTCCACTTGTTGGTGGCGAAGAAGCTGCTTGTCGCTGTTCCAGTCACCACTTCCATATTGTGTCCTCCTGTAATAACAGATGTAAAGAGGCGTGATGGGGGAATCTTACTGGCGATGTTGGGTACAAAGTCTCTCAGTCAATTTCAGGGTCCCAAAAAAACGACGCAGCTTTTCCTTGATAGCAAGTTCACTTGCCTCTTCAATGGACCTGATCGATGATGCTTCAAAGTAGTTTCCATCTCGTGATACGACATAGCCCAAATAGTCGACTGATGTCTTGCCAAAGTGACTTTTCGATAGTGTGCAGGTGAATCGAGATTAGGTAATTCCATACTGTACCACTGCATTTGCTGGGGCCAGAAAAGAGCTGGAATCAACTTAGACTGATAGATACCCTTGTGGAAACCACACCTGGTTGGAAGTAACTTAAGCAATAAACATTCTGTCCACCCCTCTCTTTAGGGTTGAGCATAAGGAACACCGGATGCTGCTCAAGGATGGGATTGCTCAGAAGTACACAGTAGGGAAGTGAGACAACAGCTTACCCTTTTGCGAGGCTGTTTAGTTCCTTTCCCCTCATGCCGTACTCTCGGAAGGGAGATGTACTCCTCTAAAGTAATTCAACTTGATAACCCCTTTCTACTACTGTCCTCTACAGTACTTCCCACTCCACAGGGCAGAGTTCAAACAGCCTGCAATATTGACACACTTGACCCCTCCCACAGCCTTTATTCTCGCAGTTGATTAAGCTTCCTGGGAAGCCTCACCCCTTAGTCGAGGCAATCCCATACATTTCTTGTGACTCTGACATCGCAGTATAAAACTTATGCCCACGACAAAATCATCTTTCATTAAGATGTACTTCACCAAGTTTCGTTTAGTACTTGACCCATGATTAAATTCGCACTACATAGAGCACACTACAGAATCACAACTTCGTTCCACCCTATGTAGTTCGTTTCATGGCAAGTCCACTTCCAGTACTGGAGGCAAGACACAGGGAACTCCACAACGTTGACAGCATCAACATACTCCAACCAGTGTTCCTAGCTTATACTGGTCCCCTGCGCACACAGATAATAGTCACGTCATTGCCCTTCCCACACCGAAGTTAATTACTTCAGCGCCAGCAGAAGAGTACATCAGTTTGAGTTTGGCTCTGCCAGAGACACGGCCCAATCACAGAGGGTCAGGACATACACGTGCACTTAACTTAGCTGGGAAGTTCTGCACCCAGGCGCCGAGCGAAGAGGCAAGATAAGGCATCCACTGGTCCATGCATATGACGTCACAAGCTCCACCCCTTGGTGGTAGGGGCAAGCCCCACCTGCACCCATGATCGACAGATATCAGTATAAAAGACGAGTCAGCCCACGAATGAGAGTTTCTCGGGATGGCTCGCTAGAGTCAACAGTGCCTCCAGCCGTCATTAACATTGATCACCACCTATGTCGACCTAACCTCTCCTTAACCCTGCACTGTCCAGGTAAGCCCAAGATCACTGCGACATAGCCCCCCCCCCCCCCCCCTCAAGGCCCTAGCCAGGCCACTCTACCACTTAAAGTAACTCAGTTACATATTGCAAGATCCCTTCTGAACATATCCCGCATAGTTCAGCGAGGTTCAATGGCTAGGAATTATTTTTTATTTAATTAAATCGCTAAGCAAATGACAAAGTAAATGTAACAAGTAACCTTCGCCTGATTTGCATTTTATGTATACATTTAACGTCCTCAGTTAATTTGTATAGTATTATTAATCAAACGGCAAAGTAATTTTTATGGTGTAAACCATTGCATTGTTATTGTATTACTGTTTTTTGCTTTACTGTAATTTCTTACATTGATATATTAAAACCATGCTGCCATTGATGTTTAGTGCTTTTTACTTACCAGCTTTTTTAACCCCCGATTCATGTGTGTATTTGAATCATACAAACCACAATTAACTTCTCAATTAATTCTGCATTTTAATAATTTGATTCTTAAATTTGTGTACACAAAGTCATGTCGGTGTCACGTATAGCCAAACTACAAGTAACACCAAGCAGTGTTCCAAGTTCAACCAAGGTAATACTCAGGGTACTGCAGTGGCTAATCTTCAAGGGAGCCCTCCACTATGAACTCAATGCACCATGGTATTGCGGCTGCTCATGTGCTCTATTGTATAACCGTCAAGGTTTGAGAATTGGTCAGATGTGGTTAAGCGATAAAACGCATCGCGACAAGTCGTATATCAAGCGTACACTGTAGAACCGTTCCTCATATCTGGCTTGACGTCACGCACATTTTGTTTTGTTTGGCTAATAAATTTGATGCAAAAGTAATTTGAATAAGTATGCCTCATGCCGAAAAATTGTAAAACATGATTTAAGGAACCGTCTTAATTGAGAACTGCATCAACTAGTCAGAATTAAATTTACAAAGTAGTGTTGTTACTGAATCTCAAGAAGGCTTTTCATTGTTTGAAATACCGACTCGTACACCGGTCTGTATTCCCTTCGAGTACTTAGTTATTCTGCATAGCAGTACAGAGATATTAGGCACAGAACAACCTGTTCTCTCCCCGGAATGCACCGCTATCTCTCCTACAGCCTTCGGCAGCCAGAGCACCACTAGGTCACAACCGAAGTTGGCCACTGTTCCTCAGCTGGCCCCTGAAGCAGCACCTACGGAGCAGAGGAGAGCTCTAAAGGCTGCGGTTACCGAGGTAACCCGTCGATTTGGTGTTCTTCCCACCGATGAAAACTTTGTACCAGTACGCAAACTGACTCTCCTTACTATTTATGCTGGCACCTTACCAAAGCGTGTTTAATTCTTGCCCCAGGGCATATTCTATGCGAAACTCGCTTTTAAGATATGAAAGGCCTCCCAAACTATTCTCACACGCACAGTGTACACTTAGATTCAAGGTAATCATTAGGGCCAGTGTCCCAAGTCAGCACCACCTCACATGCCACAAGTCAACTCTAATTGTCTCTAACCCCAGTGTGGGCCGAACCTTCTCTCATGCTAGCCCAGGTCGTGTGTGCATATTTCTTTAAGGCTACTCCTTCTCATGCTAGCCCAGGTCGTGTGTGCATATTTCTTTAAGGCTACTCCTTAGCTAATTATTGGATTAAGTGTACATCCTTGTATTGGCACCTGAGGCTTGAACCCTCATTCTGCCAACCATCGCTGGTACAGTGTCCCACTAAAAGACCAAATCTCGTACCAGGTAATAGAATGAGAGCTACAGTCCAAAATCATTCAAACTCCATCCCTTTGCGCTCTCTGTAGTGCTGCATACTTAACCTCCAAAGTTGTTGGTCCAAGTTTGATCCAAATTGTCCCAACAGAACCACATCCTAGTCAGGCATGGGTCACTGTCAAAAAATTTACATACATGCGGAATTCCAGTATATTAACAATTCTGGCATTTAGACAATTACAATTCCTGACCTCCTTATACTTTGTTTTGGGCGCAATACGATCTGGGAATAAAATTTGGCCAATAAAAACAATAAAACTGGGAAGTTTTGAAAAAAGTATTACTCAATTATTATTGTAAATAATACATGAATAAACAATCCAACTTAAATTGTTTAAAAGAATAATATAAATTCTCAAAATACTGAATATAATTTATTGTAATCAGACAACAAATGCAAGCTGATATATTCTCATTTTCAAAGGGTTTGATAATTTTATGACGCCAAATGCAAGGCAAACTTTGAATACCCCATTCCCACATGACCAGTTGAGAGCCCACTGAGATTATCGTATCAGGTTTTCCTTATACCGGAGTTAAAACAAACAAATTACCACATTTTGGCATATATAGGATGCACCATTAAGTTTTTTATGAAAAATTTGAGATAATTAATACTTCAAGTATAAGCCTCGCTTAATTTTTGTCGGCAACAGCAGAGAGGGATGTCAGACTAATTAGTTTGCAGTCCGGTGTGTAGGGCAGGAATAAAAACGTGTGCGTGTGGACACATGCACACACACACACACACACACAAACACAAGCATGCATGCAAGCGTACACACACAGCTCCTGCAGGTTCTTTCATCTAGCCAAAGAGATGGTGAAGGGCGCATTCTAAAAATAGCCAGGCAGATGTGTGGCAACAGTAGCAAGAGTGGAAGCCCCGAGGGGAGGGGGCGGGGTGCATAAGGGAGTAAAACTGGTTTATTGAGGGATGGATGCATGCCAGAGAGAGAGAGCGCATAATGAGAGCTATCAAATGCGTGAGGGAGTTTGGAAAGGAGATATGCGGAGCACAAGAGGTAGAAGAAAAAAAAGATAAGCTCTTCCCCTACAAGGCGGCCCATAAGCAATGGCCCTTTAAGCGTTTAGACAAGTTAAAACAATAAAATGTACTATATGTTGACAAATTTCTGAACATGCTTTAAAGGCAATTTTTTTTTAATGCAAATATTTCGTAAATAAGCCGCACCCATCTTTCTGTAGTAAATTTTTTAAAATGTGCGGCCTACACATACTAACGTATAGTATTAAAAATTGCCAATTAATCTCACTTCCACTTATAGTGTACCAGTGGCATTATATTTACGATTTTACTACTTTAAGTGTTGCAGCAAGTAAATCATCCTAAACAGTTCCCCGCGATAAAGAGTTTACGGTTTTCCAATAAATTCTGCATTGCCAATGCAGGAATGTTTTATTGTGTGTGATTTTATTTAAGTCTGTAGAACATAGTTATATATTTAAATTACGTACACAACTGTTAGTAACAAATTAATTAATTCAGTTATAATTTCATTTTTCGGAAGCAAGTAAAAAAGCTCACTTGTAAATATTTAGAAAATAAATTATAGCGCTAAGAAGCCAGTCCTGCTACACTTTTCCCTTTCCAGTCAACACACTCACTCACACGCCTGCCCTAGGTTTGCCTCTCAAAGGCATGTAAGGGGAGGAAGAAAGGTGCACAGCTGAGAAAGAGGGCGAGATTACACAATGTTGCCTGCTGCATGCTAGCTAACTACTTCCCCTCTCGTCACATGAGCAAGGATAGGTAGGAAGCCAGACTCTCACCGCACTACATAGTGTAAGCAGAAGACCACACGCAGGAGAGCAGTTATAAAATAACGCAGCGCATTATGTATTTCACACCCAGTTATGAGACGGCACAAACGAGCTTAAAAACTATAGTTACTGGAATGGGACCGAAATATATTTTGATCGATAAGATCCGATAAATGATACAAGCGGTAAGCTTTATCAGTATTTATATAGGAGTTTTGCAGGGACCTGTGGCTATGGTTCATCAATGACGCATGACAGTCCCTGTCCCTGGGTGACTTGGGCGACGCTAGGCGAGCAGCGTCTTAACTGGCTTACTCTGTCCTGAGCATGGGTGCCCGCCTGGTATATAACCCAAGCCTAGTGGGTCTGCGACTTGGTACGAAGTTGGGCTCTGCGACCGGGCTCCAGGCTATGGTAGCGGTGCAGCAGTTCGGCGAGGCTGTGGGGTGCTTGCTTGCACACTTTCGTTTGCTGTGACCGATGTTGCACTCGGTTGGGGGAAACGGCTCAGGCATGGGAGCCGACTGCGGTTATTGCGTGCTAGACTGACGAATGCCAAATAGTGCCTCCTGCACTATAGGGTGATCTCTCCATGATCCTGGTGGGTGGCTCGAACAAGCCTATCAAAATGATGTCAGGTATGGTGAGTCGTCTGAATAGCGAAGCTTGCTCTCATGGGATGAGAAATCCGAACCCATTCAGAAGGATGCATAGCCCCTAGGTAAGCTTAGCAATTGCTTTCGCCTTTCTGGCCCGTTTCTCAACTCTACCCCTGTGGGTGTAGGGCATGAGGTACTTGATCAGAGCTGCAGGAGGTTGGCAGTTGACATGTTAGTGTTCACGTGTACATGCTAATTACTGCTGCCAACAACGAATTGCTCCCAACGACTACCAGGTAGAGCTGGCACGGGCTGCGGGAACCACACTGTGTTGTTCCATGGGGGTAGATTTCCCTGCACCAAGTTAGAGCCCTCTCGGCACCACAAGGGAGCGATGAGAGTTGGGCACCTGGCCAGCAAGTCTAGCCCACCGGGAGCATGCCTAGTGTTGTGGCTCTATCGTTCCTTCCACGTGGTGCAAGGAACAAGTGGCCTTCCAATGGTGGTAAAGAAGATACCCTCCGCAGCTCCATAAGTGGGGGGGGGGGGGCGATGAAGGGGCGACTGAGTCGGCAAGCAGATTTTCAAACGATGGTATCATAGTGTCGTGGCCCTATAATTCACTGCCGGTGGCAGAGCAAGGGTGGCCTTCCAAGAATGTGCCGTTGTCAGTCTGTTTGGTAGAAACAAAACCCAGTCTCCTGCCAAGATCTAAAGATCTGATATGACACAAGGAAGGAGCTTGGAGTTAAAGTCAAGGTGACTGGTAGAATCTGTGCTTGCTTAACCAAAAGAAAATAAACACTGATGGCAGAGGTGCTAACTCCTACTAAGGGCAAGGTGCCCTGTGCAAAATATAGAGGTAAAGGCAGTTAGATTGGTGCGTGTATCCCTGGGGCGAGCTGTACTCTCAGGTTGGGGTCTGTAAGGGATCGGAAGTCGACGCGTGCTGCTTATACCAATTAACTACATACAATTACGACTCATCTCACTGCAACCCTAGTGTACTACTTCTACACACGTGAGATTCAATGCCCCGTGCCATTTCGTACACGCTTGTGACGGTCTGCCAAAATCCAGGAGGGCAGCTGGATATGTGGATACGAGGGGTTGCGAAAGAGTGGCGCATCACCCTCTGCGCTGGAAGCCCACAAGCCATCATCAGCCTCCTCGGGCCATGCACGAGCACCAGTGAGGACATGTGACCAGAGGGTTTTACCCTCACTCCGACCTCGCACCCGAGGGACATCACACGCCCTCCCCTGCGGCCGCCAAGACATGCGCTGCGGTCCTCCCCAGTTGTTCCTGCAGTCTTCTCCGTGCACCTGGGTGCTAAGAGTCTAGACTACGAGACCTCCAATAGCCCTTCCAGAGCCTGCCTACCTTGGAATTTGCTCAACAGTCTTCAGCAGCTACCATTGCCGTCCCCGTTAAGAGCTCTCTGCACCCACAACCAGATGCTCCAGTGACGCCAATCGATTTACCAAATTACCATAACCTTCTTCAGTAACTAAATACACACCACACACAATTCTTCTTTGTCTCCTAGACACACCCCTATATTTATAGTTAGCTTTGTGTCTAAGAAATCTTCGACAGTTTTCACGTAACTTCCCCACTTAGCTTAGGATCAGGTCACATACCTGGATACTGTAGAATTACTTACAACCACCAGTCTACCTGGCAGGAGAGCACATGTCACCGTGTTTAACAAGTTTTTAATAAAGACGACTTTGTTTCTCTTACCCCCGAGTCTCATTCATTGGGTAATTGGTCACCAACTTCCGGGAGAATCTCGATCTGAGTACCACCGATCCAAACAGAGAAATTATTCTTATTCCGAAATTAGCTACAACTGGAGAATCCCTCTTAAGCGTCTCTACAACCCATAGCACCTCCTGCCCATCGTCGAGTACGACTAGCTCCGAAACAAGTCGTAAGCCAGACCCACCCAAGGGACTAGTAAACGGTACAACGTTCTCAACTTTACAAACTTGTAAAGTCACGTGGCCAATCGCCATATCCAGCCGTAAGAAAGCATAAGCCAACTTGCACGCACAACTGATCAAAGCGCAACCAAAGCCACACGACCGGATACAGCCTTAGCTAATCAGACATGCATGAACGTGTCTGCGCTCCCCCCCCCCCAAAAGACCACACACCTACCTGACCCCATACAGTGGAAGTCCGAAATAACGAGTATGCTTTATAACAAAACGTCCGCTATAACAATAACTTTTATTGGCACCGTCAATTGCCTATATACTCAGCGGGATAAAGGAGTCATAAAGAACGATGCGTGGCACAGTGCTGTCCAGTCCGGCACTCGACTGTTACATTGCGTGCTGCTTGTGCACTCGCCACTGTGTATTTGTGTAAATGCAAAGCGGAAAGTTTCAACATCGGCCAAAGCTAATAGTGAAATGCAACATGAATATAGGTCCCAAAAATAAAATATAAATTTACCTACGGATTAGTGTTTTTACTTAAACTTATTTGAATTAATCACGAAAAAACATGACTAAATTGTAAAAACGTTTCTGGCCATAATAAATTGACATATAAGGTCCTGCACTGCATCAGCAAGGAATAGACCTGGGAGTACAAGTAAATAGTTTTTAAGTGCTATTATTGAACTTAACAGCTGCTAAGAATTGGGTAATCTGAATGCCGGGATATTGCGCAATTGTGTCGTTGGCGAACATCAAGATTAAATTCTGTTATAGGAATGTATTTGTTAGTTGCAATTTACCCGACTTCAAACGGAAGCATTTCTGTGGTGACAAAATCCATTATTCCTAGTGGTGCGCATGTGATGAAAAACCTATTATTCCAGTTCTGGGTATTGACACATTTTGCCTCGCAAAGCATTTTGGGCAATTTTTACAGTGTATATTTTCCCTGCACAAGTACAGTACATTTTTATCATCGACCAACTGCCCTTTTTCCATGTTCACATACATATTCCACAACCATTAATTTAAATTTTGCATAATAACTCGCTTGTTCCTTTTCCATTATCACGAGGCCGTGTACCAATTGGCACTTTTTGTTAAAATGCTCTGTGACCTGTTTGTCTACAAAATCTAATCCAACTTTCGGAGTTGACAAATTACCAAATCGCCGCCACATCAGATTTAATTTCTGAAATCATGATAACCGAAATAGTACAGCATTGCATGCTTGGCAGGTAAACGTCATATTGTTTTGATTATAAACCTTGCAAAATGCCAGACACAAATTAAGAAAAGAAGAGCGCACGAGAGAATTAACTGAAGCAATCAATACGGTACCGGCAGCACAGCTGTAAACCGTCTCGCCTGCTGGCAAGACGTAAGGTCACGTTAGTCACGCTATCACATTGTGCTGTTGTTGAAGGATACCTGCAAGTGCAATCGCTTCACGGGAACGTGTAGTTGACAAATGTCAGTTGTTCCCGTACGTGGACAAACCTCAGGCTTTAAAAACAGTTCCATGTAGCCTGTAAATGCTAAAGTACAGTATACATTGTATGTGGTACTTCAAGTAGCAATTGTTTGGGTGACATTAATTATGAAAGTTACCATTTCATAGTACGGAATGTGTGTGTGGACTTTTTTGTTTCGCGATATTCAGAAAATATGTTGTTTTTATACTAATATTGTCACCTAATTTACACTAGTAATCTGTCGGACAATTTTAGGATTGCCAAATATTTCTGTATTATCATACAGTGTAAGACGAGCACGTATAGAATTTCTAAGGGCCTAAATTGCGTAACTGCCTTGCATACCTGCAAGTACCGCGTATACATTTGGAGAGTTTATAGCTTTCCAAGAGGTCCTGTGATTTGTCATAAGGGCAAGCTGTTAAAGCGAACAAACATTGATTCATATTTCAAGAAAGAATGATAGAGTTTTATTAAAAGTGTACTTTGGTGCTAAACTATCACATTTAGCTAATTAACATTTATCTCAAATTAATCTGCATTTTTATAGTCTCTAAGAAGACTGATATTTTGTTAACTGTTAATAGTGTAATAAAATTTATTCACGCAACTTTAGCAAAAAAATGTGCCTAGTGACAGTTGCAGATAATAACTTTGCGTGTAGATGTCACCGCCTGTCTGTGTTCCCACCCACAGCCGCTGCCACAGTGACAGGAAACGTTTAAGTGCCAAGATCTTGTGCATGGAGACAACTGCGCACATTGTGCATTGCCTCCCCCACCCCCCGGATATTAATTGAATTTTACGCCATATAAATTTAATTTTAATGAGTAATATTATCAGTCTTTTTACTTTTTCTGGTTGTGCCAATAAAGTTAATATACAGTACAAATAAAAAACTTGTAAATGTGAGATTTTTTAAAATTTCCTTTATAACAAATCCTATACAGTGACTTTTTTTTTGCCGATAAAAACTATTGTTACAACGGACTTTCCCTGTATTTATGCTAACTCCAACCCCAGTATGCCCCAGCCAAAAGGCAGTTGGTTCAGGCGCTACAGAGGATCTTCAGCCCCGCAAGGAGAGCGATGAAGCATAGGAAACGTTTGAGCCCCGGCACGAAGAGTTGGGGCAATGAAAGCTCGAGAACGGACGATCCGAAGGCCAGGGTGCAGCTCCTTATATACTTCTCGGTCATCCCTTCTTCCACTGGCATAGGGTGTCTGGAGAGAGGGAATAGCAGGTGCAAGCCCAGTGCTTATATCCTCTTGAGCGTGGTGAGATCTAGGCATCTCACAAATGGCGGCACACTGCTGTACTCGCCCAGTACCTCTTTGGTCTCGGTGGCTCATCAGGCGAAATATAATAAATAATTACTTGGACGTCTGTCCCGATATTGGCAGTGTGACTCGTGGACAAGCTGTTAGGAATGCAGTTGCGCTGGCCAGTAGCAGTCGTTTAATATTAACGAGCAAAACGTCATGCGTCAAGTACATGCACTTTCAGTACGAGGGTCCACTGTATTGACAAACGACTCCTTTTCACAATCATTAAACGACTTCGCCTCATCAGTGTGCATGCTTTTGCAGTTCAATGCCACAGAGTTTGATTGTCGCCATGCATCACTAGATGTCACAAATTGTACTGTCTACCTACGGCAAAGAGTGGACGTTTCAGCCTGAAGATTGTACTTTTCACTGGCTCATCACCCAAAGCTATGCATCGAATCATCCAAGTAGTCTAGCACGTTACCAGATGGCCCTACTAGTACGATCAGAGACATGAACCTGAATCAAACACCAGCCAGTGACGTCACGTCAGGAAGATCTATGCCATGTCTACCCTCTCTTCTACTCCAGCCAGAGTATAAATAATAGGTCTCATCCCCGGCAATGCAGATTAATCCCGGGCTTTCACTGCACTCTTCAGTGTCAAAGGTCCGACTGCAGTCTGCTCTGTTCCTTCAACGTGCTGCCTGGTGCAGAAGAAACCATCAACTCCTCTCATGGTCTTCACACCGCACTCCTGGTGCTGAAGACAGACTGTTCCAACCATCCTTTCCAGCCAATGCATACGTCGTCAAACACAAGACACTGCCGGCCCCTTCAGGGAAACACAATGTAGTCCAGGTTGTTATTCTCATAATGCTCGTCTACCTACCCCTTGTTAGCCTAAGAACAGGTCACCATTTGTCTCACATAAGGTTAAGCGTCCGTAAGCTCCAATTGGTAAGAGTTAGTACACCTACACCACCATTTATTTCAGTCACTGGAATAAACAGTTTTATTCACTTAATGGTATCCGCCCAGTAGCCATTGCACTCTACCCTGTAAACGTCGGCCTTGTTAGAGGGACAGCAGGTGACCGGGAGATTTGCTATGACCGCTATACCAATTAGTAGAGTACACACAACCATCTTGGACGACCATTATTTCTGCACTCTACAGTGCCAGAATGATAGATGCTCTTTCCACCATGCATGTGGTGCCAGAGGGAGCATTCCCTGAGTTGGGAAGACTGGTCCTCAGGTGAGGCTCACCCACATAGCGAGTCATACATGCTTCTGGTGCTGGATACGGGGATAGAGATCCTGCATTGAGTGAGCAGAGGCAGTACGTGGTTTGACAACTGAGAAGGACCACAGCATCACCTGCTCCACTTCTACGATGTTCAATATTAGTGTCCTCTATCTCAGCCTCATGCCATACTCCTTCCATGGTGGTAGCCGTAAGAGGGTAAAACAGGCTGAGAATCTCTCAATACCAACCAGAGTCTAGTTGCAATCTCTATCAGACTCTAGCACCTCCGTCTTTGCGAGCAAGTGGCAGCCTTCCGCCAGAGACCGACCATGCCCGGCTATGAACTACACCTCTTCGAGCCACCCACCCAGTTATCAGCTGCCTACTTAAACAGGCAAGACAAGTCACGTGGATCTGATAATTTGTGGTTTTGGGGAACACATCCTCAACTTTCACCTGTGTAAACCAACACTAACAAGCCTCTGCACTTCAACCTGCCCTAGCATGGTCAGAAAGTTCGCACGCTCAAATGGTCAAACGTTGCCCAGGTATACACGCCAAAGGAATTCCACCCACGTGCAAAATTGTCCTGGCAACATCTGACTGTCTTGCAGAAAGGTCACACGGCCCGTTTTATATTCTGGGACCATGCAAGGACTAGCTTCCTGGATCTACCCCGAATGCGCCTGGTCCAGCTCCAACTGAAATACAAGCACAGTGACACGCCTTTAGTAACCATACATCACACATCAGTACACAACTAGTGCGTTTACTGTTTCATTCATTTTGATATTGGTTCTACACGTCAATAGGCAGAACTGAGAAATGGAACCAACCTATTCCTACACTTACTAAAACGACTCCCACAGTATTCAGATATAGGTTGTTCAGTCAGTCAGTATGAACATTTTGGGAAATTTTGGACCTATTTTGACTCACCCCTAACACCTATACACAAATTTTGCAATTTTTTGAAGTCCATGTTTAATTGTCTAGATGAAAAAAATGACTTTTACTTGAATATAAATTTATTTTAGTAAGTGGACACATGAAAAAAATACCAGCGCCCTAAAACAGTGCAAAAAATTAATGTGTTGGCAGATTTCCCTGAAATATACTTATGGTTCCAAAAAAGTCGTCATTGAAAGACTTGTCACTTTAAAATGATGACACTATAGAGAGACTATTGTATTAAGTATCTGTTGTTAATAGAAATATGGTGGTAGGTAACTCATTTCCAGCTTGATGTACTCCTACGTACCTAAGTATGTGTACAGTTTCAGTTTTTGTAGAAGAAAGATTTTTACACCGGTTCGCAACGTCAAGGATCAGCAGAACGGAGAAATGGAACCGACCCATCCCTAATGCATACAGACCTGCCACGTTATTAAAATACCTTTCTAATTTTCCTCCAATACACACATAACACTTAATAAAAAAAAATCTTGTCTTCATCTCCAAATATACATCACAGTTTTCTCCAGGTCTGTGTAAATAACACACATATGAGATTTCAATGACTACTTTATTCCAAACATTTCTTCCACGACCAAAGTTTATGCCAGTTCACATAGCTAGTTCTACAATCAAATTCAAGAAACCTCCATTGTAATTTTATTGTTTTTTTAAACTTTATAAGACATAAACTTTGAATACCAATATATGTTCCATCAAGTTACAGAGAAAGTTATACACTGCTTTTAATGTTAATAAAAAGCAAATGGAGATTTAAATGATCAAATTTCAAAACTTTTGACATGTATATCAAGTAGTAGTTTAGTCAATTGCCACACGTTTGTCCAAAAACAAAAAGAATGATACAACCATGCAATACAGTTAAATTTTTTTTATACAAGGAAACCTGAAAAAAAGTTTCATGTTCCAATTTAGTTATTCACAAGATTATGTCTCCATATGCTTTTAGGAATATTCTCTTAAAATACATACTTAATTAATATTCTTATCATTACATGTTACTGAAATTTCTAATATAACATTTGAATTCTTCCAGAAACACAACAAAAACTATGAATATCTTTTAAAAAATGGTGGGAAATTGTTTTACACCACCAAATTGTTTTCCATGATGCAATCATCAGGAAAACTAAGGGAGAAATTGTTAGGGGCCCACAAACATTACCTTCAAAAAGTTTGTTACTAATTCTTTTTTACATAAATTCTTATACATAGTTACAGAACTAGCATACCGTGCGGCTTACATTACAGTAAAAATCAACCATGACACAGAAAAATCGTGACATTCATCCACGATTCATTCGATAAACTGTGACAAACACAAACAATTTTGTTATCAATTTCATTACAAAGCAACAAATATATTCTATGACGTGGATAGCAATATGTAATTCCTAGGTATATTTTAAGGATATACAGCTTTATTCAACTAACAAAATGATCCATTTTTGCACTGGAATACACATTCTAACCAGTTATGTAGTGTGACTAACCTGGATAACTTCTAAAATAGAAAATCAAAAAAACAGCATTTAATGCAACATCAAATATAACAAAGCTATCCTCTAAAATCAAATGCAAAAATATATAAATTCCGAAAAGAAAAAAAAAACCTAAAAATATAAATTCAGGAAAGATCTAAAACCAACAATATATTTAAAAAAAAATATATATATATTGTGTCACATTATATACAAACAAGAGATGTACCAACGAAGTAGCAAAATACAATCACAAAAGACATCTTCCAAACATAAAGTGAAACTTATATTCTCACGCAAAATTTACATCATAAGCAAATCTTACCAGCAAACTTCATTCCACTTTCTATTAGCACTTAGATATTTATAATTGTGAAGGATTACATATGAATATATGATGAATACGGTATTTGATCACATTAAAATTAAAAGCTACACAATAGTTCAAATTTCCACACTTTAATTTGTTTACTTGAAAAACACAATAAAATACTGAAAAATTAACATTACAACCTTAGTTATATTACACCTTGCTTTGGGTAGTCATACCAAGCCACAAATGAAAACCCGCTGCCTTTACTAGATTGCCGCTTATGACAAATCTACAGAACAGCATATCTTAATATAATAAGCATTGACAAGGAAGGAAATGCTCTTTCACATATCAGAAAGCACAAATACGCTGGCAAAATAAAGGTGTAAATATTAGCCGTTATCAAAACTTTTCTATAATCACAATTCCATTTTCTGGACATACACAATCTAATTCATACTCAATACTACAAAAAGCCATAAAGTTTACATTTCTACTTAACACCTAGGTGCAAAGAAACCATTTTAAAATTACACTGTTCAACTGTTAAGTATGAATAGTAATAAATTACATTTTGCTTAATAAAATTGCCAAACTACAATTACTTTTAACAGCAATAGAAAAATGTTATACTGCAAATAACAGCATAAAAAAAATTGACTAAATCAAGTCACTCGCATAAAATTTAATATTTTCTTACTTCCCCCAAAACTCAATGGGAAGAAATTTTTCTGCTAATTCGTATTTATGAGCAACAATATGAGACAAAAAAGTATTTATATATTTGCTTTCCTTAAACCTAAGTGCAGAAAAACTGTTATTACTTATTTTTATATGATACAGCTGTCATGAACTATTTACCAAAAAATTACATTAGAAGTGGGCCCCTCTCAAGAAAAAATATTTATTTCAAAGATTTCTCTGGTTTACTTGAATGTGATAAACACATATACAGCATTTTATTAATGCATACGCAAGAGAATTTTTAAAAATTCTCCATATAAATTTTAATGTTCGCTTAAGGTTTTCATAACATTCACTTGAAATTGTGTGACCATGTATTGGTACACATGACTCTGTGTTGTACAAGAGAAACTGCACTTGAATGCAATATTCTCCATTGTGCATGGAAATGTAATTGAAATTCGAGAAAGAATACTTACGAGAAAGTTCTTTCAGTATTGAAATTTTTGTTTGAAATGACAAATTCAGTTTATATATTCCTTAGTGTATTTCAATTTTTGAAAACACTATTATTTTAATGCCTTTCCATTACTGTGGCAATTGTAACATTGATCGGTCAGGAAAACTGCTCACTGTTAAGTGTTCTCCATATTCAAGGTACAGGTTTGTAATGAGTCAAAGACTTATCGAAGATTAAATGAACTACATCCCAGTATAGTTCGTTACCTATTAACTCTCTGCTAAGTAAAAATTACTAACGTAGTGAATCTAATGGATCATTTGCCCATACGACACCTGGTCATGTCTTGAAACAATTACTAAAATGCACGTCCAACGAGACATGCTTCAGTATTTGGCTGGAAAAACTGACAAATCACTGACACAAATAAGGTTATGGAGGTGTGAATACTGAGTGTTATTTCCTCGACTGGTTTAACTAGATATTCCAAAGTTTATATGAGATTACAGTCCATTTTCAGAGAGAACATTCTTGAATGTTCTGTTTCTCATTATAAAAATGCACAAAACTTATGAAGTGTGACTTTTGTGTCATCAGTCTTCAAATGTTTAATAACTCTCTACTTCATGCAGCAAAATTTACCTCTGCTGCTACAAGTTTTCCTGTCATTTAAATACCAAATAGCCCAATATGAGGTCCACGTAGTGTGAACAGCCTGTTTTCAAGCAAAACATTTAGTCACAAATCCAAAAATTATCCAAAAACTGCACGAGAAATATTTCACAAACTTTGCTGTACCAAAGACACAAAATTCAGCACCCAAACCATGTCCTTAATCTATTAACTCAAATCCCACAGGGATATTATGCACAGTTTCAAAATGTAGTCATCTTTCAACAATATATGAATGCAAAAAAAGATACAAAAATTAAAACAATTTGAGTTGTCTAAGTCGTGCATATGAAAAAATTATTTAAAACATGGCAAAGGAAAAAATACATATTAAATTTATGTTAAAATAATTAATGTTAAACACTGCTACTGTGCATAATAAACCTGTCAACATCACTGCTCCAATACTTGGAATTATCTCACATTTTTAATAAGTTACATCATAGTAAATACTATGTAATCTTCGTAACAACGTAACAAACATAGAAAAATAGTTTTCTTCATAGTTTCTTCTACTTACGTGTTGAAGTCTTTCATAAATAGTATCATTTTGTACGTAACAATGGTCTTAATCATCAAAAGTTTGATCAGACACTAGCTGCAAATATCTTTGTCTACGGCAGTAAAATCAATCCACTTCATTTTAAAAACATTACATGCAAACTTACTTCCCAGCTTTGTCACACATATGCAGTCTCTCTCTTGCTGCTGATGTAACATTGCAAGAAAATCAGCACACCACTTCCAGTTACAGGTTGACACAGCACAGATACGTTCTTGCTGCTGATGTAATGCATGAAAATCAGCACACCACTTCCTGTTACAGGTCGACACAGCACAGATACGTTCGCACATGCCACATGAGCATACCTAATCAGTTTAAACAATACTGAATATAACATTAACATCACGCACAAACTCGAGAACCAAAAGTACCTGTTGATATTTCACATCAACCGTCATTACATACAAAGAATAAAAGAAAAAAGACTTAAAAAAAAATCAAATAATTTTAAACAAAATAGTTTCAGATCACTTAGAAAAATTTATGAAAAATATAAAATAAAAAAGATCTTGTCCTTTGCAAAACTTTGTGGGGCTGCACTTACTTGCCAGCGAGTAATACTGGCACAGAAGTTTCTCCTTGTCCCTTGTGATCTGCAGTGTCAGCAAGGGAAGAATTAGACGGCGATGTCTCTGATGAGGGCACAGTCGTGAGGGCATCTTCAAACTGGTCCGGGGATGAAGCGGGAGGCTTCTTGGGAGCTCCCTGCTCATCTCCGCTGCCTGCACCAGAGCTCACCTCATTCTGGTTGAGGATCTCCGACACTGATATGGTGCTACATCAAACCAAACAGCACCTCAGTTTTACAAATTCCATGCAAAGAAAACCAATACCCACCCTACAAAACTGATACCTGTAAATGCATTACTTGCATCTTTGATTTCCAAATCCACAAAGAAAAATTATTTACAGGGTGAAACTTTTCCCTTGCATGCTTGTCCACTCTAAGCACTTCACAGTCATAGCAGTCTCATGGGTTGAGGATTTGGGACACAAAATCCCTGGTATCCAAATCTGTGCTCCACCAAGCATACTGTACCACGATTGGTTACATACCAGCTTATGGTACAAGAGATTCAGGGTTTGAGTCCCGAGTAAGGCATGGGAATAAATTTAAGCATGAATGCATGTTAGCACAATTAAAAATACAAATGCGAGTTTTCCTCACAGTGTCTATAATAAAGTGACGATTATGCTGTGACAGACACCAACATTAGATAATGTAATGTTTTCCACTCAGCCTTTACTTTTGTCTACAATAATGTGTGCACATGATACTTAATTGGTTGCTTTTTTTTTTTCTGTGCGAGTCATTTTCAAAAAACAAACACGAGAAGTGAAGCTGCTTTCATTTCTATTGTGCAAGGAGACAGAGAGCAACAAAATTTCAGATAAGTTCTTTACACAAAAACTGAAGTCTGCCACAAACAACATTTTTTTTGAGGTAGCAAGAATGAAGTCTTGCCTGCTGCTGGACATGCTCAATGAATGAAAATATATTTGCTTATACGCAGTACTACAAGCTTGTTTCTAACATCAGTCAATAGAAAAAGGGCAGTACTATCACATGACTGCCTTCTCCTGTACATGAACATACTGTATTGCAACTGTAGCTCTCCCTACTGCTAATGTTAGGCCGAATTCGTGCACTTTGATAAGTACAGGAAAGCACCGCTAACTTCACATTAATGTACATTTTGCTCTAACAAACAACTGTTTTGGTCCTGGGAGAAACTATGCAATAGTGTCTTTCACTTTAACAAACATTTACATTAAGACTAGGCATAGTATAAAAATATTAATGTTAATGATCACATGACGGTTCCATATAAACGTCAAATCGTAATAAGCATCCCACATGCGGTAACCAAAAATTTGTGTGTATAATGTTATGTTTACAAAAACCTTTCAAACCAAGGCTATTCCACAGATTTGGAATGTTTTTTGAGGTAATGAAACAAAGGCAAATTGTTACACAAAATGATTATTAATAAACACTTGTGTGGTAGGCATGCAAACTGCCTTTTGTACAGTGAGATTATATTCTCATATATAGCACCTATGTTCCAGGCCGATCATGTTTATTGTTTAGCTATGCACATTACAAAAAGATTATGTCGTTTATGAACACAAACTATTGTACCATTTGTGCCCTGTGTACTGCTTTGGTGTGCTATGAAAATTGGTAGAAGTGAGTAAAATTCTTGATACCACATAAATTATCGCCACCCGAGGAAAATAACAGAGGTCACCTTTGGCTGACGTGACCGACTGCTCGAAAACAATATGTTTTCAATAAGGAAACTTTTTACCAATATATAAGGAAGTGCGACCTTTCTGGGGTATTACAACAGTTTGTCGCAGCACGATCGTTTGTCAGCTGTCAGTAGGACAGCCTGCAACGTGTGATGACGTGACTCGCACCGACCAGCGCCCGCGACTTCAAACCTTCTTTCGTATTTCAGACATTTCAATTCAAATATCTATTAAATTTAATTTCCATCGATGCGAGGAGTCAATAGGCCGCCGGGAGAGAAAAGTTACGATTCTCTCTCGTCTTTATAACTCTCGAAGTGAGAAGTTTTGTTTTGTAAAGGCTGCATTTCTGTCTTGGTTATTTTTTGTTCGTCAGCTGCGAGTGCCAATTGTTTTGCCGAGACAACAATAAATCTCCAGACATTAATTTATTTTATTTTATTGGCAATCCTGGTATCAACAAACTTTCATTATTATGTAGCTGAACTAGTCTGTTGGTGTTAACTGAGAACTACAACATGTTTTTAGATAGGTCTATTGAATTGTAGTAGAAACTGAAACAACCATATAAAAGATTACATGGAAGGTGGAAATAAAACTTCCAAGAAGTGATAAAATCAACTGTTCACTCTATGTTCATGAGAAACTGGTCCATGGAATGAAATCTACTAAAAAATTACAATTAATATTAAAATAAACACAGTAGTAGTTTTTATCATATCTCTCATGTTAAAATAAAATACTACATAAATTAATGATGATTAGTGTAGCTGTAAATGTCATACAGAGCACTGTGCGAGTATTTCGCCATAAAGGACTTCACTAAACCTCTACAGTTCTGGAATCTGTGATGGATCTGCTGCTGCCTCTTCCACCCACTGCTTCTATGGACCGCCTGTAAGGATTCAGCTGGTCACTAAAATTGACTTCTACCAGACTTTCTTCCCATGTGATGGCAGTGTAAGATGAGGAAGTAAGATATACTGCAACAATCGTGGGAAAACTGGCTTGGACCAACCACCAAATGGCCTTCTGCCTCAGGCACAGCTACCGACTGTCCACCTTCCTAATGGTTGCTCTCTTGGCTGTGATGCCTGCAGTGGGCATAATGCTTCTGGACACAGATCCAGCATGCCACCAATACTGAGATAGGAAGGAACAGCCCCAAAATCTCACCCCTCTACCATGTGTCAGTACATTTACCTCACAATCCAGCTTGCTGGCGACTCTGGGACATGCTGCCGCACAGAGCCACCATGTTATCAGCACAGAGACATGAAGTTACGACCCACACACCTATTGTTGCCTCCACTAAATGTTGGCACGTTGAGTCTCAAGATCCCGCATACCAGGAGCTCCAAGATTAGCTGCTACTGCACAGATCCAGCATGGCCCTGACTCAGAGATGCAAAACACTGCCCAATTGTCTGCGAGTATCCTACCTAGATGCAGACACACTATGCCCTACACAATCAATCATGCGGACAGTCTCGGGTTGCACTTACGCACAGATCCAACATGTTGCCAGTTCTGGGACGCGAAGGCACAGCCCTGATGGCCATTGTTGTCCTTTCTAAGGCACTAATCCAATCTTCATTAAGGGGGTGGACAGAGTCCCCATCCTACTCCTTGCATCCGAGCTGAGTGCTATCTACTGAATAACGCCCACCAAGTAGCCAGAGAATAGGGTTTTATTAGCAAGATGCCCCTGTCCATACTAGACTCTTATGAACTACTATACAGGTATGATAGGTCTATGTCTGGTACTCTGGGACCGTCTATAATGAAATAACTATATTGCAATACTACTGCCATACCTGCAGCAGAGCCAGTGACCTGCATGATCTCAGTATATACCCAGCCTAGCAAAATGCCATAGAATGGAATAAGAACTAACACTCAAAGGCTGGCTCCCTGCACCTAAAATATTCAGCAATCAGAGGTGGTGCATAACGGTTGATGTGCCATGATTGGCTGGTCAGGCCACAAGGGTCGCATCAGTGTTCATTCCCTCCTTGCAGCAGGCGCTTTGTACAGTATACAGAAGTGGCACAAGGCCGCGGCGCTCTTCATGACATCACTGATTTGAACGAGGTGGCTGAGAAGTATAAAAGCTAGGAGCAAAAGCGGCATGCAATTATGCAATTCCGATGTTCGGGGAAAAGGCTTGTGATGTCAAAGGGGAGAGGGGGAGGGGGTAGCAGTCTACCACACTGCACCTACAAATGAGTGAGGAGGATAAACCCATTCACAATAACACATATACAGTAGAACCTTATTTAAATGACCCCTCACAGTTTCCAGTCCGTCCGGGCAGTCGTGATCTTCAACCAATTGCAAGGACAACTTTTTTTCTCTCCGCCCACCTATAAAATATTTAACAAATTGTAACTTTCGACAGATGGACGGATGAGCCACCACCTTCTGATGACATTCCTTAGACGTGAATATGCACTTTGAAATAAAATGTTTATCTTTGGTGGCAAATTCAAGAATTTTAAATGTAAAAATATTTTATATAAATTGTTATAATGCAAAAAAAAATATTTTCCTAAAAATATTTTTCTGTTGAAAATGTATTTCCAACCAAAATATAGCTTTAACTAAAGAAGGCTCACGATGCTAAGTTATCATACTGAAATGTTGCTGTACAGACTGATGGATGCAACACAGTTGTGAGTTCACCTTAAGTTTGTCAATATGCAATGGGCTGTCCAGTTTGTAGTACGCAACAGCCAAGTCCCTCCTACCACGCGTCACACTGTATGGTAATCGGGTGATCCATATTACAAGTGCCTAGAGCTGGAGCACTACTAACTGCAGCTTTGATATATGAAACACAGTCGGAATGATGCTTCAGCCGCTGCCAGGTGACGTCAGCCTTCAGTAGTACCCACAGTGGTGCAGTTAGTGTTGACATGGGAGGAATAAACTGTCTTAGGTAACTGACCATTCCCAATTGTTTTTTTTTTTTTTTTGCAATTCTTTCTTGTTTTGTGGATCTGGTAATGACTGGACAGCTCTAATTCTGTCCGGATCTGATTTGACTCTGTCTGCTGTAAATACGTGCCCAAGGAAATGCACCTCTGATGCTTATACTGAAGTTTTTCTTGATTGAACTTGATATTCATACTTCTGGCCCAGTTTGCAAGTTGTGTCACAATCTTGTAATGTTCCTTTTCAGAATCGGCTGCCACAAGAATGTCATCAAAATATACAATGATACCTTGACTGTCACCAAAGACACGTTCGTTTAGTTTCTGAAACTTTTTAGATGCATAGGATATTCAAAACAGTAAACATAAAAACTCGCAACAGCCCCATGGTGTAGAAAATGAGCACAAATCAGATGACTCCTTTTCTAATTCAATTTGCCAGAACACTTCTTTACGATTAAATACTGAGAACCATTTTTTTCCCCAGAAAGTTTGCCAGTGCTGTACTCTACTGTGGGTATTTGGTAATATTCCCTTTTAATTTTGAGATTGAGATCTTGATCAAGGCATATTCTCAGTGCTCCATTGGGTTTCTCCACAAAGACCACCAGACTACTAACCCAGGAATTTGGCTCAATCACGTTCTGTACGATACCCTTATTTTCGAGCACCTGAAGTTTCTTTCAGTTTCATTGCAACAGTCTGTGGAAGGCATTGTGGTGGGTAAGACTTGGGTTTCGCTACACTTATCTTACACCTGTAGGGAAATTTTCCCAGTCCTGTGAATATGCCACTATTATTTTCAACGAGCACATCTTTAGAGCTTACCTCAGTTTTAGGTAACTCCTGACTTGTCAGCAGTTTCCTGTCCGTCTTTAGTTCCATCATGTGAACCCTTTTCTGAGCAGTAGCAGATAATCCCAGTATAGGTGTACTACCTGCATTAGTTACTCTGAAGTACAAATATTCTACAGCATTTTTAATTCACACAGAAGGTTCAGAATACCTTTAGGCTTGACTTTGAATCCCCCATAGCACTCAAGTACCTCTCTGGTGTGTCTAACAAACCGCTTATTTATCTTCTGAAATTTTTTTTCAGGAATAATATTAACTTCAGAGCCAGAATAAAGTTTAAACCTTACTTTCATTTCTTCCACCGACACAACTTCATGCCACATTGTTTTCTCATGCTTGTTTTGGTGTATTTCACTAACAAGGTAGTATTCTTCATCTCCACAGTCAACTGGCTTTTCTTGACGTGCCTGATTTGCCACCTTCATCACTTTCACATCACTATTCGTTCTGCACATAGTGGCAAAATGATTGAATTTCCCACACTGGAAACAAGTTTAGCCAAATTTTGTTTTTGCTGTGTTGAGTTGAGTGGTTGGTTTCCCCATGTGTGTTGATTTTTTCATTCTGTTGTATTTTGTTTGATGATTCAGTGCGTTGACAGTTACAGTACCACTTGAGCTTGCCGATATTTGTCGATCACTCGACACAAGGCACTGAAACTGCTGTTGCTAATTTCTGCTAGTTTAGCTATGCTTTTTCTAAGGTTAACCGTTGGGCACGTAACATTTCCTTCTGTGATGTTTTGTCCTGTACACCCATAAAACACACTCTCTCAATATGTTATCTGTCTGGTTGCCAAACTCACAACTACGCACCAATTTCTTAAGATCTCTCATGAAATGCTGAAAGGGCTCACCCTCCTTTTGCTTCCGCGACTATAACATGAGCTGTTTATATGGCTAATGTTTCCGTGCACCCGTATACTGCTCAAACGCTGCTAGTACTTTGTAATATTCCTGTCGCTCCGCATCAGACAAGTTGAGGGTGTTAAGCACTTGACGGCATCTTAACCAACAAGGTTAAGTCGTATCGCCACCTTGAGATTAGATGTTATTTCTGATTTTCCCAAGGCTAACATATAAATTTCAAAATTTTGTTTGAACATCTGCCAATTTTCACTTACGTTGCCCGTCAGGTCTAATGCACTTGGTTTATTAGTGTCGGACAATGTGCAATAAGCATGCCACAGGATGCACAACACACTTTACGTTTACTGGATATCACAGAGCCATCTTGAAGCATAGATTTTCATCCTGTTGACTGCACCATGTTTTGTTTAATCCCTTTTCATTTTCTTTATTTAACACTTACGGGTATACAATCTAATTTTCCTTGTTTCTTGTCTTCTTCACGAGACCGCCCTTGGCTCATGTCCTCTATCAACAGTCTGTTGCCAACCTCCACCCCCAACATTACCACAACAACAGTACCATTACTACAGTCACTACAGGAATACTGTTATATTGTGTCTGATTAAATTTAATTCTGTTAAACGTGGTTATACATTCAAATTGAGTACACAGATTTTAGTAAAGTAAATTATTTTAATTATAATTTCATATTAACAAAGCATGTAAACAGTTCCCTCGAAAATATTTATCAGCTATGTAAATATGATGGTATGGAGCCAGTAATGCCACACTTGCTCATGCAGTTTTCCCTTTCCAGTGAACGGGTACCGACTCAAGTTTTGTTCATTGCACAGACACAATACTGTACAGAATCGTTTTTTCTTGTTACGTTTCTCTGTTTGCTTGCTGACTGCTTTGTCATTTGCTTCTGCAACAACAATCAATTTATGTTAACCACTACGTTCTTTAACAGAGTGATTATAAACCAGTCATGGTCTCGCTATTGTGTGAGGCCATGTTTCATTGCCTGCAAGAGTGTAGTTAAAAGAATAATAAAGAATACTTCTTTTGCTTTGGGCAGGCATTTTTTTTTTTTTTAGAGAGGTCTTAAGGTGGGTTTACAATATTTATACTTACAGAATAGTGCACCGTGCGCTTAAGATAGGATTCAATGTATTCAAGGGTAATAGTTTACGGCTGTCATGTGTAGGTCTTGATGGGTCATGTGGAATCTTGGCACGACTGATAGTTATATTTTATATCTTAAGTACAAGTCAAGACGAAGTAGCCAATAAGAGCACAGCGACAGTTGTTGGTGGGAAACTATATTAACGTGTATTTAGGCTATGTTGTATTTGAAATCGTATGAAAGTAATTATTTTAATCAAGAGGTAGTATCTTCTTAATTTGTTTTCTTTCTTGGAAGAGGTTATTGAATTTGCTTTAAATAACTATTTCAGATTTATTAATGTAAATGCCTAATGTTGGTATCGGCTTCCCCTTTTGTATGATTTCACAAGTTTTTTAAAACAATTAAGGCCTACACTAGCAGTAACCATAAATAATTAAATATATGTAAATTGTCCATTTTTCAAGTAATTTTAGTTGCTTATGTCTCCTACAATATTGATTGGCTAGACATAACAGTTGCTAATTAAACCATCCAACTGCAAATTTTATTATTGTTAATTTTCTGTGTCATTAAGCACAATTCTTAACTCTTCAGTCTTTAATCATAAACCCACCTTTATACTGCTTGCACTGCTTGCAGCATATGTTTGTTTACGTTCTTTCAGCTGACTTTCTGCTAAATTTGGCAGAATTAAAAAACATTTAGCAGAGTAATATTCATTTTTAGGGAGCAGTAAAATATATAATACAGTTTCATAAATCAGATTTTTATATGTCGAAATAAAAATGTGTAGCCATGACCGACCTGAACCGAGAACAGACATTTTAAACCAAAAACCGAACCAAAATAAAAATGCTAGAACCAATCAGCCCTAGTTAAAACAAAAATAAAAAAAATTGTGCCAGACAAGTTGTCCTCCCATATAACCCGGATGATTTAAAAAATATGTTTACATACAACATAACCCCCCTCCCCCAAAAGGTAATACCACATATATACAAATCTATGGAGTGTACTGCCTGCCTTTGCTGCATAAATGTGTGGCCAGCACCTAGGTGTGTCTGAAAATTATTTTATCACTTTTGAAATAAGTGTTGAGTTTCTATTTATCACATTTGTATACTACTAACAAGTTACATTAATTATGCAGCTGAAATTCTAGCAGATATTAGTATCCAACTAGAGGTATATTTTATAAAAAGTCCCCACCCCTCCCCCCTGGTGCTTTCATCCCATCCCCTCCTTGAGCATCTGATTTACAAGCATTTGTATTATCATTCATATTTCCGTTAATATCTATCCTAGCCTGAAAACTATTTCCCAGTTTTATTTCGTGAGCTATTATCTAGAAAAAAGGTCCCTATACTTTTTCCACTAACATTAATACTTTAGTAGAAATATTACAAAACATATGAAATTTTACCTTTTTATGCAAAGTGTTTTGCTGTTTTTTTTTAGTTTAACAATTTAGTTTTGGGTAATTTAAAAAGAACACTTCAAAAGAAAATTGTAAAATGCTTCTTTAGCTTTCCAACGGCATATAATTATATGCCGGCAGTTGGAGGACAGGACGGGAACACGTTTAAAGTAGTGCACTGGTGCCAGGCTGTTGCGCCATCTGCTCACTCAAACCCTTCCCATCCACCTTGGAACACAAACCAGTTATGTGGAGGCCAATGTGTTGACATAGCGAAGGGTTTTGTATGGTTCTTGTCATTAGTACCAGTGTTGTGCCAACTAATTATATCTTATTATTATTATTACTAATTATTATATAATTATATCAACAAATAATCACATCTTTTGTGCTCTTGAGGACTATCTTTGGTACATAATCACTCAACATATGTAGTACTTTTGCTATTTTGTTTGTATGTACCTTTAAATAAAACTTAAATATTGAAATTTTGGATATTCCTCCACGTTTGATTAATTAAGAAGAGTTTTAAAATTGCATTTTTAAGTAACGGCTATTCACTGTACGGCAGTTTGATCTTACTACTTGATCAGTAGTTCCGAAGGCATATATTTCAGAATAAGAATTTACTATGACATAACCCCAATTTCTTGGACTTTAAAATGGACACGTCTGATTTACTGTCTATGTGAATGAATATTCTGATATAATTGTAATGTACCTAAGTGAGATGTGTGTTGTTTTCTTGCAGCATCTCGGTAGATATTTTGAGGGAAACTATGAATAATTTTTTTTTGTAATACAGGTTGTGTATTGAATTGTAAACTTAAGTTGTTTGTAAACAACAAGGTTGCAGTAGTTTGCAGTATAGCCGCTTACAAAGTAGTAGGGGTGGACGAAGCTGGAATTTGCTTTAAAATAAAGCAAATGTTTTAAAATATTTGTGAATTCAAATAGAATATCAAATCAAATATCAATTCAAAGGGCTTTGTTAAAGAGTACACATTACACCAATTATAATTTTTTTAAATTTAATAAATACATACATTTTTACATCCCAGTTTGTACTTTTTATTCAAATTTAAACAGTGTGATTCAATATAATATGGTTCTATTACTTTGACTATGTATTAGTGGTGCACAGGAATTGAATTTTGCCATTGGGAAAAATTCAAGAGGGAAACAAATTTTCTGAGGGATTCTGGAAAAATATTTTAGGTTACGTAAAGAAGTTTGTGTGTTGCTAGACATAGTGAATAACATTCTATCATTACCTATTCCATTAAATCAAAAAATAAACATAGAATAATGACTGAATGTGCTAAAAACTGAGATTCAAACTATAAAAGTAATATTGTTTTATATTTTTGTACACTTAAGAGTACAAATTAATCCTCTAGGTTTGGAGCACTCCTTAAAAATACTTGCTTCAATTTTAATAGGAAAATCCCGTATAAATTAAAAAAAAAATTATAACAAGAAAATTGGACTTATGACATGATACAACAAAAATGCCACTTTAGTAGCTAAGTAAATTAATTATATTCTTCTCATAGCAAATTTGCTACCTTTGGAGTTTGTCAACGTCTCTGTGATAACGAATGACCATAGCACACAACAAACACATCCCGAACGGGGAGGGGGGAGTATTTGGCATGTTACGAATAGTTTTAACCAAAACCATATTAAAAAAAATCATGCCAGTAAAATAGTTTAACCTTCGGGGTCGAATTAAACATTTGTGAACTAGCTTATTTTTACATGAATGTTTAGGTTATGTATAACGAAACTCGCGTCCCACATCAACCAGTAATTGATGCTTGCATATGAGACAAATTCAATGTGCATGGTTCACCGTAATTTCATAATAGTGCAAGTTTACAACCAGTTTTAATTAATGTTCACAATAAACAAGGGGTTTTAACGTTACATAATATATGCAGCACAAAATTTTTTTTAGTTTATGTAACAAACTTTACAAATCTGCGAATAAAAGGAAAAATCAAAATTTTCTCAACAAAATTTGATTCATCAAAATCAAATACGTAAGGAGTTGATTCATTGCTTTTTGCACGAAAACAGACTTGTAATTTATTAACAATTTCCCATTTTTTAATTACACTACTGAGATTTGAATTGCAGCAGTTAAGTCTGTAAAACTTGCAGTTTAATATCCTATTTATCACACTGTAATGAGGGGAATAAACATATTCTAATGATTAAAATCTGACGTGCCAAATTAAGTTTGGAAATATAATGAAGTGTTTAATGATATGAAAAGTCTTTCCCCCGATAATTCAGTTTTGCTATATTGTGAGTGAAATTAGACACTGACAATTATTTGACACCAAAATGTAGTTTGGACTAATTTGTGGGCATTCTGTTGAGTTGAGGTTAGGTTTTCATATTTCACTAGCCATAAAAATTCTGATGTTATTAAGCCCACGTTGTCTTCTCTTGCTTTTTGGGCGAATAATAATAAATAATTTAATTTGCCCAAAAAGCATTTTTTTTTATGTTAACAGCAAAAATTTTGATTTTGACTAATAACCCAAATTTTGAAAATATTTGATTCAAATTATTGAAGCTTTGCCCACCCTTACAAAGTAGGTTTCTAGTTGGTTACGTTTCTTCAAAATCTTTCCCAAATCAAGGGGGTGCGAGTGATGTAGCATTGCGTGTTATGCATTTTTAACAGTTTTTATAAAAATTTTAAATAGGATATTCTGTTAAATTCCCCGTTTCTTTTGTAAATAAGTGCCATGTGGAGTGATAATAGCTTATCAGTGTTTGAAAATTCGTGGCCCTATTCAAGTTTGCATTTTTGAGTTTCGGGTCGCAGTTGAGGTTGCGTCAGTTTGAGGTAAGTTTTTTCAACCTCACTTGCTGTTTCTCGATCGTAAGCAAAATTTGTTCTAAACCTTCCACGAGTTTGCTGCGACACAGTTTAATCTAGCCAAAAGATAATGTTTGTACCCGGGATTTCCTTGTTTGGAAGTAGTAGTAGTAGGGAAAAAAAACGCGCACGCACGCACGCACACACGGTTCTCACCAGAAAATTTTAGCAACCGGATGGCATAGCTAAATAGCCGGGCTTACAAAACAACATTGTCGTAAGTCTATACATACAAATAGCCTGATGGACAGTCATGTCCTGTTGATACATAACATAATTCTATTATGATGACTGCAGACAAAAATGTTTGCTACATCAATGTTTGAAAGTCTATGTGTATTGCATAATAGACAGTAGACTCCAGACTATCCGACCTAATGTGGCGGAAGGGAAGGCTGGATAACGAAAAAGCCGGATAGGCTGGAGTTCTATAACTACTCACTTCTTGCCCCACCCACACCATTAACAACACACTTTCCACTCCAAAATCTGCTTTTATTCATATTTTCTGACCTCTTAGTACAGGCCAGTACTTTATAAATGTTTGTTATGCACTCTACTGTCCATTTTAAAGTTTATAACAGAAAAAGGAAGTACAAAAATAAAAATATTGCACACATTGTAAGATAAATTTTATAATGTCTAACTTAATTGCTGGAAACATATAATAATGTACATTGTACAATATGTGAATATTATACATAAAATTTTAAAATAAAACAAAATATTTACATAAAACATAGGCCTAATTCTTAAAAAAATTATTTCAACTTATTTTACTGTTCATTGATAAATGATTACACACATGTGAAAAGTAGACCTAAGATAAAAGAGTCAAAACCAACAGTTTTTAGTTGTTGAAAAAGTCTTTGATAGATGACTTTCTCCCTGTTAGCCCTCTTCCGTGATGCAATATCCCTCCACTTAGGCAAGCAGATGATATCAGCTGGCATCACTTCCTCCTGCTGGCTATTGTATTGCAGCACTGCCTCAATTGTTTTGACACTTCCGAATATGGGATGAGATTTCTCCTGTCATCTAAGGATGCCTCCTCTTCTTCTTGTATTGTGTCACTATTTCAAAACTACAGTTGTAAGTTATTTCATCAACTTCGTTGTTTGCCATCTATTCTCTAATGTCCTCTGCACTGACATCATCGCAGCCTGGTACTTTTTCCAGCAACGAAACAAGTTTATCATTTTCATCTTTCACTTCTGTTTCATACATGGGTTGAATGTTGAAATGTTCACCTTCATGGACCAAAAGAACTCTTCAAGACCTTACAAAGGATATGTTTGGAATCGCTTCCCATGCTTCGGCCACCCACCCTATGACATCCAGCATGTCAAGCTTTTTCAGAGTGGCTAAGTAGACTTCATTATTATCAATAGTCAATATCAATGAACTGAGAAGATGCCAGTGATAATTTTTCTTTAACATTTCAATGACACTCTGCTCTATCGGCTGACAAACAGCTATCACATTGCTTGGTAAAAATAAAGCTTTGATGTCTCCCTCTGTGAGTTTGTCACTGGCTGGATGAGGAGGTGTGTTGTCAAGAATTAGCACAGCTTTACTTGGCAAATTGCTGTCTTTCAAATGTTTTTCTACAGCCGGTACAAATTCATTTTGGAACCAGGTTTTAAAGATTTCTGAATTCATCCATGCTTTCTTTTGATGTATGTAATATAGGGGTAGTGGTTCCCGATTTCCCAATTTTTTTAAAAGCTCTAGGTTTCTTTGATTTTGCTATTACAGTCAACCTTAGCTTATGGTTGCCAGTTGCATTACTGCAAGCCAAGATGGTGACCTGTTCCTTGCTTTTCTTGTATCCTGGTGCAGCAGCTTCGTTTTTTGATGCAAGAGTTTTTGTAGGGAGCATCTTATAATTTAAACCGGTCTCATCACAGTTGTACAAATGCTACCCAGAAATCCCCTCCTTTTCAATAAGCTTAAAAAGATACATCTTTGAACAAAGGTACAGCCTCTTTATCAGCAGATAAAACCTCTCCACCTATAGTAATCTGACTAATACCGAATAGTTTTTTCCAGCGACCTAACCATCCATCAGTGGCAGTAAATTCTTAATCCTCTCCTATTTGTTGTCGCTTAAATTGCAATGCTTTTTCCTGCAATATCAGCCCAGTAACAGGCAAGCCTTCACTCCCCCTCAATTTCTTTATGCTTACCTTTCTGCATGGTTTTTCTTACTTTCATTCCACTTCCACTAACTTGGGTGGCACACCACTTTTCAATTTCTGCATGACTTTTCTTCCAGTCACCAACTGTACTTTTCCCAACTCCTAACTACAAAGCAATAGTTTATGCAGTTACCCCAGAGTCTAGTCTCTTTATAGCGTGTAGTTTCCATAGTCACTAAAACCTTTTTTTCCCCTTAATCACCCATTTTCTGGGGGGGGGGGGGGGAGGAGGAGGGAGAAACACGAAGCACACCAATAACAATTTACGAAGGTAACCAGGAACAGTAGCAAACGTATTCTGCGCTTGACACCAGATATATAACTGACGCAACAAAGAGCAGGTAGCAAGCAGGGTGTAAGAAAATTCGCGCTTTTCATGTCGCAACTTGTGTTTTGCACACGGCACATGGGAGGATCGTAACAGATACCAGCTTGCAATATCTTGGCAATGTTGCAATTTATGAAAGCTAGAGTCTGGTAAATCATGCAAAAAAATTAATTCCTTATTTTTTACAGGGAATTTATTTTTTGAAACTAGGCCTGATAGTACGGAGGCCGGATAGTCACGAGCTGGAGACTCGAGAGTCTACTGTACCAGTTATTGTAAAATTTCTGTTTTCACAGTGATTGTAGCAAAGCTTAAACATATTGTACAGATAATATAAAAACGTAAATTATAATATCTCCACAAAAAATTAGCAATGAAAACCAGTTATAATATAATTTAATCTAGCGATACAAAAAAATTATTCCCATAAGATGAATTAAAAAATTTAATTAGTCAAACTGTGTGTAATATATACAGTACAATAAGACTGTAAAAAACTACTGAAAAACAAAGTTCACTATATTAGTGATTTACTACATATATACATTACTAACAAATGCAAACATTATAAGTTACTGTAACATCACTGTTTTCTTAGCGAGAATGTGTAAAATTTAAAATATATGATGCAGTTAACATAAAAATTAAAATAGAATTATCGTTTACAGTAAAAATAAAATGAGTTATTAAATACAGTGTTTCTGTTACAAAAACATATTGCAGTACATTTCAATTTTTATCCAATATCAAGAAGCAGATTTAACTACAGTTGATTTTAGCAAGAAAGAAAATTCAAACTTATTGACAGAGGTACAGTTCTATGTAGTACACACTAGAATCAACATTTCCTTGAATTTTTCTGAATGAATTCTTAGTAGTTCTTCACAGATATTTCTCAGAATTTCCACAAATACTGCATAAAAAAGTTAAAACTGTATTTTTTTCTGTGATTACACCGACAGCAACCTATATTTCTATTCTTCTCTTGCTCTTAGAAGCCCAATTGGCTGCACATTTTTCGGAGTCAAAGTCTATTGGATCTGGTCCATCCAATGAAATTATCATAACATTATTGAGTGTAGTCTGATTCATACGATTCCTCAGACAAGTTTTAATTCATTTCAATGCAGAAAATACTCTTTCACCTTCAGCTATGCTCACAGGTATGCTCAATCCAACAGCAGCTAGTTTTGCTAAAAAAATTAGGAAAAGACTCTTGAAGCTGAGGTGTTGTTGCCCACTTTAAGAGAAATAGTTTCGGGCATAGATCTTTGTATGCCTGTCTATGAAGTATTTTTGATGCAACCTGCCATTCCAGCTTAATATTTTCACAGTTTATAATTTCTGGAGAGCCATTTTTAGAACTGTAATCAAAAAGAACCTCAGCAGCCTCATTTTGATCACGACTATCTGCGCTGAATAGTTTTAAAAAGCAGGAAATGAACATAATATATGGAAATCTTGCTTCAAGGTGGTGTACAATTGTGTTTATAGACCTGTCATAAACTGAAGTATTGAAAGAAATTGCCTGGCAGCGAATACATTGCCGCATGTACATAGCTGGGCGAGCGCCTAGATCCTCTGCAGCGTGGTGGCTTGCTGCTGTAAGCTCCGCTCTAGATCCTTGGGCTGGGCAGCTGTCGGTCGATCGCTACAAGATTATTCTGGCGGGCTGCGGCCCACCGCCACTGCCATCGTTACAGGGCAGGTTCACTTCATAACAGCGGCCCGGTATTGGGAAAACATGCTGATAAATGCAATTTACATCAATATGTTGAATTTATACGAAATGTAGGTGGAGTGTTGGCCTCTGCAATTGCACAAGGCCCGGCAATGTTAATGGGAATATAAAAATTTAGTGTGGTCTACTTGAAATATTAATTATCCCGAATTTTTCATCAAAACTTCTGACGTGGCCTATACACACACGGCCTTACTCCCCAAAATATGGTAATATAAAAAAACATTTTATTTCCACACACTTACCTTTATTCACTTTACACATAAAATTGACTTCACAAGAAAAAAACAATTGCCCACCATAAAAAATTAGCATATTACATAGGCATGGGCACACAACCCTCCCTCCCCCTGGACGAATCAAGGACAATACACCAGTGTCCCCTTCTGGCATGAAGTAATTTATTGCTTCACTTCACGCTGCTTGGGACAACAAATGTCAAAGTCTAAGATGGCAGCTTGAGGACTGCGTGGCCACTAACATCAGTAAAGGGTTTTCCATAGACTCAAAACCATGGATAATAGAAACTTGTACCGCGCAGTTGGAGGAAAGCTCAAAACTTCCTTTTTCTCCCTCCAAGGACAGTTTTAAACACTGGCTACTTCAGCTCTGTTGACTCTCTTCATATGGTTGCCGGGCAGTGGGTAAAACCTGCCCGGTGGTACATCCATTGAGGAGAAAAAACATACATTTTTTCTTTCAGCTAGGAGAGGGAATAGGCACGTGCCTAGCTGTGCTCCGAGGTCCTTTGTCCCTTCAGCAAATGATCAACAGACGTAGAAGATGTAACATTGAGGCGGAAAAAGTTCACCCACAAGCTCCCGTGACCTAAAAGTCTATTTTGTTTCAACTTAACTTTAAGTACTTTCGGCTTTAGAACTTCTTGTCTACAATATTCTTTCTACAGGTGTCGGAGGCGTCAGGGCGGGGAATGTTTCTCCCCTCCTGCCCTTGTATATTTTTCTCGAGATGCGAGCTTTGACGGAAAATTTACTAAATAGTTACTACTGTGACACTGTTCCAAGTTAGTCTACTTAGTTAAACTGTTGTGTTCGTGTTGTTTTTTTATTTCTTTTTATTTTTACAACACTATGCCTTACACCATGCTCTACAGACTGAAGTGAACTGGACTGTAACTGTAGCGGGGCTATTAACTAGCCTTTGCCACTTTACAACCTCACTTACTACCTTACTTCACAGTGACACCAGAGTCCCTTTAATAATAACATTGTCATCAGCTAGTATTAGTTGTTTTCGTAGCTACTTAGTCTATCGTTCTCATTATTGACAGGCCTCCTTCACCTGTCTTACATTTTAACTTCCGCAGGTTACGTAGAAATCAAGGTAAAGCGCCGGATATAGTATAGGTTACCATGTAAACTCTGGACGGAATAAAACACATGTCCTAGTCTAATCTTGGAGTACTCATTCTAGGGTGAAACTGTACCTCCTCCAATTATGGCAAGCACCATCCCTCAAGAAATATGCACGTTACCGTGGCTTTGAACCAAGTGTCAACTAGGACTGTAGGCTGTCCCCTAAATACGGATGGTACATACATAGCCAAACACACCACACATTTATAGGCCACCCATACAGTGGACAGGGTATTATAGAGTACCTGGTACACAGTATGGTGGAGCCCCTACTACCAAGACTCCACAACAAAGTGGTTAAGCCGCTGAGTCAGTTAACCCACTCCATCCACTGCATATAGCCAGTTAGAGTGACAGGTTTAACATGGAGTGACTTAATTACCTCAGGTAGTTAAGGAAACCGTCACCTGGCTGCTTTGTAGCAGTCCCCCTGCACCCAGTGACGTCACAGTCGCACAGCCTCGAGCAGAGGAGGTAATCCTGTCGTCAGTCTTCATCCAAGGTGATATCAAATGTGCAGCGCCACCCGCTACCAAAGATAACCAGCCCCTGTGTCGAGAGGCTTGCAACCTCAATACCCCCGGGAGAGCCTCCAAAATGAAATTTGGACTAGATAAGGAACCTTCGAAATGCTCTTGCCAGAGAGCTCGTCAGCCTGCCAATTGCGATGGTCAGTGGGCTTTCCTGGGTCTGAAAAGACCTCCACCTCTCCCAGACTGCAGATTCTGAAAGCTCACTCCAGCTTTAGCTACCAGCTCTAGCTCAGACAGCAAGTGCTTCAGAGGTAACCACGAGGTCTGCACCCTGCACCCCCTACCACAGTCTTCCTTGACTCCGCAGTAGCAGGCCGTCGCGATGTCCTCACACCTCAGTCAAAATACTTCGGTGCAAAAGCGGTAGAATTTTGGAAATTCTAAATAATGGAAGTTTACCTTTACCTGGCGTTGAATGATGTAAATTATAAACTTCATTAGTTACCACCTACTCCACCCCAGAGATCTTTGTCCGAATATAGCCTTTGGTTCCCTATATGCCTGCGATTGGTGAAGCCTGCCTTAACATCATTATTCCACCCCCAACTGTGCAGAAACACCAGGTAGCTCCCATACCCCACACATAAATCCCACTGCGCAAGCCCACGAGACAGTTTCTCCTTGGGCGCTTACATCGTAAATGGGACGCTGTGTAGGATGCATCAGGAGGAGGATCAGCTCATTACATTTCATGTACGCTGACATCCTTGTCTTTCACAAGTTATAGTTTCACGGTGAGCAAGTCTGTGCTCCCTAGGAGGGCGACATTAATAGTGACGTTCACCCTGGGGTTTGATTCCCCTCCAATTTCCCATTCTGTTAGGCGGTACCCCCAGCAAGGACCCCGACCTGCCAGTCAAAACACCCACCAAACTCTAATTCACCACAGAAGGGTTCCTTGCATCCAACCAGAGGGAAATTAGCATTTGTTTTAAATTAAACTCTACAGTAACCCTAGCAACCCTCTTCTTTCTTTCTCCCCCCCCCCCCCCAACCCCTTTTACAAACAAGGTTGGAAAGGGATGAATAGGAGGTTTACTAGTCAGTGAGCGAGAGAAGAGAGGGCTAAGGATTAGAGAGCAGCAGCAGTGCACCTGTGTGGCTCGTGCCCGAGTGCGTCAAAATGGAGCGACCAGAGGATAGCTAATGTGCGTGAGGCTGACCAGTTACTAAGTAACCAAAATCCATCAGCCCTCAAATGTTAAGCCCCAGGGAGCGAGCTCCCACCACCCGTCACAGTTTACCCAGCTAACCTCGTTTAGTTCCTTGCAAGACCGTCTGAACACCAAATCCAGTAGTCAGCCTACGACTAGGCCTGCTGCTGACCTTGAGCTGTTACTAACACCAGCTTGCAGCTGCAGATACACCAGAGGTACAGCAAGAAGGTTACCTTACTGCCTGCAGCAACAGCTTCTAGCTGCCAGTTGACCCTGGGTAACACCCTAATAAGGTAAACTAGCACCGGCACTTACCCCAGCCACCTGGGGAAGCTCTCAGTGTAATGCCTGTTTACAAACCAGCAGACGGCCTACCCATCCAACCCTGTACAAGTGTCCAGTTAAGGCCCAGTCAAATAGTGCAAACTCCCATCTCATTAGGATTTGCATGGAACCTGTGTCACGGATCTGACACCTAGTGAAACCCTCACTCACGTGACGTGCACAACCTTAACCCAGCCATCATGCATCAACCTAACGTAGCACATGGGGTTCCCCAAAATTGAGTCTTGGTTTAACACCTTACTGCATAGTCCTTGCACACTGACTATGATTCACCCTTCTGGTATCGGCATGGGCATAGACCCAACATTTGTTGTTCTGTCAGATGCAAGAAACAATTTGACCACAGCATGAAACTACGATTATTTATGGGAAATTTTCCTTTCACCCCACTATTCACCCTGCTGTAACCCTAATCTGTAAGTAACTCACTACACACTCATCCAAGTCCACTCACTGACAAAAGTAGTAAGTTACAACAGCAAGCAAGCAATCAACACATCACAGGGCTTACAACACACTCCTAAGCCTTTGGACTGGCCATATGCTGGATGCAAGGCAACTGATGCAAGTTTAACTGCTGGGTGCCTACAGCTAAGTGGAGACTTAGCCCAGGCTTGCCAAACCCTCTCTTGTGCATCTAAAACTATCAGGAGATGAGGCCGAGAGATCTTGAACCAAGTGCTTTGCTCTGGGGGCCCCACAGAGTAGGCAATACTGTAACACCCACTCTTTCATGACTACTCACCTTCTCATCTCAAACCCCAGGGAGAGTGGCCCGGGATGACATGCTAGATCCTTCAGTAATAACTATGTTTCACCATGCTAACAATGAGGCTCATATTCTCGCTGTCATCTTCATGTACTACAACAAGCAAGGCCGCAAGTCTTCTAGGCACTGGACACTTGCACACCTGCGTATGCAACCAAGGCCAGTCCAAGACGTTTCAGAGATCCAATTTATTTTTGGCAATAAGTTGGCTCCGAGGATAATTTTATGTTAACGAGGTAAAGTATTGTGTGGAGCTCTTCAATCACGCGAGGAGAGCGATGAGGAACCAAGAAGGAAGATATAAGGAATGAGGAGTGAGATGTAGAAGGCAGGGAAGGGAATGAGGAGGAAGATAAAGGAATGGAATGAAGAAGTTGAGGGAGGAAAACATAACCAACCCACTTGTTTGTATATTGCATCCAGGAAAATTATTTTATGAATATTTCAAATCTAACTATTTAAACTATCTCTCGCAAACCACAACATACCTTAGAGGATCTTCACCTTCAATGGTCAAACCTCGTCCCTTCCCCTTTTCAGTAGATTCACGTTGAATAATCTTTTTGCTCCCAGCTGCACTTTTCTTCTTGTTGGAATTCTGAAACAAGAAGAAAAAAGTTATGAAACACTTTATATGAAAGGGTTACTTATTATGAGGCTAAACAAACTTGTAGGTATGTACAGCAATGAAAAAACCATGTGAAAAAATAAATTTCACTATTTTTCAAAAACACAAAACTTTGTTTCACGCACCATGTAACTGCACTGGAATAAAATTTATTGAATAAAAGCAGGTGTGAAATTTGTTATGTTAAAAATAACTGTATAGCACATTCAAGGTTACTTTCAACTTTTTAGGAAGCCCTGCTAAAGTTCTACTTTAGGGCTATTCCTCCACCTCATGCAAAATAACACCAAAGGGACAATGCACCACATTCAACAGCACTCAGTTTACAGTGAATTCTCAGAATTATGTCCTTTACGGTTACCAGGAACATTGTCATTATATGGCGGAGTTATTTGAATTTGGTCTGATTCTGACTTACCCTGTCCTCTATATGAAAAATTTCATAAAATTTTAAGTAAACAGTTCTTGTACAATTTTGGCAGCAAAAGTATAAATTATATTTGTTGAATACAATTGAATAGTTCCTGTGAATTGACAGGCCATATCTACAAATTTGTAAGGTAAAATATGACATTTTGATTGACCGCCTTCAAAAACATCAAAAATTGCTTTCATGTTCAGTTGTTTACAGAGTCACAATAACACGTTTGAACAAAATGCTAACTTATTTCAATATGTTGAAATCTTCTGACAAGCAGTGTCCAATACAATGGGACTAAACTACCTTGCCAAGGTGAATGATACGGGTAAGGCGGCACAACTTTGCATACACCTGGCCCATTCGATACTGTGTTCTGCAAAACCATGCCTAACTTTACATTCTTCACAATTCTTCGGCTGCACACACGGAGAAACTGCACCTAGCAACCACAAAGCACAGCATTGACTGAATGCCTTTTAAATGTGCTTGTAATATAGCATTACGGAATATTTTACCATTTTTGTAAATTGATTTCATTGTACTTAATAGTATGCAGCTTTCCAGTGTCTTATTCAGTGAAAGGTAACATCTGCATGTGTCAAACACTTTGAAAAACAAGATGTACCATTTTCGGTAGAGGCAGTTCACGTTAAAGTGAGCACCCTAGAAATCAACCTTTGGAAGAAGAAGATAAAAAAAAACCACTGCCTGCAACTGCGTATGTATAAGCACGTGTGTTACTGCACAGACTGGGGATGAACACACTCAGTTACATTGGCAATGAAATTTGAGAATTAGTGCTAAGAAACAACGCTATATTGCACGTGTAATGTTTAAATTTATGGTTACTTAAGTTGTTTGAAGTTTATTTTGTACAATTTAAAGTAATTATTGGCATAAAGATAATGAATTTGTTGTAACTCATAGTTATATTGTGTCACGTGATTGGCGCAACGGTCAAAACAAACGGCCCGTTGTTGTGGTTACTTCATGCTTGCTTGGCTTTGCTTGTGTGGAGTGGTTGCGAGGCAAGCTACAAATTTGGAAGCTAGAAGTAGTTGTGTTTTAATATTTCTTATTTATTTTTCAGCATACCTGCAATCATCATTGTTTTTATAGGTTGTATAGTGTTTAATTGTGTTGTAGTCATTTTGTGTAAAGTCATGAGTTCCATCAAACTATGTACGAATAGTCAGCGCCAAGAAGACGTAAATCTCGCAGAAAGTATTTATTCTTTAATTTGTCGAGGAGAGATAAAGCCGTGCAAGGTCATCGAACGAATTGCAGAAATGATGAAAATTTCAACTGCAACTATTGGGAGGTAAGTGTAAATGTGTTTTTTCGACGTGTTTCCACAAACAGGTTTTACGATGTGTTATCCCCGCTTATCGCTAGTACGTTATTAAAGTAAATTGTTAAAAAAGAACAAGTAGGAATCAACAGTTGGAAATGTGATATTATAAACGGAAAGTTAAATAACAATAATGAAAGTAAATGAACGAAAGCAGAAATGCGACATTAATATATTCATGTGAGTTTGCGAAGTAAATGTTATATCCTAAGTTCGACAAATAATATAAAAAGTTATGTGTACCTATGTCCATCTGATTAACCTTTCTTTTAGCCATGTAACCTTTCTTAAATCTGTCTCAAAACAAGTGCAAATTTTGGCGGCAGTAATTATACGTTAATTTTACACGTTTGTATATCACTGTGTTGTTTTGTAATGTAGGCCTAACCTCGAATACGTCTGTACGTATCTATTTAGGCCTAGCCATGTAACCTTTCTGAAATCTGCCTTGACAACAAGTGCAAATTTTGTCGTAAATAATTATACATTAATTTTACACCTTTGTATTTAACTGTATTATTTTGTAATGTAGGCCTAACCTCAGACTTGTGTTCATGTAGTTATTCATCCCAAGTTACAGTTTTACTATTGTTAATATAACATAAACATCACAGTTTGATGCTATACCAAAGGTGTTCCAACATCCTATAAACTATAAAATCTTGAAGCTGGTTTTGTTAATTAATTAATTAATTAATTTTCTATTTATTTATAGACTTATAGCTGTGCTTGTTCCAGACATTATTTCTTGATGCAAGCGGAATTGTTTTATTTGGTAATGCTTGCCGTAATAAGAATTAGAAAGTATTTACAATTAATTGTCAACAGTTGTAGAATAATTCCATGTTTAAATTATGAAATGGATGTTCGACAAGACAACTTGCTACCTTTTAAAAAATATCAATGAAGATAGTATGCCTTCTTGAATAGGCATAACTGTGTGCTATATCTGCCACGTTTGCCGCAAAAATAGTGTAGTTATTGAAATTTAATGTAACTGTAAATTACATGACATAGTCAATACCCCAGACTCCCAGAGTTCCTGGTTGCTTGCGAATTACATTCACCTGTCCATGCTGATTTCTACCTGTCTCAAGCTGGCGGACAGACGTTAAAATTGAACACTGCCTGTAAGTATTACTTTTATAATTTGTCCTTTACATTATAATTTTGCTGTCATTTGTGGATATGCATTGGTTTTACATTAATAAGACATATTTCTTTCAGCTTTGTGTGTGCACGCATGAACCATTTTTTGTAAGTATTTTTCTCATTTAAATTTTCAGTTTTGCTGCAGTCATTGCAATGAAGGAACCACAACAATGATGAGAGTCATGCACTTTACCTGTAAAATTGGTTTCTTGAGGTGTGTGTGTGTGTGACAAAATGAAATGTCGCACCCAATTGGGCCACAAGATACACTGGAAATTTGGCCATCACCAGATCGGCATTTCACTTAGCAATAAATAATATACTTTTTTTTAAAGAATTATTTTGTACAAATGAGGGTGGTGCCAGTTACAAGCCTGGTATACCCTTCTGTTACCACTTCAATTCACAGTATTGATTTCCAGTTCTTTTTTGGGGGGTTGCAAAAGGGTACAGAGTAACGGTGTCAAAACAAATATGCATGTATAGTCCATTCTCATTGGAAGCAACTTCTCCGAGCCCTGCTAAATATCTACTTGCAGGCCCGTTTCGTATCCTTCCGCCAAATGTAAACAAACATTGCCATGTGACTGCCATGTAGCATCTGTCAAAACCAATGTTTACAAGCCATTGTGGGTGTACACATGTTCATATACTTTCGCTACAACTAAAAATAAACATTGAAAGAATTGTGTCTTAGGTCTATTTCAAAAACCATTTCGTACGAATATTCACAGTTTAGGCCTATAACATGCTTTATGACATTTAAAAAATGCCTGAATTAACGTTAGTAATTATGATTATGCTACATTAACATATTTGTTTTCCACGACTGTGGTAAACACTATTACAACTGCTGGGTAATGAACAGTAGTATGTAACTTTTTGTTATTGATATGTGTTGGGTTAGTTCTTTAAAAGGACAGCCTCAGTTTGAATAACGAAGGAATAGACAGTCCAATGAAAAAGTGATATTAAAATTAAGCATGCAACTCGTGTCGCTCAGTTTTTGTTATAAAAACCTAAAGTATAGCGATGAACATGCACACAAAAAGCATACCGTAACTTTTATCCCACTCATTTATATGTATTGCTGCTTACTGTGTATTAGGTTTATTGAAATTTATTAGGGCTGGGCTTGGTTATTTTGTTGGGATTGGTGGTAAATCATGTTACGCGACTGTGTTTCAAACACCCATGGCAAAAATACAACGTTGTGATAAATAAACTAAACAGATGTGGATGTAAATAAATAATGTCATCATAAAAACAGTTCACATTTAAAACAAATAAATAGTGCTAATCAAATATTAGAAATCACGCACACACAGGGCCAGCATATTGACCACGATGCTCAAAGGCATGCCATTTCACAGATGCAATGATTAACGAAACACACGTCACAGTATATTTATTACTGCCGCGGAAACACAGATTTATCACAACGTTGTAACTTGCTTAGGTAGGTTTAAAAAATCACAACGTCTGCAAACGTGATATGGTAATTTGAAGTTTTTTTCGGAGTAAGTATAATTTACGCTTCGTTTGGTAAAACAGCAACACGCTATGTCATGGCTTGCCACGTCTGCCAACTTCACTTTGTTTCTGCACCGCCATCATATCTAAATATATTAAAATAAGTATTCAAAAATTAAAATCTCTTTTCAGTTGTAAATTACAAATTCAAAAATCTATTTTGCTGTAATAAGTATTAAGTATGCTACAATTGAAAACAGGTGTAATTTTTTCAGGTACTAGCAAAGTGTGTGAGAGAGAGAGAGGAGAGGGGGGGGGGGGGGGAGCTCGCACAGCAGACAGTTGCTTCAAAATTGCTTTCGCTCAGTAAAACAACACCATACCATTATGGCCTACTTACAATATTTTCCGCTGTTATTTGAAACTGTAAAAATGAGATGGTGCCATCGGGGCTAAATAAATATTTCAATAGGCACAGTTTAATTTACAAATTGTATACTAAAAAACTAGGTTAAACTAATATTTTAACTGTGAACTATTTCTTACAGGCCGTTGCCAACACGTCGCTGCTCAAGCTGTTAATTCATATTTAAAGAGAAATAAATATTACCAGTTATAGAAGATATTAAGGTAAAGTTTCATTTATTCAATAATACAGTACTCTAAAGTAAACCATAGTGTTATATATTTGTGGAATACAGGTTATTGAAAAAACAGCTTGACATGTTTTGCCTAGCGTGATTTTTCAAAGGTTGATTTTCATAAGTCGCTTCCAATCGGGAATGGACTATATTCACAAATGCATTTGTTCATATGTTTATATTTTTAGTGTAAATTATTTTTATTTTATATATAAGTAATAGGCCTATGTTGAAATATATTTATCTCCATTTATACAGGTGCATATAAAACAATCCTTAAAATGTACATATACATGCATCCACATATTTTATATATTTTACTTTTTTATATATGATATACTGTTATGTACTACCACGTTAGCGCCATCACGTTAAGTTTATTATCTGCTCCTGTGCAGTGGTGTACTCTGCTCGACTCAAATACCCTCGTTTTGCTACGCTGTTCTGCCTCCCTGCCTTCCCCTTTGTGCATCATTATCATTTGATTTGAGGTCATTTTTTATTTAAGATCTTGCACAGCCTTGCTCTGTCTACTTTATATGCTTCAGACGTCTGCTATGTTACACCGCTACCATATGCCTGCAGGATGTATGTTGGCTTAATTCCGAACTTCACTTCTGTCAGCTGAGGCCAAACACAGCTACCATGTTTTCGAGCTGATGTTTTACTAGTCATGCTACAGAGCGATGGGGCACTTAGAAAACGGTGAGTCGTGGGGAAACGTTAAGTTTGCGGAATAATTTTTAAATGTTTGGTAATTTGTGTGACAAGTGGGGCTGTACCTTGGGTGTGGAGTGCTAGTCTATTTCAAAATCTGGATTTGGCTGCCCATCCAAATTATTTTTCGACTTAACTAATGTGTGTCCATTTTTAATGTTTCGTGTTGTTCCTTGTTCACTGCCCAAGTTTAATGTTTTGCTATTTCACGGTTTCCATGACTTCGTCACTAGGGCATTCATTCATATATGCATACACATATACACACACACACACACACATATATACCTAGCGTTTTATATACATAATCTATGTTACATGTTTTATATATAATATTATACATGTTACATTTAGCAGTCCTGAAATGTAAACATCGAGTTTATAAACATGTGGCAATTACATGGCAATGTTTGTTTACATGTGGCGGAAGGATACACAATGGGCAAGGTAGAACTTTACCAGGACTTTCAAAAGTGCTCACTTTATCGTGAATGGCCTATAACTGTCTTGAAGCACCAAAAACATATTTACGTAAACAATTTGGTTGGTATTGGAGGAAGAAGAAGAAATAAACCCATTTCAGGAGATGCTATTAGGAATAAACACAGTAAGTTTGTGTGTTTTAACCCTCTGATGGGCACAACTCATCCGACAGATTTATTGGCTCTATGGTATCTTTGGCACAGCATCTGTATTTCCTTGAATCTGCCTCTTTGACCTTGTTCTGTGCGGAGTCGCATTGGGCATGCGCAGATGTGTTTTTACTAGGGGCTGGACGATACCATATTTTCGATACTCAATACAGCTTTCTGTTCAATAACCTCTCAATACTCTTGAGAAAAAAATTCCATCAATGCAATCATATTTTTGTAAATTACATTTTTATTATTCTCAAACACATTTACGATAAAGTTTAAAATCAAAGAAAAATAACAGCAAGATAATACTACAGATGATGGAATCAAATTTGAAATATATATAACTTAGCGGTAGGTTTAAGAAGTGATAAAAATTATTTATTTGATACTAAAAAACAAAATCAGGCATGTCAATTTTCAAACTAAGCAAGCTTAATAACTTTTATATAGAAAAACAAAAATTAAATTTTTTTTTGATTAAGTCAGATAGAGGAAATGTGGGAATTGTTTAGCCAGATAAAAACAATAGCAATTTTTCTGCTACCAGAAGAAAGGTAAATTTATTATTATTATTATTATTTTTTTTTTCATTGGTCGTTTTCACAGAATGTGCGCAAAAAAAAAAAAAGTAAAATAAATATGAAACACACGTTGTAAACACAAATGGTACGTAGAAAAGAATTAAGAACTTGCATGCAGATTACAGCATAAGTTCACTAAATTTTGACAGTTCTAGAAACGTAGCACAGCCACAATGTATCCAAGCACCACAGCTGCTCTGTTAATGAATAGACCAATAGTGTAAACAAACAAATGCTATTATCAATATATAGCCCATTCCTGATTAATGCAACATGAAAATAAATCTTTTAAAAACCACTCTAGGCATAAAATGTCAACCTGTTTTTTTTAATAACATGTATTCCACAAATATATAACACTGTGGTTACCTTTAGAGTACTGTATTATTGAATAAATGAAACATTAACATAAAATCTTCTATAACTTGCAAAATTTATTTCTTTTTAAATATGAATTAACAACAGGGAGAGCAGTGACGTGTTCGTAACGACCAGTGAGAAATAGTTCACAGTTAAAATATTATTTTAACCTAGTTTTTTAGAATACAATTTGTAAATTAAACGGTGCCTATTGAAATATATAAATATTTAGGTTGCCTCGATGGCAACATCTCATTTTTACAGTTTAAAATAACAGCTGAAAATATTGTGAATAGGCTGTAATGGTACGGTGTTGTTTTATCGAGCGAGAAAGCATCTGAGAAACTGTCTGCTGTGTGAAGCATGTCACTCGGTCTTTCTTTCTTCGTCTATTTCAAACTCGAGAAATCTCACTTCGCTAATAAGCAAAGTAATTATACAGGTTTTCAATTGTAGCATATTTCGTACTTATTACAGCAAAATAATGATTTTTTAATTTGTAATTTACAACGGAAAAGAGATTTTAATGTTTGAATACTTATTTTAATGTATTTCGGATATGATGGCGGGGCAGAAACAAAGTGAAGTTGGCAGACGTGGCGAGCAATGACATGACGTGTTGCCATTTTACCAAACGAAGTGTAAATTATACTTACTCCGAAAAATACTTCAAATTACCACATCACGTTTGTAGATGTGTTTTTTAAACCTACCTAAGCAAGTTACGAGGTTGTGATAAATCTGTTTTCCCACGGCAGTAATAAATATACTGTTACGGCGTGTTCCCTTAACGCTGCGTGTGAAATAATATGGCGTGGCTGAGTGGTCATCGTTACGCTGGATTTGTGTGTGTGCGCGTGATATCAAATATTTGATATGAACACTATACATTGTAAATGTGATGTTTTTATGGCGAAGTTATCCACGTCTGTTTATTTATCACAATGTTGTACCTTTGCCATGGACATTTGAAACAGTCGTGTAACACGAATACCACCAATCCCAACAAAATAACCAAGCTCAGTCCCAATAAATTTCAATACACCTAATATACATATGAGCGGAATAAAACTTACGGTATGGTTATTTGTGTGCATGTTCACCGCTATACTTTAAGTTTCTATAACAAAAAAAATGAGCGACACGAGTTGCATGCTTGAATTTGATGTCACTTTTTCGTTGGAATGGCTCTTCCTTTGTTATTTGAACTGAGGTTGCCCTTTTAAAGAATAATCCAACACATATCAATAACAAAAAGTTAAATACTACAGTTCATTATCCCGCAGTTGTAACAGTGTTTAACACGGTCGCGACAAAATATTAACATGTATTACGTGTAATGTGCTATGTCATGGAAACCAAATATGTTAATGTTACGTAAACGTAAGAACTATAGTTAATTCAGGCATTATTAAAATGTCATAAAACTGATCTAAATAATGTTGTAGGCCTAAACTGTGAATATTAGTACGAGATGGTTTTCGAAATATGACAGAATTCTTTGAAAAGGTGTAAACAGTAAACAACACATTTGACATGTATAAAAGAAGAACTCTCATTTCAATGTTTATTTCTAGGTGTAGCGAAAGTATACGAACACATGTACACACACAATGGAATGTAAACATTAATTTTGACAGATGCTACATGGCAGTCACATGGAAATGTTTGTTTACATTTGGCGGAAGGATACAAAACGGGCCTGCAAGTAGATATTTAGCAGGGCTCCGAGAAAGTTGCTTCCAATAGGGAATGGACTATAGGTTACCATTCCTACCTTCTTTATTTTTGTTATGAATAAGTTATACTGCTGGGCTTCCATTAACTTTATTGCCAGTGGATTGGATGGGGTTGGGAGAAACTTAACATCTTTTATGAGATGACTTTTTTTTTTGCATCTCTTCTTACGAGATTGTATCACCTTTTATTACATATTGTTTTAATGAACAAATCAAAAATTTGCTCGTATGAAAGAAACGTTCAAATTAATATATAACTTGTCAAGTTTTAACCTCACTGAAAGCTAACGTGATAACTATGTCGTTTGCACAGTAATTCAAATACTAAATACATTCGCAATGTAAATATTTTGGCGAAGTCAGTTTTCCATACAATATAAGTGTTATTTTTACACTGCCAAAGGGAGTTGAAATTGTGGTTTTCTAGGCCACATACATTAAAACATTCTAATAACCGTTTCAAAATATGTTATTTTCAATACGCACCGACTTACAGTTCGTAATTCCTATTTGCTCCTGAATACATGTTGTTCTATGCAATCCTTACTATACATTTCTCTGTCATAGATACAATATAAAAAGATCAATCATTAAATAAATACAACACTTCACTGGCTTTCTGAAACGAGTAAACTGCACATGCAAAAATGGCGGATGAAGCCATGTACATGTGTTGATAAAAAGTATTGAAATGACTGTCACGATACTTTATACTTTCGATACGGCCCAGTATCGATGGGTATCGAGGTATCGAAGTATTGAATGGCTCATCTCTAGTTTTTACCATGGCACATTTAATCTCTCATGGCACTCATGCGTGATATTTTTTTTACCTTTTAAACTCGGTGTTCTACATCACACAGCTCATTCAAGCATTATACAATACATTTAGTGAATAAATAGTCTTTATTTTTAAGAAATCTGAAATATAAGTTACACCCTATTATGGTATCAATTTTTTCCCTTCGGAACAACAGGCCAAAAACTCAAACTTTAAAGGAAACGCACTCCAGAAAGTGCATAAAGTTCAAGAAATCGAAGACAATGACTATTTTACTATAGTAAGATGTCACTTGATTCAAAAAAGAAAGCTAGTCAGTTACACCGATTAGCCTATCGTAGCATTACGAAAAGAGTTAGAATAAATATTTCTGTAAACCCTCCAGACATCGAACAGGGACATGGTAGAAACTAACGGAAAACGAGATAAATTGGCGGTAACACCAGAACTTGAATTAAGCCATTCGTATGAGAGGTCAAAATGATATGCCTTACGTGGCATCATCTGCCCCTGGCATTTTCTGTATTACATCAATAAGTTAAGATTCGCCAGTATCTCAAACCATAATGCCTCGTCCTCGGACCCCAGTACAAAAACCTGCTTGCATAGTTCACACAGCTGCAGGTAAGATACTAAAAATATGTATCCCAACCAAACCTACCGTTTTGCATAGGAGTGTGTCGGTCTTACTGGACTTCGACCCCTTGCGGAAGCCAACACGACCCAAACCCTATTGGTGCAAACTGAAATAAAAAACAAGTAAATAAGTACTAACTGGGCCTTGCATAAACATATTTTCCTTTATTTATCCCTGTGACAGCTGGCGTCATGACTTTTGACAGCCTTTCCGGTAAGCTGGAACAAACTGGGAGGAAGACATTTGTGGTCGAGCTCACCCTGGGGTTTGATTTCCCTCCTCCCATTAAGATCTCTCTACCGAAACAGTGTCAACCCAGATCTTCCGACGTGGGAAAATCCACGTCCCAGCCAGGCAACCCACTCAATAAATAAATATATGCACACGTAAGGGGGAACCAGAGTTAGAAACCGACAGGACGGAATCTGCACCTACCCATCTTAATAATTACATCTCGCAGAGGTAGGAACCCAGAGTAGTATAACAACGAATTCCTATTTCCCTGGCGGAGTGCAAAAGTTCAAGCAAGGAAATATTAAGTAGGGTAGGAATGCGTCAAATACGACTAAATATATTTCAGATCAGTCATTTTGATCATGTACCAGATGAAAAAATTGCTTTTAAAAGGATGTGATAAATATACTTTTGTGAAATAGCAATGAAACAGGCGACTATGCTGCAATCTGTTGGCCAGTGCAAGCGTCTTACTTCAGAAGTCCTGTGTAATTTTTCCCAGCATTAAAAATTTTTTTAAATTAATTGTTCCCACATAATACTATCATTTCCCCCCGACAAAACAGTGTTTTCAAGAAAATTTTACATCATTCATGAACAATTATGTCACGAATAACTACAATCTCAAAACAACACAACATGAAATGTAAACAAGACACGAAAATTTATGTTCCAGGGTAGCCAACATCATTTGTACAAAGTTATGACGGAAGTGAAAACTTTCTTAACGTTAAAGCTAAATTTTTCTAAACTGCGCTAAATTACCATAGTTTGCACGCCTGCCGAGCACCACAAGTTCATTTAATAGATGCTATTTTGTGTAATAAGTTACCTACATTTTGCTTTTTCAAGTCACATTACCATCTGTGGAATTAGACTTGTATTCGCACAATGTATAATAAAAACATTGCATAGTAGTACAAATTATGTAAAAAAATTTTTTTTGGAGAGAAATTAAGTCTGAATTTAGTTTTTTCTGTACGGAATCGTGAATTAACAATATTTACAGGAATACAAAAATTCAGTGAGTGTGAGACAGTGATTAATTACCCCTCTAACATTTTTAACCTAAATTATTACGTTTTACAACTTGCGTATTTCAAACAATCAACATATTAAATTACCACTCATTACATTTAAGTCTAACAAAAACTTTCAGTGTATTACAAAAGGGACGGCAAACACAAATATAACAATAAAAAAGTTGCAGTTTTCCCGCCGATAAGCCATAACAAACATAATCTCACTTTGTAATGTTAACAGTAAAAGTATTTTAAAATATAAACAGTAGGATAAAACAACAAACAAACAATGAAAATAAATAAAGACCTCTGAAGCCCTTCACGGTTATGTGTATTGTATGACTTCAGTTCTGTTTTCACCCAGTTGTCTCTTCAATGATTAAAAGTAAGCACAGTACTGTATACGTAAAAATCATATTTGATGATGTAAATAAGGTACAGACCTAACCCTGCATTTCAGACCTAACCCACCATTTCAGTTTTCTGTTCATATTCGATATACGCAGTATTTATTCAAATCCAATATATCAATTACTGTTCAAGTTATTCACAGTAAATTTATAACCATTAAATTAAAAAATGCATTTGAATTTATATACAATGTTGACCATTTTATGGTTATATTGTTTGTTGGGTTATTTGGTTTTATTTGATATTAATGTGTACATGGTGTTTTTGTCATTACAAAATTCTGTCTCGGACTAAAATTTTTGGTTTCCCACATAAGAAGGTTTCCCAGCTAAGAAATTTTTGATAGCTTTTCCCTTGAATAATGTTTTAACAGAGTTTTACTATATAAGAACAAATTCCTAGAGTTTCCTCTGAGCACACCAAATATTTTAACTTTATAGATTTCTGTGCAAAATGATTCTGCTTGCTAATAATTTGGATTCAGCCTGCAATGACCAAGCCTTTCTGAGGCCGGGTTGCAATCTTTTTTTTTTTTTTTTTGTGTGTTTTTCCTCCCACTTCAGCAACAAAACAAAAGTACGTGTTATTTATTAATTAAACCCAGTTGCCATTTTACGAGGATTCATTTTTTTAAACAAATAATATTTATGCTAATTTGATATATAATTATTGTGTTGCACTTGGCACCACTTTTAATTTATAAATAGCCTCTTTGCATATACAGACTATTCTAAACTACCCGATCTTGCCTTTTTGATGAGCAGATGCCACTTTACATTGTGAAATACTTTAATGTAATGAAATTTCCCTGAATTCCTAATACTTCACGGTTCCACATTTATTCACTGTTAATAAATGTAAACATAGTACCCAAACACTTTATAAAAGAATTAGTAATGCATTACTGCTGCCTGGAAACCTAAGTTAACTTTGAGCGAACATTAACAGCGCGCGCATGGGTCATTAATAGCAGCGGCATCTGACTGGCAGTAGCTGTTCAATATTTGACTTCGAAATGCATAATTACCAACTTTTTAAAATCCAAATCAGTAAAAAATTTCCAAATTTTTAATTTTTTGTGTAAATAGTAGGCTGCAATTTTGAAGGTATACATAGTTATGCACCATAAAACTTGCGACGGCTTGTGCTAACACACACAGGACGAGATGTTTGTCTCAGTGTCTCAATGAAGATGGGAATCATGAAAAGACCTAGAGCCCCCCCCCAATGATATCAAAAAAAGGTTGGGTTGGTTCCAGTAAAAGGTGAATATAACTTTTCTTTCTTTATATAGACTCAATTCATTTTACAAAATGCTTTTCCCCCAAGCTGTGCAATAAAAGATTAATATAAAAAATAGAACTCTGTATAAAATTAGATTCCTTCCCCACAATTTACATATTAAATTTAATTTACACAATACTTAATGACGTTCTATACAAATGGTAAGGTGAACCGGCACAACATTCAGATATGGGGTAAGGAGCATCCATATGAAACCACACGAAACTAGAGTGCTTTCCCCAAATTGAACGTGTTTTGAGCTGTATCCAAAGACACTGTTTTCGGCCTTTTCTTTTGTCACGAGCCCACTGTTGCAGGAATACCCTATTTGGACATGCTAAAAGAATGGTTGTTTCCACAGTTAGAAGAGGTGGCAGGGGACTTCATTTTCCAAAAGGATGGTGCGCCACCCCATTAGCACCTAACTGTTCGTGGACTCCCTACCCACCTACATACTTCCTGCTGCCTGCCAGGCTTGGCAGTCGACTGGAGAGGCAGCTTGTTTTTTGCTTGCCGGCCTGGCTTGAGTAAGTATGTAACTTATTCCATCTGCTCCGTGAAAGTTGTGAGCTGCTGGGAACATTTTGATTTTTGATGACTGCCCGTGTGTAAAACCTTGGAGCCCTGCTTTATTTCAACTAAGTTAGCGAGAACTGCATTCTATTTGGTAAGGTTTTGACATGGGTTGCAGGCCCTTTTTTGAGCTTCAATGTTTCGCCGATGGACAGGAGATTTTTGAATACAAAGTAAGTTTGGGTAACGAGTTTAATTGACGAGTCCATGTTGAGCAGTGTGGGTGGTCACATCATTATGAATATGTTTCGCCGATGGACAGGAGATTTTTGAATACAAAGTAAGTTTGGGTAACGAGTTTAATTGACGAGTCCATGTTGAGCAGTGTGGGTGGTCACATCATTATGAATGTTAGTTTGGCAATTCTGCTGAATTTTAAATGATGTTACTTTTACCAACGACCGTGGTTTATTTCTGGACTGAATCTGGCCAGCTGATTTTTTTTCTTGGGCCATAATTGATTTTGTGTTGAGCGAACACTTAAGAGCCCATCTGACTAAGGTGGAGAATAGGAGCCTTGAAACTCCAGCCCAGTATTACGACTGCTACGACAGGGCACTTTGTGCCACCCGGAGTTTACTGGTTTGAAATTTTTGGGGGCTCTACTCATCCCCCCCCCCCGCCCCCCAGAATTGAATCCTTCAGTTTTGCTTTCAGACCTTAAATTTGAGATATTTCAACAAGGCTGCTTTATCGCTGTTTAGTTTCTTTGGAAGCCCGGTGTAATTATTTAAAATTGTTTCACAGATCACGAGATTCTTCACCTGACGCTTGAAGCTTTGAAAGTAATGTATTTTGAAGGGCAATTCTGACTTACTTCTCACGCGAACTCCGCCGTGTTCCTCTTCGGCTGACAGGTTTGGATCATTGTATGGCCATCAGTATTGATGTTTCTAAAATGCAACATAAGCTATGTTCTGGGATATAATTTGCTGTTTCAAGTGATGTGAGTTGCAAGTAATAAGCGTGATGTGGAGCAGACGCATCGTTGAGTTGACCTGATACTAGATTTTTGGGCCTAATCATATACTATATGGATGGTGTTTTCCACTTATTTCAAGGTATATTAAATTGTGTGGCTTGTTGAAAGTCTACCTTTTCTAAGAGAATGGTGTCCTTTTATTGTATTACAGTTATGGTTAACTGAGAAATTGTAGTTGTCAAAAAGCTAGGCCAAGGTGTGAGCGAGTGTCGTAAAATTTTCATTGATTGTTTGGTGAAAGTACTGAAATGTATGACAGCAGGATTATTGAACTTTTTTTAATTGAATGTAGCGTGAGCAATGCTTCTGTGCACAGAAATGTTGTGATCAAACACGTTTTAGTTTTTAAGGGAATACCAGTGAAGTGGAGATAACGTGGTATGTTTTTAAATGGTTTGTAATTACGGTGGTATTAGTAACGTTCCTGGCCAGATTTAATGTTTTTTTTTCAAAGCAAATAAAAAGAGGTTCATGTGAGTTCAAAAATACGTGGTTTACACCTTTTAATTACTGGCTTTATAGTATTGTATGAGAGTGCCAAAGGCTACTGTGATATAGTTTGTGATGATAATAGGCCTTTTTACATTAGTGTTAGCAAGCACATTTTTTAGGTGCCTTTCTTTCCATTGATTTTTAATGAAATATATTTTGGATTATACTCTGGAGTGGTATATTTGAAGCCGCTGTTGTGAAACCACTTTTATTCTGGCATTTCCAAGTATCTTTGGGTATTTTGTACTTACTGCATTATATTGGTTTATAGTGCTGTAGAGTATACTTGAAGCGGCTATTGTGAAACTGCACATATTTTATTGTTAAAGGTTTTGAATGATTACTTGTGATCAGAAACATTTTCAAGCTAAAGTAAACTATTGGGCGTATTTATATGTGAATTTGAAAATGGGAGCCTAAGTTCTTGTAGGCTTAGATCGCTTTATTTACAACATGAATGGCATGTGATTGGCCTACCTGGAGCACTGCTAGGGGCAGTGATTTTTGCCTAAATATTTAAGGATAATTTATGATACAGTATTTGTTTTGGTGTTCTTTACTGCATTGCACATTTTTAACGTTGCTTGTACGTTTGGGGTTTTGGTTCAGGAGTGTGTATATGTAAAAATTGGGGGAGAGCACCAAAATAAATCTTGTATGTATTATGCTGTGGAATTTTTGTGTTCCCAATTTACGGCACAAATCTTCTGCATAACTGTTGAGTATTCCAATTTATCAAAGGGCATGTTGAGCAGATTTCTGCACAACATTGTTCACACTATTGTGTGATAGCACTTCCTCTGATAGCACCATGCTGATCATCAATATGCATCAGCATGCAGTCATGTTGCGACACCCTTTCTCACTGATACAAAGAAATAGTGAGTAAACCGAGTAAAATGTCATCACGTATTTTCACCAAACGTAATGGTACAAACTTACCTGAGTCTTCTTGCCCCTGCCAACACTCTTCGCAGTTCGAGTCTGATAAGTTGGACGGCCAGGGCTATTCAGTCCTTGAATAGGGATTCCACTTTGCCGGTAACTTTTCACACCTCCACCAACAGAGGTCACCTTCACAAAAGAACCCGCAAATTTAACAAACCTACACATTTTGCTACAAATTACTCCGTAATATCATATCACTGAAAACATGTAACACACACTAAAGAGAAAATTAAGGACTATGTAATTTAAATCCACAATTAAATAAAATACCTAAAACAATTTCAATTTTTAAAAAACACAAAACTGACATCAAAAACAAAACTTTATAAATTACTAAAATTTTATTTCAAAATGCCTTTCGAATAATAGGCCTAGCCCAAAAGATGTAAGGTATGTGTGGTTATGTGGACAACACACCCTACCTGGCTTATTGCACACTGTTGTATTAAGACTTATTAGCTCCACCCCTTTTGCAGAAATTCATTTTTCCTGTCATAAATTCAGTTTCAGAGGTATTATTGGAAATGTTTGATTACAGAAAATTTACTAATTGTTAAATACTTATGTCTAATTTGCACTCTGTGTTAATTCCTGCTTGCAAAAAGGCAGGAACTTAATTGATAAAATATAAATACTAGGTTCTAGACCGTTGATTTTCAAAGTGACAAGGGAGGCATGACAACATGCTAAGGAGGATGCAAGCGCCAAAGTATAGAAGCAAACTCGAAATTGCCAGTGATTTATGCTGTGCAATTTCTTCTATTCAACCAAAAACTGGGATTTTTTTTTTTTTAAATATGCAAGCTTATCCGTCTCAATTCATTTGTTCACCACAATTTGTATTCAATAAGCATAATAATTTAATGATTAAATAAACTTTGAGACACTTATTAGTTTTTGTTTTACCCTTATAATAATGAATTTCTGAAAGAGGGGGGGGGGGGGGGGTTATTTTTTTTTGGAGAAGGGAGGCGTGGTAAACTAAAGTTTGGGAATCACTGTTCTAGACTTTTTACAACTAGCAGATAAAACACAAAAATACAATTAATCTGAAATTATGATGTGAAAACTGAGGATTTCTGCAAAAGGTATGAAGCCGGACCTTAACAGGGCTCCTAGTAAAATATGGTCTCTCAAATCAGAGTTTGCACATGTGTGTGTGTTATACAGTGGTTCTTTATAAGAGCGGTGATTTACAATGTTTTTTTTTTTCATTATGAAGATAATTTTAAATCTGATTCCTGATGAAATCGAATTACTTTTGGTCTTTATTTTTCAATAATAGAAGTACTATTACATTGATTTTATTTTGAACACTTCAGTAATAAACACTCTTATGGTAAAAAATACTTGGTATACAGGAAGTAAGACAATTATAACAGCTTCTACAGCATATAAAATAACACTATGGACCTATAGTCTATTCCCGATTGGAAGCGACTTATGGAAATCAACCTTTAAAAAAACACTCTAGGCATAACAGGTCACCTGTTTTTCAGTAACCTGTATCCCACAAATATATAACACTGTGGTTAACTTTAGATTACTATATTATTGAATGAACATTTACCTTAATATATTCTATAAGTTTTAATATTTATTTCTTTTTTAAATACAAATTAACAACAGCGAGTGCAGTGATGTGTTGGCAATGACCGGTAAGAAATAGTTCACAGTTAAAATAATATTTGAACCTCGTTTTTTAGTATACTATTTGCAAATTAAACGGTACCTATTTAAATATTTAGATAGTCCCGATGGCAACATATATCATTTATACAGTTTAAAATAACAGCGGAAAATATTGTGAGTAGGCCGTAATGGTACGGTGTTGTTTTATCGAGCGAGACAGCAACTGATGAAAAACTGTCTGCTGGGTGAGGCTTGAACCTCATTCTCTCTTTCTTCATCTCTTTCACACTCTGGAAATTTCACTTCGCTAGTAAGCAACAAACACGTTTTCAATTTTAGCATATTTCATACTTATTACAGCAAAATAATGATTGTTGAATATGTAATTTACAACTGAAAATAGATTTTAATGTTTGAATACGTATTTTAATATGATGGCAGAGCAGTTACCTAGTGAAGTTGGCAGACATGGCGTGATGCTTATTGTCAAACGAAACGTAAATTATTCTTATTCCGAAAAATACTTCAAATTAATACATCGTATTTGTAGACGTGTTTTTTTAAACCTACCTAGGCAAGCTACAATGTGATAAATCTGTGTTTCCACAGCAGTAATAAATATACTGTGACGTATGTTTCGTTAATCGTGTCTGTGAAATGGCATGCTTTTGTGCATCATGGTTGATATACGCTGGCCCTGTGTGTGCGTGATTTCAAATATTTGATTAGCACTACTTATACGTTGTAAATGTGAACTGTTTTTATGATGAAGTTATTTATTTACATCCATGTCTGTTTATTTATCACAACGTTGTACCTTTGCCCTAACGGGTTTGAAACACAGTTGTGTAACGTAATTTGCGACAATCCCAGAAGAAAAATACCAAACCAAGCCCAATAAATTTCAATAAACCTAATAAACAGTAAGTAGCAATACATAAAAATACGAGCAGAATAAAAGTTATAATAGGATTATTTGTGTGGCTGTTCACAGCTATCTTTTAAAGTTTGTATAGAAAAAATGAGCAACACGCGTTGCATGCTTGAATTTAATGTGTCTTTTTCACTGGTTGTTCCTTCGTTTTAATATTTATTCCAACCGAGGCCGTCCTTTTAGAGAAATGACCCAACACATATCAATAACAAAAAGATAATTACAATTAGTACAGCCCTTTACCCTGCAGTTGTAACAGTGTTAAACACAGTCACGGCAAAATACTAACATGCATGACATGTATTGGAAAACAAATATGTTAATTAAAAATAACTGTAAGAACTGTCTTCGCTCCAAGCATTTTTAAAACGTCATAAAGCTAACCTAAGTAATGTTACCCAGAGGCCTAAACTGTGTATATTCATATGGAATGGTTTTGGAATATGACAGAATTCTTTGAAAAGCTGTATACAGTAAACAACACATTTGACACATATAAAAGCAGAAGTCACATTTCAATGTTTCTTTTTAGGTGTAGCGAAAGTATATGAACATATGTACACACACAATGGAATGTAAACATTGATTTTGACAGATGCTACATGGCAGTCACATTGCAATGATTGTTTACATTTGGCGGAAGGATACGAAACAGGCCTGCAAGTAGATATTCAGCAGGACTCTGAGAAAGTTGCTTCCAATGGGGAATGGACTATGGTATATTTCTTCTCTCTCTTAAATATGTGAAAAAATAGAAAGTTTTTACAGTTAACAATACCTTGTAAAAAAATAATAAGCTATATATAGGAAAATGAAATATAATCAGACATTTCAATCTTTGTTACAGAGAGGGTTTGTCGAGGGGAAAAATAATTTGCTATAAAGAGTAGAAATGCAGTGCGTTATATAAGATTTCGAGTGGACCGTATGAAATTCACTATAAAAAGGTTTTACTAAATGTACTGGAAAGGGGAAAAACAGTTGTATACAGTTTCTACTCTTTATTCAATTAAATGTATTTATGCAGGTGAAAAATGTTAGGAAATGGCTTCCCTGAAAATCCTGACGAGAATTTTTTTCAATCACGCATTTGAAGTGGAGCGGGGAGGCGAATGACTGAAATGTCTACAGAGTGAAGCAAATTAATTTTCGGTTGTGAACTAATATTGCAAAATAATTGTGCATCTGGATTTTTAATTTTTCATGCCATTTTATAATACTTTTGAACACTATACATGCATTCTGTGAAAATTTTTTTCTTGCAGTTAATCAATAGTAGTGACAAATTAGAGAACTACAAATGCACTTTGAAATGTTGGCTACTTGTAACTTTATCAACTGTTCATTTGATACGAAACAATATCGTATAGTTGAATGTTACTTTCCTGGTGGCCACACTGGAGCTGCAATTAGTGACGAGATTAGTGATGCATTAAAAGCATGGCAATTAAATGATTTTCACATTGCATTTTATGTTGTTGCAGACAATGTCAGAAATACTTTGTTGACTTCAATATGTAACATCCATTTTGAAAAGTGTTATACATACACAATGTAACTTGCACTCCTACGATGCAAAACACAACATTAACAATACGACTTCCACGATTAGAAACGTTCACTCCATTACAGTACATTATGTTGTATGCACAGAGAAGCGAAGCACTGCAGTATTCAGGGCAAGGTCACAAGCAGCGAGGCATTTTGGAAACACAGAGATGTTTGTGAATCCGCTGCATGTATTTAGCGTTGGCGGAAGTACAAAGCAAAGTCTTACCACAGCCGGACATCAGAGACACAAGATGGAACGAAAAAGGGTGTAATGGGAAACGGCGTAGCCGACACTACATGACGAACAGCCTTCGGCAAAAGTAAGATAAAGAAGTTCTGGTGGTTCAAGTAGAATGTACAAACTTTAGTTAAATATAACGTAGCATGGTATAAAGTAATAACAGTAACTTAGCAGTAAATAATATATTTAGTTCCCCCGTTTTAACGTAACTTATTGTTCAGAGTTGTATATGATTTGATGTAAACATTGTACGCTCAAAGCTATTAAATATATATTGACGTAGTAGTAAAAAGATTGAAAACCGATGTCTACGTTCCCCCAATTTCTTTGTATGGCCCCCACATGGGACACACAACCATTATATGCACTATATGTTCAGTGCAAAATTCACATAATAGTTGCCTGCAAATTCATGAATCTTTAGACTAGAGATGGCAATTTCCCGAAAATGAGTGTTCTAGAAAAACCCAGATTTTTCCTGTAAAAAATTTCACATTTTGTAAAATTTGCAAACAATCAAAAGCTTTTAAAATATGATGCCGGCTAACAGCCAGCGGCGATAAAGCCCATGATGGTGCTCAACATGCACGTGACCCATGTCTTGCGCGTGCACAAAGAGCACACATACATATTTTTTCAGTGTAAAATGTGCATTGTATTTGTAGGGTTTAATAAGTATTAAAATGTTTTGAAAGTGTTTGTTGTTATTTTTAAATTGTTTTGTTATGAAATTCGAAGTGCCCACGGTACAGAGATTAAAAACACTAATATTCCAGCGTGAACGCCTTCATAAAGAGATACTGAAATTATATGAAAAATTCATACGATAATTATAAAATGTGAACAGTATTTAATTTAATTTTTGCCATTTTATTTCTATAATAAAATATTTTACTCTGTGTGCATAGAACTTCTGCTTACGTGAACCCTGTAGGTGACCATGGTAGGTCCGTGCGACGCTTGCCTTTGGACAGTCTGTCGAAGAGAGCTGGCGAGGTAAGACACTGTCACGTACGCACTACAACTTTTGTTCACTGATGTAGGTTTCAATAGTCAATTTAGGTTACCGGTAAACCTTTCCTTGCATACGTTATGCCAGACATTTCCCCAGCATTATGCTTCCGCTTTACTACTTTACTTTGCCCTTGTGGCATTTATTTATGTAATATTGCACATGCAATGTTTTATTCAGGGATCTATGTTAAATTTTGCCAGTGTTCTGTGTAATTTTCACGTAAATTGATGCTTTCTGTACTTGACCACACAACCTTTTAATGTTTGGATTTTATCACCATCAGGCATGCTACACGCCTGCAATCACTTAAATCGTAAAGAGAATAATTTTCTCCTCCGAATAATAGTGTGTCTGAATTTAATTTGCAGTTTTCACAAAGAAATATTGCAATTCCACCTGCACCACATGGTCCGCTATGAACTTCATCCAGCGGCATCAGTCATCTAAACTTGTTTTCACAAATGTGTGTTTATTGTGATTATTCATCTTGTGTCCCATCTTGTTCATGTATCTTTTGAGGGTCTATGTAATTTTGTAATTTGTGTACGGTGCAATTACTCCCGTCCTAGACGGCTCTGTGTATAGGCCATCACCACACTACTCGCGTGTTGGAGGGTGAGCCCCTACGAATTTGCGTTAGTGATGGCGAGTAATCACACATATGAAATGTTTTCATCAAGGGTTTCATTTGTAATTCACAGTGTCCTGTCTTCAGGGAAAAAACCGTCTGTCAACCCTAGCGCTGTTAGCCCTCTTCCCTTGTGAAGGCACCTCAGTGAATTCATTCATCTAGGCACGCGCTAGATTAATTGTGGGCTGGGGAGCACCCAAGCAGAATAGGCTAGTCATGACTGAGATAATCATAATTTCATTGGCACGTTGATGTGTGTGCACAGTAACAATAAAATCAAGTCTACAGTGAACTTACCTATTTTATTTAGAAGTGACAGTGTCCTGGCCACACATATTTTATAAAGTGTATTTCAAAGAGATCTTTAGTAAAAGTTTAGTATTGCCTACGTGTTTGTAAGTATGCACGGGTGAGATGGACACACAGAACCCACAGCATCGCTGAGAACCCTGAGTCTCAATAGTGCGGTGATTGGGAAGCACTGCTGGCGCTCATATTACCAGTAAGTATTTGTGTAATCGTTTATCTCGTGTGTCACCCGACGGCATCTAATAGTGCTTTTGTATGTCATTTGTAAAACTTGTGGTAACTAGTAAATTATCCATATTACAACAGTATTTTTAAAAGTTTTTTTTTTTGGGCTATTTTCATCGCTACTTTAGGCTAAACTATTCATCTAATCCACAACAGACAAAGCAGAATTCAGAATACCTTATGTTTTAGCGACTGGTTGTGTGTAAAAATTTTAGCGTCCCAGCAAATATGCGCCCAAAGCTATATAGACAATTTTAACTGTTTCTGAATGTAAACTAGTTAAGGGGTGTGTTTACATTCTGCAGCCTCGCATGAAGGCTACCACTGAGATACGTGATGATACTATACCAGCAGTATTCACGATTATACCAGTTTTGTTTTTCTGTAAACACTTAAACATTTTTGCGTTGCTTCCTTTGCAAAATTACTCTTGCAGTTTACTAAAACAAGATTTCCTCTTTACAACCAGAGATAACCAAACTTTGCTGCCATGTTATTGGATCCATGATACAAAAGTGTTATCACAAGACAAATTTCTTGCAGTGGAACAATTAAAATTAAAAAATCCAGATCATTAATGTGAAATGGGTGAGTTACACTGTTACAAGGTTCAGTTTTTTGGTTTAAAAAAAAAAAAACATTCTTTTAAGTTATATTTTTTGTTCAGACATATTTTATTTACTTTTTTGTTAGGATGTTATTTTTAAGGATGGGACACATTAAAGCTTTATTTTGAGGAATTAGTGATATGGCTTGTAGCTGGTTGTTCATGAAAAATTTTTCCATTTTGTTCCACAACATCGGCAGTCAAGTAATCTGGAAGCAGACTGCTGTGATGTCTTTTGCTGAGCTATAGGATTTCACTTTTTTTCCCTTGCGATTTATTGAATTTTCGTAGTAAAAATGTAATATACCTTCTATCTGCAAAATTCTTTCAAGAAGTTTTGAAGTTTTTTGTGTGCCGAGTGTTGCCTTAGTGAGATCCAGAGCTGCTGCAGACAATGCTTTGTGTTACGGGAGCTGCGAGCTTAGTGGTGGCACCAAGGGTGACAGGACGGTGACCTACTTGTACCGCAGAGTTACGGGTCACTACGGGGAGAAGGGAGTGTTGCAGCTAGGATTCTTGCCAACCCATTGTTGCTGGGGAAAAACCGTGCTCTCCAATTGGCTGAGGCCGGTAGCGTGACTGACGACATATAACGAAGTCAGGCATGGCGGGGTAGTTGTTGTGGGAGTGATGGCGAGTGAGGCAGATATGTCCTCTGAGGCATGCGGCTTGGAAGAAGCCACCGAGAATTTTCTCAAGATGAGTTAAGTACTTTTAAATTTCTAGTTTTTGTTTTGATTGCTAGGGACATTCCTTTTTGAATTCAGGAGGAATGGCCCCGGGCCAATCTTATAAATATTTCAGGTTAGAGGTACGTGTAGGTCTTAATGAGTCGCCTGGAAGAGAGCCAAGAGAAAAGCTAGATCATTTCTTCTTGTTTTAGGTAAAATGTTATGTTTAAGAGCTAATAGCAGTAAGTTGAAGTAATAAAGTATGGAACAGACGCTAAAGCATAGGAGTGTGTTAAGTCTTAGTTACTTCTTTTTTAAAGTTAAGAGTTTTTGTGGGTTAATTTTCCAAGGTTGATACAAGTATTTTTCAGTTGTTTTGTTTAGAATCTGGAACCTAGTAGCTTTAATCTTTGAATATTTGTTATTAATCTTTTAAATGCAGTTTCCCTGACAATAATTGGTAACTTGTTTTTAATGTAGAATAAAAGCCGAGACAAAATTTACTTCTAGTGAAAGCGAGTCACGCATTTCTATAGTTCATTATTTATTTATTGATTCTTGTTTTGTCGAGACCTATACTAGTGAGTGTGTTAACTTAACCTCTAATGCTGACACCCCTTCAAAGTTTTAATCCTCATTGGAAAAAAAGGGACAGTACTACCTAAAGATTTATTTGGCAATTTTTTTAAAACTCTACCCCATTTACAGTTTTTGACATATGCTAGTTTAATTTGATTCTCTTATATTCTCCATAATAACAATTTCATTTCTCTTTTTATTGGGTTGTGCTACTGATTAAAAACAAAAGTAATGATAAACTAGTGATTTAATTATTTCCTTTTCCACATCTTGTATTATATAATGTTGTATAAGTTATACCTTCTCTGGTTTTTTACTTATTAATAGTTTACAAATATTTTGTTACTCATATAGTATTCATTTTCTTGTTATTTATTGTGTTAATTGTGGATCCTTATTGTGGTTCAAATATGGGTCTGTTCAAAATGCCTGACATGAAACTTAGTTCCAGTGTTTATAGGTTATTCAGGTTAAAGTGAGAACTTTTGAAAGCCCTCTCACTGAAATAAAAGTCAATAAATATATTTTATTTTAGCTTTAGACATTAACTTCAAAGAGCAGTGGAATACACGAACTGTGTATTACTTACATGGTAATAATAATTTTGAAAAGGTGATTAGAGGATAAAAAATGACAAAGGAAAAAGTTACTAGGGTCTCAAAAGTGCTCATTTTACCATGAACAGCCTATAGAATCAATGAGGTGGTCTACAACAAATGATAATCGCGAGCGGTTTCTTTCTCCTTTGGTTCTGAAACTGTGCTGCCAACACAGCCAGCCGGCAAAATCGTGGCAAATACCCCTCCTGTCTTGCACCTTGTAACACCCAGGTGTGAGGATTTTCCCAGCCACATACCTGCGGGTCCCTCCTTGCTCTTCCAGATGAACAAGCCACTATATCTCACAGTCAGAAAGGGGGCCTGCACGGTTAATATTTCAAACACAGTTTTAATGACACTGCCTCTTAAAGACAGTTCTTCTGCCTTTGCAAGCTGGGAGAGAAGGGTTGTTGACCACTTACCCTGGAGACTGTAGATGTGAAGACCTTTCTGGAGACTTACTTCCACCCATTCCCGAAGTGGTCTAGTGGTAGGCGCCCTTAAGAAAAGTTCTCCGGCCTTTGCAAGATGGAGGGTGCAGCAACTGCACAGAGCCAGGGTTGGCATCTCCTTTTATACTAAATTCCCAGCTTGCAGGCTCTCAGAGGTGTGCAAGGGTGACCAACCTCTTTCCACATGGGCTGTTTATTCTGACTCTGAAGAGGTCCTTTCCATTTTTTATCGCCTCGGTGAGACACTGGATGCTGCCGGAAAACATGGGGTGCTGCCCTCCAGTGGTAAACCAAGGCACTAGCATGCCCTCCCTGGAGGGTAGCAATATCTCACCTAACAGTAAAATCCTACATCGGCGGTAGGACGACGGTATGAGTGTTTCTTGGCGAACAGTACAATTTCAGGCCACGTGTCAGTAGGCTCACTTGACGCGTGCCAACGTACCCTGTAGGCACGTGCCTCGTAATGACGTAGGGTCCAGACTTGCCCCGTTATGAGCGGAGTGCTCAAAGATGGCGAGAAATCAGCGAGTAAAGCTTGCATTCCCAATGCATGAAATGTGTCCAGCGTCAAAATAATATATTTTTTGTGCACATGATCTTTCATAACTTTTATGAGTATCTTGCTGGTGTTATCAGAATATGATATTGAATTATTGTATTTTGTTTCATTAAACATACTTGGTTGTAGGGGTACATTTTAGTGCATTTATCACATTTCATTCTTATGGTATGGTTAAAACTTTTCAGGTTATAATAATTTGAATGATACTTCCTTCAAAAAAAATTTCCACTAGTCCATAAAAACAATACATTTTTCAAAATGATACAGTCTCAACAACACCATCTCATAAAAGACGATAAACTAAAGCACCCTCCCCCCGAAAACTAATCCTACCATAGTAAAGTAAACAAGGGCCTCATTAGTATAAACTGTGCATTATAATATAAAAATGCTGGAGTAGCAACCATTGAACATATATTATTTACAAACATTTTTTCATAGACAGAACAGCTGTGGCACAAGGATATGTTGTAGCCTCGCTACTATTTTAGAACTGTCAAAATTTAATGTACCTACTTGAAAAATCGAGTGTTTAGGCTGTTCACTGTTGCTTACAATGTTTCTGAAGCCCTGCTTAAATCCTAGTTTCACAATATACGCTTAACCAAGTATAGAAAATTACATCGAAAGGACAATGTACCACATGTGTGCACTCAAGAGTAATAATATTTTGCATACAAACAATTTCTTAAAAGCAAAACCAAAACATCTACTATTTTTTCCTGTTTTTATTATTTACATAAATCATAAATGAAATATAATTTACAGAAAGAATATAAGTAAAAGTTGTATGTAACCAAATAAAACTTCCTTGAAATTTGTGACATTGAGAAAATATACATCATACAATTTTTAAGTGTGTAATTCAAAAAAATGTGAAAAAACCATGAATAGACTATACCAGCATAAATAAACAGCCAGACAAGGACTCTCTTTACTTTCATATTAGATTATTTTCATAATGTTGGCAAGATGCACTGAAATGCTTCAAAAATTTATTATTTGTGCATCATGAATGCTTCTGAAGATGATCATTTATATGGTTATCTGTTAGTTAAACTAGATATGGCTAATGTAGATATTTCAGTAATCAGTTTCTGGTCATTTATCTACCTTCCAAGTATGCATCTACAGAATGTCTGCATGAATGGAAATTTTTCATTAGCATCCTGAATAAAGATGGATAGATGTTAAACAGTATATGTTAGATGTAAAGTTATTTGCAAATGTGAATAGTGACATGATCATGAAGGGAATAAAATTAAGAGCGAGTGGAATTGAAGCAGGTACAAAACTTAGGGTAAATGGTTAACATAGTACAAAGACAATGAAAACAATGATCAGGTGTTATGACAAAGACAGCAGAGAAATACCTATTACAGGCACAGCAAAATGATGTGCTACTAAGATGCAAGCAGGTACTACAAAGGACATATGAAAAGAAAGGTAGAGGCAATGGGCATATTTACAAGGCCTGTGATGGCAGGAATATAAAGAGAAACAATTTGAAATGAATTGGCATAGAGAAAGTACAGATACAGTGAAAACTGCGATGGAGTAAAAGGAAGAAGGACGAGGGGGAAACGGAGGGGGATAAGGATGAAGAGGAAATGGAAGGGGAAGAAAACAGAGGTACAACAGTGGGCAAGGAGGAGGAAATGGAGGGTGAGAAGGAGGAAACGGAGATGGCAGAAATGGAGGAGGCGAAGGAAAAGAGGAAATTATGGCAATGATGAAAAAATTGAGTGTATGAAAAATGTTTTAAAGGTAAACAAAAAAATTAAAATATATGTATGTATGTATATGTATGTATGTTTATATGTACGTATGTATGTATGTTTCTTTATCGATGAGCAAAAAATGAAATGATTGATGATGAAAAAATGGGGAAAAAATTGAATGTGTAATAAATGTTTTAAAAAGGAATAATAATGTATGTTGGTTTGTTTGTCAGGCACTGTGTGATGCAAAGGAAAATTGCCTAGACACCACGTATTTCATCTATGCTAGTTGCTTTCAAAGAATTTTTCTCAGACTGAGTTTTATAAAAACTGAAAAATCATTAAATATTGTAAAAATCTGTTTCCAAAACCAGGTAAGTACCGAAGTGAATTATCAACAACATTGAATATCATCATTAATGAAATAAATTCCAATACCTTGAAATCAGACATAACATACAACATTTCAAACACATAAGAAAAGACTACAGATGGGACATTCAATACCTCGATACTCCTCGACAATAGGTTGTATCGAAAGTATAAAGTATGGCGCCATGCATATCAACACTTTTATCCAATACTTCTTATTGACACGTGTATATGGCAGATGGCTTGACCCACTATTCTCCCTTTTACAGGAATGGGCACCATTGGCATTTATTTTCTTTCTACAGTTTACTAGTTCTGTAAAATCCGCGAAGTGTCACATTTATTTAATGATTCAGCAAATTATTTTGTATAGATGGCAGAGAAACGTGTAGTAAGGATTGCAATAGAACAACATGTATTCAGGAGTTGCAAATAGTAATTATGAACAGTAAGTCAGTGTGTATTGTTAAATAACATGTTTTGGAAGTGTGTATGGTAAATAATGTGTTTTGAAAGTGTGTATTGTAAATAATGTATCATGAAATGGTTATTAGAATGTTTTAAATCTACGTGGCTTAAAAACACCACAATTTCTGCTCAGTTTTACAGTGTAGAAATAACATTTCTATTGTATGGAAAACGAACTTCGCCTAAATATTTACATCCCGAATGTGTAATATTCGAATTGCACTACAAACTGGATATTTATAAAGTTTTCTTTCGGTAAGGTTAAAACTAGACAGATTATATAATAATTTGAATGTATCTTTCATATGAGCAAATTTTCGACTCGTCCACTAAAACATCATTTAATTAAAGATGATTGTCTCATGAAAGACTTAAGACTAAACTTAAATCTCCCAACCCCATCCAATCCAGTAATAATAAAATTTATGGAGACCTAGCAGTATAACTTAACCATAATAAAAATAAGGTAGGTTGGAATGGTAACATACATCTGTTTGTTTACACTCATTGCTTTATTCATAGACAGAGCAGCTGTGGCGCAAGGATACATTGTGGCCATGCTACTTTTCTAGAACTGTCAAAATTTAGAGAACCTATGTTTGGTATTCTGAATACAAGTATATATAATTTTTCTACGTTCCATTTGTGTTTACAACCGGTAATTCATATTAATTTTACATATTCCGTGTGTGCACAAGCTGTGAAAATGCCCAATGCAAAACAACAAACAGAAGAAAAAATTTATCTTACTTCCGGTGGTTGCGAAAGAATTGCTATTGTTTTATATCTGGCGATAAACAATTCCCAAATTTCCTCTATCCAACTTAATCCAGAAAAAAATTTAATCTTTGTTTTTCTAAATAAAAGTTATTGAGCTTTCTTAGTTTGAAAATTGATGTGCCTGATGTGTTTTTTTTTTAGTATCACATAAATATTTATAATTTTCTTTCACTTGACAGGCCTACTGCAAAGTTATATACATTTCAAATTTGTTTGCATCATGTGTAGTATTATCTTGCGTGATTTTTTTTTTATTCTAAACTTTATCAATGGTTGAGTACAAATTTACAAAAATTTGATTGCATTATTGACATTATTTTTAATCAAAGAGTATCAAGTATCAAAGTATCGAGCTGAAATTTTTTACAGAGTATCGAAAACAAAGTTAGTATCGTCCCACCACCCCTAGAAAAGACCAATACAAAACTTTCATATGATGTGTAATAAGATACAAAAGAATAGCCTGGCAAATAAGAAAATTCTAACTACTACACAAACATGACTTAATTGTGGTAAAAATATGAAGTTTTATCAATTGAAGAAAATTAATACTGGATGGTACAGAAAATTTAAACGACAAAGAATTGAATTAAAAATTGTTGTCAAAAGAAAATTATCTGTGAAAGATCAGATACTAAATCTCCTCGCTAAAACTTATCAAATAAAATAGCAATTTACGCAAGAATCAAAGTTCTTTTGACTTGCTCAAAAAATTACCAAATAACTAATCTTGCTGAAAGTAAATTGTCTTCAACTAGAGAACATTAGAAAATTATCCACTGGCTTCTAGTAGACATTCGAAAGTAAGCCACGCCCTTAATTAAAATTCTAAAATTTTGTAAAATGTACATAAAAGTTCAGATTGAATTTCTCAGCAGAAATGTTCCAAAAATTAAAGTTGCACACATGTAAAACAGTTCTCGGTCGATACTTTGTCATACCCACAAGTAGAAATACCTAGCACTCTTGCAGTGGAGATAGCGGGTCGCTCAGTTCAAAAGCACAAAGAGGTAATTGCAATGTGTTATCAGAGCCTCTTCTTAATCATGCCCCCAAATATTTAATCACTGAGGTGCCTCTCTAACACCTCCCTAGATAATGATGGGCAGTTTAAAAAAAAATTATGACGGAAATTGCTAGAGCAAAATTATGACACCCTGCATTACATGGCATCTTGAAAGTGTGTACGGCACAATTTGACGCAGTCTAAAACTGTAACATCCCCAAACTAAAGTCGCTACCTGAGACATACCACTTAGTTATCAGTGTCTAAGTGACTTATTTCTCAGTGGGAAAACTATAGTGTTAACCCCAGGTAAATATGCACAGCAAAAAAGTTGATACAATTTAACACTCCAAAAGAGAGATCAGACCAGTCAACATAAATATAAATGAAAATAACAGAGCTGTCAAAATGTGCAATGCTGTTAACAAATAAATAACATTTTTTTGGTTATGTCCGGAAATACAATGCTGGCTAATTCTTTGAGTAAAGGGCTTTACAATAAATTAGAATTACTGCCAAAATAAATATTTAACACATACGCGCACACGTGCACACACACACAAAACCACCATTAATCTGTAAACACTGGTACTCTTACACTAGTGTTCTTAATAAGCACTTTTTTCAAGCCTATTATGTGTGAACATAACTTGTACTGGTTGGACATGTATATGTAGAAAAGTGGTTGGTGACCACGGAATTCCAGAGCTTTTATTTGTGTGTTAAATAAGATGGTGTGAATCTATCTAAATATTATGAAGTTTGATCTTGCTAATTTTCTAATGGCAGTGGTGAAATCTCTAACTTTTGGCTTTTGACATACGAGGCAACCTTCAAATGTTTCTAAGGTTTAATTTTTTGTCATATTTAAGTTAAGTATGGTATGTCAAATTTGATCCTGCAATTTTACAGGGATTTTAGACTAGAGAATCATATGATCAGGAATCAAGGCATTAAAAACCAATTACCTACCTCTACAGAACTCAAGACCAATGAAATAATTTATTACTTGGGATATGGGATGAGAAAATAATTACTAAAATTGTGTTTCAACAGGCGATTATGCAGTAACAAATCAACCTAATAATGTAAAATACTTACCATAGAATGTATTGGTATCACAAAAGGCCTGAAAATTTCACCATTGTGCACAAAACATAACACAAATTTTCATGTAAAAACTCTCAGGTCCTCACTGCTGTAATGAGTTAAAGAAGAAAAAGTATGTTGTAAGAAAAAGAGAGAATAATAATTATAATAGGATCTGAATAAGATGGATGAGTGTGGACAAAGGAAAAAGTGAAAATAAAGAAAAAGATAAATAATTATTTTTTAATAAAATCAATCAAACATCAGAGTCAATGTTTAGGACTGTTAAAATAAATCATTATCTTCTTAGTATTCAGAAAAATTTCAGATATTAACCTTCAATTGTCAACTCTAAGAAAAATCTAATATTTCAAACTACTAAGAAAACTAAATATTTAATTTTCTTAAACATTGCACCTAATAACTACATATACCATTCCCAATCAATGACTAAAACTAGATACTAAATTAACACATACACATATGAAAATCACAATAACTATACAATTCAACCGAATAATTAATTAACATGCACAGCTTTTGAAACACTGTGAAACTCTTGGTCTCATCTGAGACTCTTGCAGTAACGCAGATCAAAAAAATAGTGACCCACCATTTAGTAAGGCTTCTTACTAGCCTATTATAGTTTCATACAATACATATTCCATTAACTGATATCATCTCTTCAAGAATGTGATGAAACATATATGTTATTCACTCTTAAAAATTCTGGCCTATAACTAGTCCTTTAACCAGCACACATACAAGTGATAGTTCCCTTTTTCTTTGTTCACACAAGAAGTTCTATATGTACATAGCAGTTTTACTTGTTTTAAGATAATATTTACAACATTAACAGTATAGCAAATATTTTCTCTTAGCACATTCATGGATGAAAGACAATAATCTTAACACGCTCAATTAAAAATATACAGTAGCGCTTTTGTTCATTACTCTACTAAGTAAAATTAAACTTTCTGTTTTACATACGCAATTAACTAATTTAAATAATAAATTGTTCCCGATTAACTTATATTCTGATAAACAAATAAATTAAAATTTGGGCAGGGGTCTGTAGAGAAATAATTTATGTTCATGTAAATTTGTACCTTTACCCTGTTAAGAGCCACAAAAATCTCTGATCTCACATTCATGTAAAAAGTACAACATTCTTCAAATTTAAAGATACCGCTTACGAAATGCAAAAAGGAAAAATTCTGTAACGTATTTACCAAATATTAAAATTATTTCAGGGTAATTTAATTACTGTGCTCAAAGACTTAAATGTTTACATCTGTTTATTGTCATAGATAACACAAACAAAAAAAAATTAACAGTACAAGTTTATTTATCCATTAGGGTTAAGGTTATACATAGGCAGCTAGGCTACAAAAAATATATAATAGGACAGACATTCAAGTAATCGCAGTTTAGTACTTGTCAACAGGCATGAGCACAAAGAAAGATGGCATATTTTTCGTGCGGTTACACTATTGCAATGTTTTGCTGGCCTAGGACAGCTTCATCAGGCGGCAAATTGGACACTGCAAATTGGTGGAAGTGCGCTATTGATAGTAAAACAAGTATACCCTCCGCAATGCATTGCACAGTATGTTAATTTATGTGTGTGCGTACACATGATGCATGATGCCCTGTCGACTAGGTTAATGATACATCAGGTAATATGGCGGGGTATTTTTGTTCGGGTGCTAAGTCAGGTACACCCTTATTCTGGAGGGTTTGATTCAGCGTTAATCTCTACGTGGGACTGGTGCTTTCCCTGTGTAGAGTACTGGATTGGTAGCTTTACGGCAGGGCACAAAGTCTAGTTCTGCCAGAACAATCTTCCGTTTCAGGCTCTGACCTTCGGGCGGTATACCTGGGTGACGTAAATTGCTAGTGCTAGGGCAAGGTTCTTGCTGACTGACTGCAAGAAGATGATCCTGAGGCTGGAGCTTGCTGAATGTGGTTTGTGGTTGGTGTCTGTGGGGACAGAGCAACAAGTGTGAGATAGGCTACAGGTTCTGTTGGCCACTGTTCTGGTTGACTTTGTTACTCAAGCAGGTTGGTGGCTGGAATAAGTAGTGTGGGACTTACGATGTGACTGGAATGAGCAAGCATCGGAGGGCTTGAACTTGATCCCTTAAAGTAAGCTGTTCTAATGCAGCGACAAGGGCGGGTGTCAGCTTTGAGGAAATGTGCACTTGTTTGACCTTCTCCGTAAGACCACTTTGTCTGGAGTAAGGCATCTGGAGTTACACACACACTAACGTCCGTGAGGTGAAAAGCAAGGTTGGTGGTTCACTACTGTGTAGAGCTACGTGAGCGGCTGCCCACAAGCGGATACCCAATCTCAGTACTTGGCGCTAAGGCCTGGTGAGTAGAGAAAATTAGGCCTCACTGACTGCAAATTCAGAACGTGGGTGTGAGTCCTGTCCGAGTCTTTCCAGACTAGGGAAAGCTCCTTTCCGGCACAAGGTGCAATGGAAAAGGATGAGCACCAGACTGACAAGTGGGTCCAGAAACCGTGTTACCTGTGTAGGCCCGCCATTTTAACTACTGAAGTACGTAGAAAGGTTGGCCAGAAAAGTGCTTGTGGGTAAGAAAGATGAATATTGGTTAGTTTGAGTAACAGTTCCCGGGATCACCTGTGTTTCACTCATGGGTGACGTCAACTGGGAAAGGTGCTACGCCTACAGGAACGTGGAACTCAAGGATAGGTTTCAAACAATGTTTATTCTGTTTTACCGGAGGTAAATACGTGGTGACATACTCCCTCCTGCATTTTCCAAGAGCTTGACGGGAAGCTAAGTTATGCAGTCTGGGTAGAGTCTACCAGTTTCTAAGCTAGCAGGGGTTGGGGGCAGAATAGTGCTGTAAGAACAACGAACTAATACTAACTTGCTAAAGCATTGTTTCCCAGAAGGGGCCTCGGTGTCTAGTGTGGATAGAGTGGCACGATGAAGGATAACTAAGCCAGGTGTGACACGAATAAGTCCAATAATGGAGCTTAGGAAGGGGTTTTCCTTCTGGCACAAAGGTGTGGTGAAGGGAAGATAGGTTAAGCAAGGAATGAAGCTGGCGAGTACTTCGGCAGCTATCGTGGTAAAGACAGTAAGGTCAGTTCCGGCAGTAAGTGCGGTGGATGACTGAAGACTGCTCTTTCGTTGTGGCTCATTGACGAGCCGATGAATGACTGGTGTCTGCGGGGTGTAATTTATACTCTTCCGGGCAACTGCCTCGGCGCTAATTGGCTGGAATCTTTACGGTAAGGGGTGGTCGCTGAGCAGTGGGTGGCGAAAAGTATAGCTCTCCGATGTGACGTCACCGGCCTGCTGAAAGATTGAGACAGATGAATGATGAAACACATAATAATGATGCCATATCTAGCTGTGATTTTTAGTAGTACTCATTGCTTTGAGATGCATAGCTTTGCCGGGTCGGCGAATAACAAAATCTCTGCTGGCTGGAACGTCCATTCTTGCACGGTCGAGAGTATAATCTTCTGACATCATGTGAATGGTAATGCAAACTCCATACAAATAAGATGCGCTGTGGGCTATGCTGATGTGCTGAAGTCGTCCAATTACCATTGTTAAAAATTCACGTGTGTCCACACAATATATATATTAATATGGAGTGAGGCAGAAATTCATTAAAATTTACCATCGCTAATGTGCAAGGTAGGTCATTGACCTGACCAACTATTCTACGCCTCCGCTAATTCAGTTCTTTCCCGTGCTGTACTTTTCCTATTGAGAAATACATGCACAACGTGGGACATTCCACGCTTTTCCCCATGGCAGCAGAGCCAGCCAATGTCGATATTTAAGGGCATGGCAGGCATAAAGGAAAACCACAACTCCACCTTTTACTCTCTTTTGTATCTTTGCTCGCCTGTTAAAGTTCAACCTATCTTGACCCATTAATATTATTTGTGAGAAGTTAGCTTGTTGTTACTTATGTTTTTGACTGTCTATTGTTGTAACAGTCAGCTTTTTGACTTTTCTTCACCGACTATGATTTGGGTATCTATTTTTCACACTTTTCAATATATTATGCTACGCTAATTTTTGCACACCTTTTATAAAATTCTAACATTAATGTAAGCAAGCGGCAGGTCACTAATACAGGAGATGGATAATGCATGTATGCACACACAATGTTTTTATAACTGTACTCACCCTCCTTTCCGTTTGTCGTTAAAAAGGAAAATGCATGATTTAATAACGCAGCTGTGTTTTAACAAGTTAGCAGAGAAACTTTCTACACTTCACAAGTGCTTATAAGCGGCATGTTCCCTTGTTTTAAGTGTTATCATAGGCGGCAAATACATAGCGAAACTGCTGATTGTTAGGAAAAAAAAAAAAAAAAAAAAAAACACTTTAGTAAGGTGTCATATTTTCCCAAGGTTGTCTGGTGCCCTCTGTGACAGAAACCAGAGTGTCTGAGTTAAGGGCAAAGTTTATAAGTGTACATTGAGACCAGCAATGCTGTATGGAGCAGAGACATGGTCAACAGTTAAGTCACAGTGCAAAAGGATGGTGGTAGCCGAAATGAAGATGCTGCGCTGGATGTGTGGTATATCTAGGATAGACCACATCAAGAACTTCATAAGGAGCACTATCAAAATGACAGAACTGACTAAGAAAGTCAACGAAAGAAGGCAGCTCTGGTATGGTCACACTAAGTGCAGGAATGATAATTATGTGGGGAAAAAAAGTGCTTGACTTCGAGGTGTTAGGCACAAGGGGGAGAGGAAGACCGAGAAGAATGTGTGTGTGTAAACACGATTAATTTCTTTTTTGTCAACTAACAAACTCAGTTTTAGTTGCACACACAGACGAACAAAGTTAACCAGCCACCATCTTGTCTCTCACTGCCTCCCATTGTCTTCATTCCCACAATTAATGGCGTCAATAGTTCTGAATACAACCTTCGAGGAACAAAGGCCTAACTCCTGTTTTTCTTTTTATTTAAACATCACTCGGGCCTGAAGATACCGCCTGCCGGAAAAGTTACGTTTTACAATTCACAAGTCAACAAAGGCAACCACACAAATTCAAAGTACAACAGTCAATGGAACATGATAAAACTGTCTCCTATATTTAGATACACACTTAGATTAGTAGTACTGGACATATCTTCGAAACAGGCCTAACAAGTTCACCATTGGGAGATTTCAGAGTGCCTCTGACAACACCACCTTCGCCAGGACGAGTTTTAATGATTCTGGCAGTTCTCCATTTCCGTGGTGGCAAGTTTGAGTCCTTCACCAGGACAAGCATGTCTTTTTTGACACTAGGAGTTGCAACATTCCATTTAGTTCTTTGAAGTGTATGGAGATATTCAGTGCTCCATTGTTTCCAGATGCACTGTTTTAACTTCGTGAGTATCTGCCATCGATAGAGACATTTTCCACAATGTGAGAGAGGTCGTGTTCTTGCATTCCAATAAAGGGAGCTCCAATCAAAAAATGCCCTGGAGTGAGAACATCAAATTCTGAGGGGTCTGTCGAGAGGGGACACGATGGCCTGGAGTTTAAAACTGCTGAGATTTCACTAATGAGTGTTGCTAACTCTTCGAAGGTAAGTATTTGTTCACCAATCACTTTTCTCATATGCAATTTGACTGACTTGACTGCATCTTCCCACAAACCTCTGAACTGCGGTCCTGCTGGTGGATTGAAGCGCCAAACAATATTAAGGCTGATCATGCAGTGTCTGCCATGCTGGTTCAGAGAACAAAGCTTGATACACTTCCTTAAGGTGTCTGTTAGCACCAACAAAATTTGTGCAGTGATCTGAAAATATGTCGGATGGTGTTCCTCTCACACATACAAATATTTTCAAGGCTACTAAAAATTCATCAGTACACAAAGATGACAACTTCCAAATGGACTGCCTTGCTCGACATACATACAAACACACAGAGATAACTTTTCGTGACAAAAACCTTGCATGCTTTGGGGGGACTTTAAACTAAAAGGCCCCGCAAAGTCAACACCAACCTTTAGAAAAGGGCGCACTTGTGAAAACCTCATAGCCGGCAGGTTTACCATGAGTGGAGTAGGGGGTTTGGCTGCCAATTTGAAACACTGCATGCATCTGTGGATACAGTGCCGAATTAGTCATTTAGCGCTCAATATCCAGAATTGTCGCTGGATGAGAGATTGCGTAGCCTGTGGTCCAGCATGAAGGTAAGTGGTATGATGGTAGTCAACAATGAGCACTGAAAGGTGACATTTTCCTGGAAGTAATACTGGATGTTTTGTTTGGTCAGGCAAGAAAGAATGTTTTAGCCGGCCACCCACCCTGATGACTCCAAAGGGGTCTAGAAACGGCTGCAGTCTCCGAACACTACTGGGACACTCACTGCGATCCAGAATTTTAATTTCCTCAAAAAAAAAAATGTAGTTGCACAACTTTGATCCAAAATACCATTGCAGATTGTATTTCCTCATAGCTTAATAACTTTGAATCACAATGTATTTGTTTTCTGAAGGCACTCTTAGCTCTGAGCATCCATGCTGTCACACGCTTAAGTTTAGATAGTGATGAAAATGTGCCCAACAAGTCAAAAAAATAATTTCTCTTGTCTTGAACTGCAAGAGCCTGATTTTGTACAGACTTGCATTCAGGAAGTTCATTCACATCGAAGGTATTTACCCGTTGTACAGGCCAATTTGCATCCGAGCCTGCCAACCAATTAGGACAATGAAACCACAGTTGGTTACCAAATAAATGCTCTGGAAAAACACCTAGAGAAGCTAAATCTGCTCGGTTGCAGCTAGATGGGACATAAAGCCATACACTCGGAGGTACGATTGTCTGAATTTCAGAAACCCTATTTGCTACAAAGGTTTTTAATTTATGTGGAAATGATTTTATCCACAACAACACAGTTGTAGTCACACCACATGTGTATAGTAAAGTTGTATGATTTGTCTTCAAACTGGTTGCTTGCATACAGCCACAACCTTCCCAAGAGCACAGCACCACACAACTCAAGCCTAGGGAGAGACAGTGTTTTCAGCGGAGCAACTTTTGATTTGGTTATTACTAGATGGGTCGAAATCACTCCACCACTGTCAACAAGCTGCACATAGATCACACCAGCGTATGCCTTTTCAGGGCGATCACAAAACACATGGAACTGAAGGTTGCTTGCATCATGTAAAATGATGTATCTTGGGATTCGCACAGCAGCAAGAGAAGATAGTGATGTTCGGAACTGCAGCAATTGATGAGCAATTTGACTGGTTGATCCCACTCCAATCCTAATGTCCACAGAGTCTGAAGCAACCTCTTAACCCACACAATCACTGGTGAAACCCATCCACAAGAGTCAAAGAGTCTCGCAATTGTTAGAATACCTCGTTTAGTCATGGATAACTGGGGAATGGTGATGTGGTATACAAACTCATCTGTAACTGGACACCAATGAACACCAAGAACGTTGATAGTTGGGTTTGTCTCTTGATCAAAGCTTCTCAGAACTTCACATTGCTATGCAGGCATATCTTCCAACACAGTAGGGTTGTTAGAGGACCACTTTCGCAGCTCAAATCCTCCTCGAGTTAACATTGACACAAGTTCACCCTTCAGTTGTATTGCCTCGTCTACAGAACCGGCCCCAGTAACTATGTCATCGACAAACATGTCTCGTAACAATACTTGTGATGCACAAGGAAACTGATGAGCTTCATCCAGTGCCAACTGCTGCATGTTCTTTAACGCTTGGTAAGGGGACGATGCTAACCCATACATAACTGTGTTTAATTGATAGACATGAACATCATCATCTGGAGTAGGACGCCACAAAATGCACTGGTACTTGCGGTCATCAGGGTGGATTTCAATCTTTCTACACATTTTACAAATGTCTACAGTAAAGACCACTGGCATCATTCCAAAGTTAATGAAGATATCACCTATATCCTGTTGAAGTTTTGACCCAGGAAGCAACAATTCATTTAATGAAATACCGGTAGGTGTCATTGCAGATCCGTCAAAGACTACATGAACTTTGGTAGAAGAACTAGGTTCTTTTAGTACAGCACGATAGGGTATCACATTGGCGGTTTCACAACTCTTAACTGGATCAGGCTTAAGTGCACTACTCTCACTGTAAAGCTGCTGAACACTCCACATGTGACATGTAGCCTAAGTCCCATACTCCTTAAGGAACAATCTGTATTCATTTGCATGTTCTGGTGACTTCAATTTGTCCTCAAGACCTTCTAATCTGGTTGATGCAACTTGTAAGTAATTTCCAATGGTTTGCAACTCTTGGTGGATTGGCAACCGAAGCACATGTCTCCCATCTGTATTACGCACATGCGTAGCATGGAAGTGCTCTTCGCATTTCTTGTCTTCTGCAGATATCACACGAACAGATGGTACTTCCTCTGCCTCCCATAATTTTAGTAGCTGCACATCCAGCGTAGCTGTTCTGATCAAGAATGACACTGGTGGATTTACACATGCTTCACAATTAGTCTTGACAGTCACAACCCAGCCAAACACTGAGTGGAAGGCACTAGGTTTCCCTGATATTTTAGCACAATTCATTGCTTCACTGAAATTCATTGCTTCACAGACAATGTCTGCTGACAGGAGCATGTCAACAGGTCCAGGACAATCAAATGATGGATCGGCTACAGTTAATCCTTTAAGGTGCTCAATTGAAATAGCTGAAATTCTTGAACATGGCATGGAATGAGTGATTTCACTTAAAATTGTAGCCTTAACAGCAAAATGAGTGTCATGTGAGCACACAGACTTACTGAAGTGATGTGTAGCCCTTTTGCACCTGGCACAGGAGTTTGGCCAACGCCAGCAATTTCTACACATTCCTGGTGACGTTTTAAGCCCAATCGTTGCACACAATTTTCAGTTATAAATGTAGTTTGTGATGCACCATCTAACAAACTCTTACGACTTGAAACTGACCATTGCTGTCTTTCACATGAACAAGAGCAGTTACTAGCAAAATGGTAGTGGTTGATTTTAAGTGTCCTTTGACAAATGTAGTGCTTGCAGTTTATTTGCAGAATGATCATGTGATGAATCCCTATTTTCTGGAGTCTGGTTATCGTGTCTGGCGTAGGGGTTTCTCCTGGGTGAAGTGAAGAAGAGAGTGATGACACTGACACTGCATGCATGGAAATTTTGTCAGGCATTTCCCAGTACTATGGTAAGGTTTCAAACAGGTAAAGTACAGTGACTGCTCCACAAATGCAATTCTATCAACAGATTTTAACAAAAACTGTTCACATTTATGAAGAAAATGATTTTCTCCACATAATATACAGCATGTTGTTTGTTCCAATGCAACTAATGTAGTGTTGTGACCACTATTTTGTCTTGAATTAAATATCACATTTGACATTGAGGGTCTGCTAATGTTCCAAGAAGTTTAAAAGTTCCTCACAAGTTGGCAAATCTCAATCCACTGACATCTCAAAATCTTGGCACAGAGTGTGGTCTAATTTTTCAAGAAGAATATTTAATAAAAGGAAACTCCACTCAGACACTGTAAAATGGTCAGCTCTCAATGCATTTATATTCTCTTGAACTACACTAACAGAACGTGACAATGAGTCTGCTGATTTACAAGTCACAGGCGCGAGACACAATATCTTTTGAACATGGATATTTGCTGTAATGCATAGGTACTTGTACTTTTTTTCAAGCAATGCCCAAATAACGTTATAATTATCATTGGTAAGTGGCAGTTTATGTACTAGTTCTATAGGTTTGTCTTTCAAGCAACATATTAAATAAAGCAGGTTCTGCATGTTGCTTAATGATGTATCCTTATGAACAATAGAACCGACCAGTTACAAAAACGAAGCCCACTCAGCTCTACTGCCTGTAAACACCGGCAGAAGAGGTGGCAACACTGCACGTGGAACTGCTGCATGAGAGGTTAAGTCCGCTGTTCTGGCTACACACCTATCATGTGCTATTTGAAGGTGCCTGAAATTTTTCTTAAACGTCATTAAACCTTTCTTCAGGTTTGGAGTAGTTCTTTTCTCGGCCTTTGGCAGAACCTCACACAATGCCAAATAGTTCGCAAGAAATTCATCGCTTTTTAAAAGACACTTCCTCAAATGCAACCGTGAACTCTTCTAATTTTTCCGGATCACTGATGGCTTCATCTAGAAGGTGCTTTACTTCGGTTACTTTGTCCGTAGTATAATCAAAGATTATAAGTTGCAAGTTGGTCGCTGATGCCGCCATATTGAACAAAACAAATACTTGGTTGTTCACAAAATTACTATTCCTTCATTTCACAAAGATAAACACTCATCCCTGATTGCTAAATTCTCGTATCCAAATCGAAGGATGAAAAATGTTTGTAAAGACGATTAATTTATTGTTTTGTCAACTAACAACTCAGCTTTAGTTGCACACACAGACGAACAACGTTAACCACCAGCCATCTTGTTTCGCAATGCCTTTCATTGTCTCCATTCCCACAATTAATGGCATCAATAGCTATGAATACAACCTTCGAGGAACAAAAGCCTTACTCCAGTTTTTTTAATTTAAACATCTCTTGAACATGAACAATATGGATGGATTGTGTGAGAGAAGATCTTTAAGAGAAGCAGTTAAATGAGAACAACATTTGGAACAGGACCCCATGGAAGAGACATGCCCTAAACGTCGACCCCACATGAATGGGATACGATGAAGATGAAGAAGCTGTATTTTCCCATGGCAAAACAACTTATCACCATACTTTATTAATGTCAAACTGCAAGGACAAAAAAATATATATATATTTAATTAATGAAGAGCGCTATTGTGTTGTTACTAGGCCTACTACTATACACCCATTAAAGCACGTAGTGCGAGTGCAGTATGTACGGGAAATGCAGAACTCTCTCATTGCGTACTGAGCAGTGATATCATCTAGATGCAATCCCACACAGTAGACTTTTTAGTTTTATGACTTGCGCACATTCCCACCAGTAGTTAGCACCAACACGATGACAGCACATGATACATTTATACTCCATACTACATCCAGTTGATACACAAGACTGGCAAGAAGTAAAATAGGAGATCGACACACAACGCGTAACTGGCAATCTTTTCTTTCTACTTCAACTCAGCCTATGTGACATCACGGTAGTCTGCTTGCCTCCAGAGCCCGACCCTTGACATAAGTCATTCAACACAAGTTCACTGGCTACATATACTGTGGCCCAGTGCACAAAGGCACTTGGCACACATGTACAGTAGAGCCCCTTACTTGGTATACACTCTGCGAGGAAGCATTTGGACCATCTAAGTCAGCTAACCGGATCCATTTACTGCGTGAAATACGCCTGTTGGAGCGACAGGACTGACGCAGCGTGATGTCATTACCTCTGAGTACTTATAGCTACAGAATTTTGTAACATGCCCCTTGCTTGCTGCATTGGCCCTAAGAACCTACTCCATGCTCTTCATCTGACAATGAGCCAGTCAGTCATCACCTACTCATCCCTTCAAAATAAGGCAAAAGCCGACCGCCGACTGCAGGGACATGACCCCACAGTTATCCCGTCGTGGTCTCTGCCTACGCCTTGGACTGACCTTGGGTTTGGCATTTGCAGATGGCATTCGCCGACTGACACAGCTCAGAACCAGGCAGTCCCAGCTCAACCACCAGACAGTGATGCACAAGCTTACACCCATTCAGTAAGGTCAAGTCAGGAGTTCACTGACAGAACACACCAGAACCTCTTAAATCAGGTGAGGTGTTAAGCACCCCTAACATGACGCATTAAGGTATATTGATACACCCACAGCAAAGGATTGGAATTTCTGCCTTACACATTTTGTGCTGGTAAGTTAATAGAATTTGAGCTTTGCGTTATTTTCATACTCTGGTTTTAAACATTTTTATTTGGAAAAAAAAAAAAAAAAAAATATTCCCCATACTCAAATTACATAGTACTTAAGTTAGTTGATTAAACTGTAAAAAAATGTAAAGTTGGATAAAATTGAAGACCATAGGGGAAATACCTGATACATTACATTTTATAATTTTACAGCAGAGCAGTGTTAAGTTTGAAAATGGGCGATATTCTTCCCCTGTATGCTGGTATTTCAAATGGCCGATCTTGTAACTGATTAAGTTCTTCCCCATGACTGTAATATCAGTAGAATGGCACAAAAACCCAGAAATAAAAAAAAAATGGACTTGTCTGGTTTTTCCTTTGTGGTCTTCAATTAAGAAAATAAGTATGTATTTATTTACAGAAAAAAATTTGCAATTGTGCAGTGGTGGTTGCGGTGGTGGTTGTGGTAGCGGTAGTGGCAAGATGCATTCACACAAACCCTCAAACATATGCATTGACATATATGCGTGCAGACACGTGTGGCATGTACATGCACACAAACACTGGCACATGCACAAAGTAACAAGAAATCAAATTTCCCTCAAATAGAGCAAGTTGGTATCAACATATACAAAAGAAAAGATTACTTCATTAAATGTAATCATATGTTTAGAACTTGTTTGAGCTGCACAACCTTACTCTCTGATTATCACCAATGAGATTGTCATGTGGCTCATAATATTATTGCACCCTTGTGCAAACCACAATGCCATGCATAGCAAAGTAGTAGAATATTGGTGCATTAAATAAGCAGACCTGCAAACTTCTATACCTACAATTCCTAGATTCTTCATTAATACGTAAACAAACTTCCATGCTTCGCTCCAATTGTGCATACAACTACTAATCATAAAAACCAAATATAGTGAAACCACACTATAATGACTACCAACAGTGGTGAGATAGTTACTGCTATAACAAAAATTTACTGTGCAAAATAATTCTATGGAGTGTTACACTCACTTCACGGAACTCCTGTATATTCTCACTTCACGGAAATGTTTTTTTTTTCTCGAATGCCATTACAATGGAGCATATTTGACAGAATTTTCCATGTCACATAAAGATAAGATTAGAATAAGTGTGGAGATGATTGGTAATTGATACAAATGAGAAACACCCATCCCCTTCACATATTTGTTTGAAGTTTGAGAAACTGTGATTTCCATTTCCTAACACACCAGACTTCATTTGTCCACCTTTGAAAGGTAAACAATTAGTTTATCATGATATAGTTCGCAATTGAACCTTTATCTACTCTTATGAACATAATTTTGCTCTTCCTGGAGCCATATTTCTGCATCTTTTAAAGTAACTGCATCTGTTTCTTATGCAGCACCCTTCTTTGTTGTCCGCTGCTGTCGCTCTTTTTGGTTCATAACCCACTAACACCTACAAGACGCCTTGTAATGCACACTGTTTATTGTGTTGGTTGAAATAATGAAGTGCTCATCGACATGACACAGCTGCCAAGATGCTTGCGGACACATTTTCAAATGTGGTTGCACTGCCATTGAGCTACAGCGCACAGGCAGAAGAGTAGGTAATTGCAACGTGCAAAACTCGCTGTTGCAGCCAGCTGTGCACAGACGCCAAAGATAGCAGTGTGCCAAAGCACGGTTGTGTTCAATATGGCTAGAAATGTGCGAGTAACGAAATTCCGAGTACAATCTCGAGCTTTGTAATTACTCGACTCAGGCTAAAAAAATAGAGATTTTTTGGGGGGAAAAAGAGCATATTGCAATTTTGCCCTGAAGAATACAAGAAAGAAAGGTTCATTTTAAATGCATAATAAAATAAACGACTACTGACCAGATGGCGGACAAAGTTTGGGAAATTTCTATTGGTGCATATACCGAATTATTATCGCTTCATGTGCACTCAGTTACATTCGCCACACAACTTTGTACCACCTTTTACGCATACGTGAAAGGATATGTGAGCATTACCTATTTGTAGAATACAGGAAATTTCGCAAATGTGAAATAATCATAGTAAAATCTGAAAAGTTGCACTATTCGCTAAAAAATGTTAAATGTTATGATTGAGTGACAAATGAGAAAAACTTTCGCAATTGCACCAAATTCTTCACAAATGTCCTTCGCTGCGCTAATTTTCAAAGTAAATAAAAGATTGATCTTTTTTAAATTAAAAATGCTTTCAGACGTCAAAGATATGAGACATACAAGTAGCACTCAACCCAAAATGGCTTGCCACATTGACCTCAGTGCTAGTAGTGTCGCTTTTGATGAAAAACGAGTTTGACTCAAAAGATTGAAGCTTTTTTAAATACTCGGCTAGAGCTCGACTCGAAAAAAATTTCTGTGTTCGCACATCCCTAGATATCGCAATGTCTGAGCACGAAGTAGCGGCCACCAACGGGCCGCACACGGTTAGCATAGGGTACTACAGGGTATAGCATTAAGAGCGAAGCAATCATTTATAAAATACAATCTTCGTGACCCACTGACTGTGAGGTATATTAAGTTGAAAGCGTCCTGCCACCCCCCCCTCCCGGCATTCACAAGTATTACGACGCATCGCTGCCGGAGCCGACAACACTGAAGACGTGGGAAAAATCATCATCCTAGCCTAGAGGAACTCTTGGCCAGTCTTCTGTACTACAATATATGGTGAGCATAATCCGGATAGGCAGTTGGCGCAAGGCTATTTATCGGGACCCCATTTATCTAGAGAATCTAAGTAACTAATATCACTGGCAAAGTTATGCGAGTAAATCTAACTTGTTGCACATTGTTAATGAATGCGAACTTTATAGAGAAAATAGGAGTAACGTTTACCTATCCAGTCATGTATCTTGTGTAATCCACATCTATGTAATTAATGGTTATACTAGTTTTTTTTGTTTAACGAATCTCCTGTTTAACTAGTTTCTTTTCAGTCGTCTATGCCCCCATTAGTGGAATCCCTTCTAACTGCAATCAAATAACATACTGAATCTAGTATTAACGGCAAAGGTAGAAGTTGCAATCAGCTGTGAGAGATACGAGAAGGGAGGAATGCTACAACGAGTTTAATACGCAACTGTTCATTATGGAAATTGAAGACCAACCAGCAATATGATACAGAACAGTAAAAGAAAACTGTAACAAAAAATTTACGGAAAAATATGTGGTAAGTAGGGAAGAAATCTGGAGCAAACAATCTGACGGAGATAGAAGAGGGGAAAAAAAACCCCCCCCATGGTAAGCAATGACAAAAAAATACTAATTTCGTGCGAGTTTGACGAGGTGTCATCTCAAGTCACATTCACATTTGTGGAATAGCTATGACGCGGCTGCAGCACTTTTTTTTTAAAACATCGCAATATTGTATGACATTAGTATGAAATTAGTTAAAGTGCATGTTAATGTGAACATTTTAATACAGAATATATCTGAAATTAAATTGTGAAACAAAAACCTGTTGCATTGCATAGGCTTTTGTCGGAACAACAACAGTTGTTCATTATGATGAAATGTTCCTTAACAAGAAGGTCGTTAAAATTATGCTTTACAGCAATACACTCAAACATTGTTCATACAGTACCAGTTTCTTTCATTCATTCATACACCTGATTTGTACTGACAGATTTTTGAATCCAATAACTGGGGAGGGGGACGTAGTCCTATAAATTTTAAAAACTAAAAATTTGCCACAAAAATCTATGAAATATTCCAAAGCAGCAATGCTAAAATACAACACAGGTTTTATGTACTCTACCATACCATGATGCTTCACATGGCAGGGAGAAGAAGAAAAAAAAAATTTCCTAACACTAGTGGGTGCAGCATATTAGCAAGGCTGTTGACCTGACAGCTGTTCTACAGCGCCACCTCCGCTGGTGTCGTTCTCTTTTCCGCACTGTAATTGTCTGCCTAACATGTGCAGTATGACATTAATTTCACTCAGGAAAATAACCCCACGCCATATCGTACACGGAAGTAACAGTCTGCCACAATCCTGGAGGTTAGTCAGACACGTGGATACGAGGGGTAGCGAAACACAGCGGCGTGTCACACCCCCTCCCACACATCACTTACCCAAATAGCTTAGAACCAGGTCACCAACACCTGGATACCATAGGATTACTTCCAACCACCGGTCTTCCTGGCAGGAGAGCACTTATTAGCGTGTTTAATAAGTTTTTAATAAACACTGCTTTGTTTCTCTTAAACTCAAGTCTCATTCATTGAGTAATTTGTCACAAACTACTGGGAGGACCTCGAGCTGAGTACCGCCGAATTCTTATTACGAATTAGCTACAACTGGAGACTCCCTCTCAGACAGCTCGAAGTTGAATACACACCCATTAGACGGCCATCTATTTTATTCCTACCAAGTATACAGGTACTGGAGGAGTAGAATAGAGGAGCCACGACCACTAGCAACACTTCTCAATCAGGGAGAGACGGTACATCTCAGTTGTATCCCTACTGGTGCTGGCGGGGGTATTTGCTTAGGTGCTACGGCCTGGCCTTGGTTGGGATCGCACACCCAGTAATAGTCTTGGCAACCCTCATGGCTCCAACGTTTCTAATCAGCCCGCAACCGTGGGGTACCTTCTGAAGAACCGGAGCTCACGTTGGCAAAACTGTTACCAGACAACACTAATCTAGGGCTATCCGCATCCGTGGTGCTACTTTCAAGGTTCTCGGTAGTTAAACCTGTTCTATGCCATTTAAGGTGAGACACGTCGCCAGGAGAGAGGAGCAAAGAGTTGCGCACCTTGCTGCCAAGCAGCTGGCTGGTCTCGCCCTCTCACAGCTAGTCGACGAGCCGAAAGAGATCGTGCCACCTTACTCTGGTCACTGGCACCACCAATATCGAATGTAATTAATCTAGCTTCTTTCCCATCAGCACCACTGCATACACATCCGACCTGCCATCCAGTGGTAAGAGAGTTACTGAATCAGATCGAGAACTGGCTAGGCATCTAAAAAGTAACTTCTGGAGCAGGGTATCAGAGGACTGGAACGGCGAGTACTGTGTTGTGTCATGTCGTGCCCTCGCTACCGCCCGAGAGAAGGCGAACGCTATACGCAGCTACCCCTCACCAGCAAAACGACAAGGCACCTACCACTAGCACGGCAACTACGACTAGCTCCGAAATGAGTCTTAAGCCGGACCAATCAAAGCGACTCGTCACTCAAGTCGAGAACTTCGTACCAACCCGTAAGGCCATGTGCTCGACCGCTATATCCAGCCGTAAATAAGCGTAAGCCAACCCGTAAGCACAACCGACCAAAGTGCAACCAAAGGCACGTGACCTTAATCCAGACCTAGCTAGTCTGACACGCGTAAAATTTCAGGGGGTCTTTTAAACATTAAATGTGGCGATGGACGTACCTCCCTCGAGTCAGTGCTTTCCCGACATCACGTGTGTCGATATTGGCCAAGTTTTTCTTCAAACTTTGTAAATCTTTTAAATGTATTATTGATTCACCTTCCTGCCTTGCCACCAAAAAGTTCAAAATCCCATTATTAGTCTATGTTCAGTTTAAATGTCACAGGATCTCAAATTGGGTACTCCACCCTCGATACTAGCACAAAATATAAATTGCAAATGCCACCACCCGTCTACATGATATTTGTACCCTAAGTGCCCCATCAAGACTTGTATGAGCTCCCGGACCATAACAATGTTACTTAACCTCAATCTTTGGAACTTCTACATCTAACCTACAGCAGCCGTAGCAGACTGTTTGTTTGACCAAGGGGGTAGTGTAACGGGCTCCAGGGGGTCCTCTCACAAGTTAAAATGATACGCAGTATAGATTCTTCGACGAGGCCCCTGTTTTAATAACAAGACTGGCTGACCACCAAAGAAAAACTACTTAAGTGAGAGCCACGCTCCTTCCTCCCCCCAGGCAAGCGGCAGAGTACTTATGTTCTCTTAGTTAATTTGTCAGTCCAGATTGCCTAGAGTAAAGTAAATGTATTAAGATCCGTATTGTATTGTACTAAAGAACTGTTTTATATATATTCAAAGAGTTGTAATAAACGTGAATGGTAGAAGTACCTCTTATTTAATAGTCATTAGCATTCACTTCCTCCCATGTACGATCCTGTCTAACTGGAGTGTAAGAGAGACGAGGAGAGAAGACTATTGAATAGTTATATTATAAGTAGTAGTCTTAGTGTTAGGTAGGCAGGTCACTACAATGGGAATCTCCAATTGTGCTGTTGACAAAGGATGTCTGCAATTGCTTCGGGAGCGTGTAGTTTCCAAGAGTCGTCGTAAAATAAGTTTTATTGACACTGTGTTACTAATCGGGATTGCAAAGAATACTTTATTTTTCTATTCTTGATTCTCAATTTGAATTTTAGAATCTATGGGTATCGGGGTAGCAAAGAACTGAATTACCCATCCTTACTCTTAATATTTCTGCACACCATATGTCCCTGTTTTAAAACTTAAAAACACCATTTGTAGAATTTTTTGTTTATCTCAACACGTAAACACAGCAATGTGGCAAATCGTTTTTAACCAATCCATTTTATTTTGGAAGAATCAACGATATCGGAAGAATGTATGGAACAAATCTACCCTTCTCCAATATCTATATAACATTACAAAATTACAACAGTAAACAAAAATTATAACTATATGCAACAAAATGGCAAAATGAGAATGAAAAGTTACCTGTGGCCCCAATCTCACACCAGCCATCCTACTGCCATAATTCGGTCCCCAGCTGCCCACAACAACACCTGCAATTTCTAGCTGGCCACCCCTAGCTGGAACAGGACGCCGCAATAAACCCCTGGACACTCCATTGGTGGCTGGGTATGACAAAAGTGCACGCTGCTGTGGGTGCATGTGGCCAGGTGGAGAGATAATGTTGGCTGGTGGGGGAACACCCAGTCCCCTAATTGGCGGTCCTGCAAACACATGCACAGTACATTCCCTACTTCTAGTACTGAACCCTGCTTCTCATATGTTACTACATAAGTACATTGCAGACAAAAAAATTGACGTTTGAAATTTAAAGCATACTCTTACATCAATGTAGAATTTTTGTACGAAACTAATAAATTATATCTTTTGTCACAACAATGAACAAAACACACACAGCTTTTTGACTATATTTTTGCCTTGTTTACAGTATAACTGGCTTTGGCAAATATATTGCCTATTCTGAATGGACGTTACTGGAAAACAAATGATAGGAGATCTTTGAATATGGTCAGCAATTAGCAGTGTTTAAATGGGGATTTTGAGGTACCAAAATAAATGGGAAATAGGGTGACATGTAAATAACAGGAATGATTAATCTAGAATTGACTATAAATACAGTGTTGGCACAAATGTTTACAGTATAAGCAAAAAATACAGTGGAAATACTATTCATCGAACTTCAGGTTACTGATATAGATTCGGACATTCTGTAGATGTGGATTAGACACATTAATCAACTTTTTTTTATATAATAAATGAAATAAAAATGTCTTGAATATTGTCATTGATAAAGTGCGGTGAATAGGGTTTCCTTAATTTTGTGTTGCCTTTTTTTGCTAACTTTCACGTAATATTTATTAGTTACACTACATTACACACACACGCACGCACACATACATATATATAAACACGTGACACATTCTGACAAATACCCAAACGACTTCGTCTCCTCAGCATGTGCCTCCACGTCACTCCAGGCGGAGTTTGAACCTAAACTACCAGCAACCAGAGTGGCTGCAGGATATACACCATGTAGCGGGGGTATTACAGACACGTCAGTTTGTACTGTTAACCCGTTGTCAGAATTCACTCCAACCCCCCAAAGTGTGAATGAGCCACCCGCAAAGAGGCTTAGACAGCATTCCAAGGTCGCATAGTTCCAGGGCGCACCAAGAAATGGTGCCTCTACTTAGCTCTGCTGAGAGGAACTCATTACCGCCTGCACTACCGCAACCTCAGACAAAGGTGGGTTGGCAGGATATATGCCTGTGCGCATCCTGAAAACGTCAGTTGTATTCCTCAGCTCGAACAGCTCACTTCACCACCTTGTGTGCTGGGGCGCTCTGCTGTCTTCAACATCTTCCAGACCTTCCAAAAGCTCTTCACCAGCAACCCTAGCAGAAGCCTTCAACACCCCTTCAGCATTGCCTACCCTTCTGGTAGAGGCCATGCAAGTCCCTTCTGGACAACAATATTACAGTTAGTAGGGTGAGTTGTTATAGCTTCCTTGCAGCATCTACCTTGTGCAGGTTAGACCCACGTCTCCAACTGGCTTACGTAGATTACTTCCGGCCAGTTTGTGGATAGTTAGGAGACAGTACGGGTCACTGTGTTTTCCTTCACAGAATAATTTCATATTCTCTCTAAACCCCTGTGTATTTATTTCAAAGTGTGACTTTCATCTTCTACTTTTATACCAACAGTTTCCAAACCTAGTGTAGGGCTGCGGGCTCCCCTCACCGAGATGCACATACATCAAAACACACACATTTGACAGCCACCCGTACTGTGCACCCTGTGTACAGCAAGGAAGAGCCCCAAACATTAGAAACACAATCCACAAGGAGGCTAGTGAAACCAGCCCAGCCTATACTCCCCCCACCACGCTGAACTGTTGCCAAAGGGAGTACTAGTCTGGTCCTGGAGGTCTGACCGCCTTTGGACCCACTCAGAGAAAAACCCACCCCTCTAACAACTGTGCCGGTTGGGGTAAACAGGTAGAGGTTTATGTCAGCTCGGCTTCGACAGAACACCTAGTTAGGGAATATAGTCGCCTGCTTCTCTCTTGCGAGGCTGGTCCTAGTGCTTATCCTATGCCTTACATCCAGAAGAGTGGAACCAAGTGGCAGGAGAGAAAATCAGCAGCTACCTACAAAGCTATAAGGAGCTTCACCCCAGCCCCTTCTACACTTTGCTGCATTAACCCCCAAAAACGAGCATAGGCCACCACCAGCTGGAGAGGTCTCACCTTCCAGTTCTCATCCCATTATTATTTTAAGCCTCTGCGAAGGCACCAGGGAACCCGCTTCCGATCGTGTCTGCATTTCGCAGAGGAGAGCACATCCCAATCAACATTAACTCCTGGTTCCGGGGTTACCATAGCACCAGCCCAACCTGGGCACACCAGAGTTTCAACAGGCGCAGCACCACTGCCGCACCCGGCCCCAGCAGCAGCCACCATCAGCAGTTGCAGTCACTGGGTCAGTAAACCTTCCCAGACCCCCACCTACCCAGGTAAACCTGTGACAATGTGCAACCCTGCACGCTGGACTATGAAATCAGTGAATGACTTGTACCGAGCGATGAAACTGGTCTTTTCCACCCTAACTGCACCAGTGAGCTTCAGCCTTTAGATGTGGGCATAATTCACAGTTTCAAGGTGAAGTATAGAAGAGGCTGATGCAGAAAGCACTGAATTCGGTCGACAGTGGTTCTGGTAGAACATCCAACATGAACATCAATGTACTGACTGCCCTACATTACATTGCACGTGCATGGTCTGAAGTTTAAGTTGGCAACATTCAAAACTGCTTCTAAAAAATGGGTTATCCTGTTAAGAAAACTGATGTTATCCTGGAGGAGCGAGAGGTAATTTCTGCTGAGTGGGATGCTCTTAGTGTGGGTGCTTCTTTTGAAGAGTTCATAAATATTGTTGCTGATGTTAGGACATCTAGAGTGCAGTCTGTTGACAATGTTATAGGGCAGCATTTGGAAAACAAGGGCATCAGTGATGAAGCACGGTGTGAAGATCACCATGAACAGGCTCCGGCCAGCCAATAGTAAGGATAGTTGTCGTCAATCCTGTGTTACTGACAGACATGACTAAACCATACTTGACCGCGGCATCTTGTCACCTGCCATCACGCATGGCACCCAATGTGGGGCCACAGCATTTTTGCTATTCCGGTAGTGAAACCAAATCAAGCCAGCATGACCCAGAGACTAAATGCAACAAGCCACACATAAAGCCTACTTAAACGAGACTTCGAGGAGACTGAAAATAATAACCCTTTAGCACCCAACTAACCTTGCTAACATGTCAGATACAGAAATTAGCCTAGCTGACAACCAAAATGCCATCATGGTCAAGACCATAACCAAGACGTGCCATATAATCATGTGCCCTGGCACATGAACATATTCAATTGTATGTGCACTATGTCAAAACTGCCTTCATTACCAATGCCTGGGATGGACGGACGAACCACGTTACACAGATGGGCTTGAGTTCAGGTGTAACGAATGCCACACTCGCCATACTGCACATTGCAGCTGGCTGAATTCCACCGGACAAGTAGTGAATACAGTACACTGTATAGTTTGCGCTCAAACCTTCGACCACACGTGTATAACATGGCCCAAAGAACACTTTACGAGACTGGACCTGGTATACCGATGTGAAGTATACCAGCGTGCAGCAGACTATCACCCCAGTAATCCTGACCCTTGCCTTAGCCCAGAAGTACCCGGGGTAACAGCAAACCTAACCTACCCAAATTTGCTGAAAGACCTCAAGGATTCAATTATGTTTACAACGGAGTGTGAGAAAGAATTCTGTTACCTTCCCAATGTGAAATATGTGCAGCGAAGTAGTTCAGATCTCCTTGCGAATTTGGAGGTTAGCATCGGCTGCGACCCACGAAAGGGCAAATTTGTTGGTTGTAAGTAACGTGTGCAACAACAATTTTACTGAATGATACTGCAAATAAATTATATAACGTTAGTGATGAACAAACGTGATTTTAATGAAGAAAACTTTCAAGGATTTCCATAGGAAGACACGTGTTCAAGAGATAGTGAATGAAACTAACAGTAAATCTGCGTGTTCTATAAATAATGTATTTGCAAACCATTATTGTAATTACTGAAATGCTCATAGCCTAAAAAAATTGCACTTTCAAAATTTTTGTAGTGTGTAAATAATATTTGTTTCTATACCCATATCGTGAGTGCAAGGTTAACTTTAGCCAAAGTGTGTGTGTGTATTGCATCTGTACGAATATGAACAGCGATGTATATGTAGCATTTGTGTTTTTTCATTGAAGTTAAAATAATCAAAGATACAATGATTTGGATGTTATTTCCATACGAGCAAAATTTTCCACTGCTCCATCAAAACAATAGGCCCCATGCAACTCAGAATGCCACACACTCGGTAAGAACATCAAAACACTGCAGACTCACGAAAGACGTTAAACTAAAGCATCCCCCCTTTTTTTTCTCCTTTACTTCACCAGTTTCACTTTTCCCCTCGAAATAAAGTAAACAGAACCCAAACAAACTTGACTATACTAAAATAAAACAGGCTGGAATGCCACCCTAGCAATAATATTTTACATTTTTATAACATGTTAATCTGCTGTGTATATGAATTTGAAGATACTGTGCACTCATAGTGGCTGTTAAATATTAATATTCAATTAATTTTACTATGCCTTGTTTACACTGACATGTGTCACTTATACTACTAATAAACTACGATTACGACTTATGGGTCTTTATGCGAAGTATACCCTTACTTCAACTTATGTAAGAGTTGTCTACCAGAATCACCCATGTGAGAGTTGTCGCACGCATTGTTTTGCACATAAGTTCTCGGCCGCTTAAATGTTCTGGGCGGTCAAGCACGTGGCTACAAGGTTATTAGGTAACCAGCAAGCATGCCACTTCCCTCCCTCCCCCCACGCTGAGTGCCCACAAGCTGTCAGCCGCTTCAGGCGCGGCAGAAGATCCATGAACCAAGAACACTGACGAGAGGGTTCCAATCTCCCACGCCAGTCTTCACAACAGGACGCCATGCGCCTTCCCCGCACCCAGCTGCGGTAGCATAGACTTCTGACTATATATGTCTGTGCGCAACGGGGCTTAAGCAGTCATTCGTAATTCTTCTCTTGAGTTCACCCTGACCACTCCTTAGTGCTGGGGCCTCCAGCGAAACCTCGAGTCTTTTGTAGCCATCACGGCTACCCTCTGCGACGACAGTCTTCATCGCCCATCGAACACGAATATACCTTGCTACTTAAACTTTAAATTCTTTTGTTTCCTACAGACACCCATATTAGACAGCTTTAGTTGAGTAGTTAAATATTCAGTTTTTTAGTTGACTTCCCCTCTAGCTTAGAACCAGGTCGCCTACACCTGGCTACCACAGCTTTCCTTCAGTACTCAGTCTGCTTTGTAGGAGATAGCACAGTCAATATATTTATTGACTCCTCAATAAATACAGCTTGTTCTCTATCCTAACGGTTTTGTTAATAGAGTAACATCGTCTTCGCTCGCTAGGAATAAGTTGCACTGTGCACTATCGACAGAAACGGATACTTTTGTAAATCCGAACCACAGAAGAATGCTTATCTTACACTTTTCTAGGCATAAAGAAAAAATGGTGTAAATGAGGGAAAGTGTTAATGAAGGGAAACACTAAATTGAAAGTAATTTACCTTTCGTTTCAAATAATTTTATGTAAGTAATGTTCACAACCTGCTGTACATTCATATAGGTCAAAAAAATTAATAAAACAAATTGAAACTAAAATCCTTTGCAGAAGAAATTATCACATGGGAAAAATGGCTTTACTTACTATTGATGGCTTTTTTACAAAATAGTCCAAGATTGTATTTTGCTTTTGTGTTTGGTACTTCAGTTTTCTATTTCCTATTTTAGTTTGTACAAATGGACAAAACCTTGCTCATTGCCACTAAAACTTGTTAGGTAACTATTAACAATGTTTAGGGCTTCATCTGCTTCTCTGTAATGAGCAGTGATGGTTCCTCTTCCTTTTCCCGTTCTTTTCTACTATTTCTGTTTTCGTAGTGAAAAGTGCTTTTGGGGGAAACTTGGCAAACAGAGGCTCACAGTACTGTTGTTCACAACTGACAACGGTAGTGAGAAGTTGCCTCCTGTTGTAGACCAGTCCTTGAAACCTAGATGTTTTGCAGGAGTGAAGACGTTGCCTACCAAGTATAATGCAAACAAAAAAGCTTGGATGAAAAGTAAATTGTTTTCTTCCCATGCCCTGGATGCAAAAATGGGGCTGCAGGACAGAAAAGTTATTTTGTTTATAGATAACTACACAGCCCACTCTGGAAACATAATTTTAAGAAATGTCTGAGTTCAAGGAGTGAAATTGTCAATTCCAAGACATGCTGCAATATGGAGTATTTTTTCACGTAAAATTTTACCGTCAATGGGAATACCGGCAGTTCTCACACTTACAAACCACTCCTTCGGCAAACTGTTAACCTCTTCATATTTTGAAGTTTTAATACTCTATTATCTTTTGCATTGGCCCGTTACGTTCAGCAATATTTTCAATTGATGTTCTCATCTTTGCTATTGTATTCAAGGTAGAAACTGGAAGCCCTAGTTCCATAGCTAAGGAGACTCATGTGCCCGTGTGTACATCAATGCGTTTTAGGATTTCCATTTTGCGTTCAATGGTAAGACCATTTCTGTCTCGGTTTGCCATTGTTAACTAGTTTTATGGGCATTCACTCAATAATAAAACTTGGATGCAGTAAACATGTATGTAACTGTAATTACAGACCAATTTAAAAGTTTGGTTATGATCTATACAGTATTTACCGCAATGGTAAGCCATTTTTTTAATCAACTTCAATCTTCTTAAACCACACATCCCCTTAGAATTGAGGCAAGGAATATTAAGTACAATCCCAACCAAGTATATATAAAACAAGGTCATAAAATGGACAGTGTATATTTATCATCAGTACTTTTAGAGCTGTAATACCAATATAATAAAGTGGTCTCAGTTCGTAAAAACACACAATTTTTGTGTAAAAGCGCATCACCTTATTGCTTGGCTGGGTCTGACCTCTAACAATGTCGCTGCAGGTGACAGCAGCTGTAGAGTATCGATAACTGCTGGCCCCTCCTCTACTTCCTCCTCGCTCCCTCCCATCACAGCCATGCCCACACCCCTCTCTCCCCCTACCCATGTCCGACCCTCCTATTCAAGCCACTGCATTCCTCACACACTGCTTCCTCCCTGCCCTCAGGTCATGGCCATTCCCCTCTGTTGTAAACATCTGCTACCTTTTACTCTCCTTCCATGTAGCCACACTCATACTCCTCTTCACCCTTCTTTCGACAAACATTCAGTCTAGCCATGCCCACACTACTCCAAGCTCCCTACCTCATCACTCTTTCTTTCATCTCTCAGTCTTTCTCCCTATCAGCCTTCCATTTATTCATCAGCATTCTAGCCATCTTGCTCCAAACATCCCACCACCCTCCCTTTAACTTATCCATCAAAACGAGCAGCCCATTTTTTCCCCCAACTCTCCCTCCCTTCCACATTCCATGGTGGTGTGGCACTAGCTCTCATATATTTCGCTACGCCCACCTCTTTATTCCCCCTTCATAAAATCATACACAGACTGGGCGGCGACTTACAATGCTGCAAATACCTTACCTAATGTACGTACAAAAAAGGGTAAATCTCGGGAAACCATATTTTCATGTAACGTAAACAGAAACGGAAAGCATTATAAATATAGAATGTGCACCGGGAAATAAAGAATATGGTGTAAGTAACGGGTAAGTGTAACTGACGGGAACGTGAGATCCGGGTTCTACTGTAGCTTGACTCAGGCTCCCCCTCTAGGTACCTTTAGTATGGAACACACCCATAGACGGCCGCCTGTTGCTTCCCAGGAAGGAACAGAGGAGCCACGACCACTAGGAATACCTTCCATCAAGGGCAGACAGCAAACCTAGGTTGTAACACCTACCAGAGCACCTGGGTGCTGGGGGCGATATTGGTCTGGGTGTTGTGGCCTGGTCTTGGCTGGAAACTAACCTCCAGTAGTAGTATTGGTAGCCCACACGGCTCAATGTGTCTGATCCACCCGCAGACGTGGGGGATCAGTGGAAACTCTTGCCGAGCTTGTGCCACGAATCAGCTGCTCGACCTACACTACCGTAGGGTATAGTTTCTTTTCCAAAGTGCACACCATATCTTGTTTAGCGGCGACTAAACTCTACGACTTATAAGATAAGACGTTAAGGGAACAAAAGATTGCTTATCTAGCTGCCCAGCAGCAGAGTACCTTAGCCCCTCCTACGCAGGAAAGACAGGCGGAACGGGACTGCGCCATCTCACTGTGATTATGGGCAGTCTCAACTGTCCACATGGTACAATATATCCATTTTCCATCGCTCGTCCAGACCAGTCCCTACTATCACCTGATGGTGAGGGGTTTAGTCTACCGGACTGAAGCTAGATACGGTCTAGCCAAACATAAGTTCTGGAGTCAAGAGTCAGCAAACTGGAACTTGAAGTACAATGTAATTGAACTGAAGAACTGAAGCAAAAGTTTCACTCGGCCAGTTAATCTACGTTACCAACCGACCGAAACCCTTTTGAGTAAGTCAGGTTTCAAAGACCCACACCAATAACCCCCTCACTTTCTTTGCCACTATTTCCATCCCCACTGTCTCAATTGCTCTTTCTACTGTTGCCACCTTGGTGAATTTCTCACCAGATGTGGTGGAATGCAGAGGTTTGGGCTTTTCACAAGGTGACCGCCTGAGTAGGGTGTCAAACCGTGTGCAGAGCTCCAGTGGTAAAAGTTTTATTAAAAAACCATCCAAAGTGCCTCAGTGATATCTGCTTACTTAATAAACGTTATGCATCTGTATACGATTTTTAGTTCGTTCATCTCTCTCTAAAGCATGTTTTTGTGATAGTGAAAATGGCTCAAACGGGTGTTTTCTCAGTCATTTTTAGGTATGACCATATAAGTACAAAACATTAAAAACGAAATGGGGACGTGCATCAAACCTTTATTTTTTAGTAACACATCATAACATGGTAGGGTCTCCAATGAATATTTCAGAGGTGCATTATCAACATCAAGACTACACGCCAGTTCAGTGCTTTGCTCGTAGAGGCGATGAGAGTTGATCCAAATGTCTCTGTTGCCCCAAGCGCTCCTGCGCCTTTAGGTCTCAGACGTGCAAAATTCCTTCAACCAGGCGAGCAACTTGAGAGGGCAGTATCCATTTTATCTTAGATTTTTCTTACAAATCCTGAAATTGAAAATTGTATGGTTTCAATTATACTTGTATTTTCCCATTTGGAATTGACTTAAGTAATTATGTAATATCTAATTATGGTTGCAGATGTGAAACTGATCATGTAATTAAAATAAGTGGGAATTCGAAGTAACTGTTTAGATGTTCCCTATTCCTTCACTGTGGACACAAAATTCTGGCATCACCACTCACTCAAAACTTGTTCTCCAAACCACTCAGATTGATCTTCAAACAACCCCCCAATCTGTGAAAAAAAAACTGGTGCACCCCAAATTACCACCCAGTTCCACAATCAGTAATATCACAACCCCCAGGGTGGGTGTCTCATTCTTGCAATAACCCACGTTGAAGCTCTTGTACTATACACCAGTCTTCCACCTCCAGCAGGCTCACCAATCAGACCTATCCTATCCAGGGCAGCTACAACTGTGTAGCAGATAATGTTATATAACAGCTATAGTGCATTCACTGCAATGCACAGTACATTAGTCTTACCACCAACACCCTCAGAGAGAGAATGAATGGCCATCGAGCAGACACCAAACAAGCCATAGCTGGGGGAAATGTAAGTTTGCAGGAGAAACCAGTTGCAGCACATGCAGCAATTCACAACCAAAACTCTACTCCTGTTACACAACCGGAGTGTTGAGAGCCCTATCTGCTCCTAATAACACTGCAGAGATACATCGCTGGGAACTAGCCCACAAATACATCACCAAATCCTGACAGACAACTGCCTTACTTATCAGATAACCCCTCCGCAACATTTCAAATTTCCCACCTTACCCTAGTTTGCCTCCGGCAGCTAGGTTCACTGTCTGCCAACCACCACTCACGAGATTGCAGTGTATCACCGCTGCCTGATGAAGCTGGTCTAGCCATTGAAATGTTGCGCAACAGCGCATCCGTGTGGAAAATGTGTTCGTCTGACTTTCGCTTGTGTGTGAATCTACAAGTACCAACATGTAAGTACTTTTGCATTCTGTCTTCTTTTAATAATGATAAAATTTAATCTGTCACACCTTTCATACAATTTTGATATGGTGTACTTGGACTTCTTACTGTAACACAAACAGCACGTTATTTATACAGTGGAAAAGAGGGTACACATACCAGCAGCCAGAGGTGGCAATGGGGGTCGTGCAAACTGAACATCAAGTCCTTCCAGCACAGCTTTCCGCATTCGCTCCACTTTGACCACATGCTCTATGCGGTGATCACACAGTTCCAAAAGATTCTTCACTTGAGAAGTACGCTCAAGCTTGTGGTGAAACAACTTGCCATCGAAGAAGAGCCATGGGCAACACATGAGCCAAGGCACTGGAGCTCCACAAGCATCGTTAGCTAGAAGAGCAGTCTCTACACCAGCCATGAATACAGCTGCTAGCTGGATGCCACGGCTGTTGATCACTTGCACCTGGGGGAAAAAACAACCATCGTTACAGCATTTCATATCCACTAGGCGATGAGCAGAAGCAACACTGCAGGGCATGGACGTCTCTACAAGTTATTAGGACTGTGCAAATGTGACTTCTTTTGTTCTATGAAACAAAAATGACGTGTGTGTACTTCAAATACATGAGACTAATACTCTCAGAAAATTTATTTTGAGACACCTTAGCCTTACCAACATTTAACAAAAATGTTGTCAAGTTTTTCTCTGTGTACTGTCAAACATTCTAGCCTATAATCAAATTCAATTTACAACATTAAATCAAAATTTCACAGTATCATACAAAAATCTATGGAATGGATAAAAAAGGAATACATAAATTCTTTAATAATAACTAAAGCCTGGAAATTTTCGCAAACCTCTAAATTCTGTAACAATTCCCAATTTTAAAGAAAATAGTGCAACCAAACTGATCATTAAAATTAGAGGTGGAACGAAGCCAGATTTTGGGACTTAGCTGAACTAGAACTTATCTAGAATATTCGTATCAGACCGAACTTGAACTGAATCTTAACAAGTGTCGACTAACCAAACAAAGCTATAATTCATCAAACTCAAACAACTATAAAAAATGCCTTCACACATACGTGCCTTCACAGTAAGTTAATAAAGAAAAGTACCTGGTTTTACACACCATAGAGTTAAGGATACAATGTTATAAGTGCTACAGAAAAAAGAAAGAGAGAAATATGACTGTAATTTTTGTTGTGTCTTATGTTTGTTATTTCTCTAAGTCTTTGAGGTGGAGTAAGTTTAACAGTTTGTTAATGATGTTTGTTTCTGGCCAGTTAACAAACCAAACTTGAACTCCTGTACATGTTTTGAACCAAACTAGAACCATCTTGTACGCGACAATAAATTTTGAACCGAACAGAACTGAAAAGAACAGTATGGGAGTTACCTACCCCAAAATACATAAATTGTACTAACAAAATGTGAAATACTCTGTCCAGGGTCAAGAGACAATTATTCTGTTGGATATAATGACAATAGAAGGGAGGGTGCGATTTGTGTTCTATTGAAATTTTTTTTTACATACACATGAAAAGAATCTATATGTGAGAGGTGTAAAATTCTTAGAAAACTCAAAGGCTAGAAAGTTTTCTTGAGGAGTATTAAATTGTTTTAATGTTGACGGTGGACGTCTTTTTCAAACTACCATATTTTGGCGTGTATAGGCCGCATTGAATTTTTGTATTCTGTAAATATTGTTAAGTTGCAATTCTGTAAAAACATTATAAATTCCGACTTAATTTCTCTCCTACAAAACATTTATGACAGAAGATTTGTATTATGATGCAATGTTTACAAATATATGCCATGCAATTACTACTCCACAGATGGTAACGTGACTACATGTTTACATTTTACACGTGCTAGATGAAGGTTATTTTTTTTATGAGCGTGAGTGAACAAATAATGGCACGAGTGGAAAGTTTTTCCCCCCTTCCCTTTTATTCCTTCCAGTAAGTTAAAACATTAAAATGCACTATATGTTGACAAATTTCTAAACCTACTTTGCGGAAAATTTATTTTTAACACCAATCTCTTATAATTTTTTTTTGTAAAAATGTGCGACATATACACACAGAAACACGGTACTAACACAACTTTGCTTCATCAGTGCGAGCCTTCTTATCGCAATAGGCAAGGTTAGTTTAAAAGTACACTCAACCAGAGTGCTTCAGGATACGCCCCTTGTTAGGTTATATGTGAGGACTTATAGTTATTTGCAAACTGTTATTTCTTTTTAGTTCTTTATTGTATTAACCTTGTGTGCATGTCGTTACTTTTCACTGCACACCAACATTTTTTTTTGTTTATTGCACAATAACGAAATATGGTGTTTCAAATGAAACTCAATGTCGTGTTGCATTCCGTTTGGCCAGATGTCATGCGGCCAAACTCTGTCAAAAATAGTTAACAATTCGGTCCTCTGGGTTGGATTGGTGATTTAGATAATAAATACAGTCTGCAGTCACACATTCTTAATGTGGTATCGCCGGTACATTGGTATATGCCCATGTATTGGTGACTGTAAATGTACTTGTCGATTGGGCTACGTTACGTCTTTGTACTGCGACTGCGTTCGTGGTATTGTTTGTTGGCTATATACCTAGTTTCTTGTGTCGTGATCATGTAAAACCCGTTCGATAATGGCTCAAAAAAAGTTCAAATTCAATTGTGCCTAGTAAAGTGAAGAATAAACACACGTTTACAATCGCCGAGCAAGTTGAAGTAGATTCATGCCGTGCTGGTTTATTCCAGGCTCACTGCAGACTTGCAACTACTGAAAGGAGTAAACTTGAAGAGAATCTTCGGTTGGCGGCACAAGTATCTGAAACTGATTCGGTTGCAGAATGAGACTGCAGCGAGCAGGAATTGGAAGAATTTGATGTGGCATATTATAGGATATAGGAAGTATTTTTTAAGCTCTCAGTCACTCGAACAGAGCAACGTGACATGTCCAACCACGAAAAACCTCCCAAATTTACAGCTCCTAACATTTAACGGCATATACACTGAGTGAATGAGTTTCTATGACCTGTTTACATCACTCATTCAAAATAACAGCTCGATCTAAGCGGTTGAGAAACACCAGTTTCTGCTCACATTGTTATCAGGGGAACCCTTCAATTTTAATAAAATCACTTCCATTTTTTGCTGAAAATTATGAACTGGCTTGGGAAACTCTAATCAAGTAATACCAGGATGTGTGAACCATTGGCACCATGCACTGGGATAACATTATGCAGCTCCCAAAACTCTTCGTCAGTGCACTTGAGAAACTACGTAACATGGTAGATGTGACCAAGGAGAATCTGTATGCTCTTAGGATTCTCAAATTCCCAGTAGGTGAGTGGAACTTTGTTTCGTTACATATTGTACAGTAATCCCTCACCAACCACGGTATCTTCAACTACAGTTTCAGTTATGCGCGGATTTGGTTTTGCAGACCTTTTCTCCAAACGCAGTACAAGTGTCTATTATCCACTGTTTTCAGTCTATGGAAAACTAGCCTTTACTGATTACTGATGTTAGTAGTCGCACATTTCTCAAGCTGTCATCATAAACTGACATTTGTTGTCCCCAGCAGCGTGAAGCAATAAATTACATAACGCTAAAAGGCGACACTGGTGTATTGACTGAGAATGCGGGATGCGTTTAGAGAGAAAGACGGGGGGGGGGGGGGGGGGTAGGCCGGGTCAGTACGGATTCTTTGTCCTAGTCACATGCCACAGCCTCTACCTTACCCTATGTCTTTTTTCACTTCCATTATGCTTCCTCTTTTACTGTAAAAACAGCAGCACATTACAAACTAGTTTCTTAATCAGTGAATGTATAATAACTTCAAATTGAAATCAATGTCCATTTTTTAATGATTTTTTTTAAAGTTTATGTGCGCCCACACCTACGTAATATTCTAATTATTTATGGTGGGCAATTTATTTTTAAATTCAATTTTGTGTGTAAAATGAATAAAGATAAATGTGTGCAAATAAAATGTGTTCTTATGTTACCATATTTTGGCGAGTAAGGACGTGTGCATGTATAGGCCAAGTCAAAAGTTTTTTATAAAAAATTCGGGATAATTAATATTTCAAGTAGTCAGTACTAAATATTTATATTCCCGTAAACATTGCCGGGCCTCATTGTGCCAGTACAGAGGCCAACATGCAGCCTACATTTAGTATAAATTCAACACATTGATGTAAATTGCACCTATCAACACTTTTTCCAACACCGGGCCGCTGTTACGAAGTGAACTGGCACTGTAATGACGGCAATGATGGCGGCTGGCTGGCCGCCGCCCGCCAGAGTAATCTTGCAGCAACCGACAGCTGCCCAGCCCGAGGAACTAGGGTCAAGCAACAGCAGAAAGCCGCCACACCCAGCCGCATCGCAGAGTACCTAGGCGCTTGCCCAGCTACGTACACGCAGCAATGTATTCACTGCCAGCCCCAGTACGTGAGTGATTTAATTTTTAATATGCATCTTCATATCTATTATCAATAAATAAAGTGCTGCATTTTGCTTCAAACATAAGGCATCTCCAACAGTGTTTAGTTAGTGTTTTGTGCTTAATACATCCGATTTTCTAGTAATGAAACGCTAAATAGTCGGCCGACTTAACCTATACCTCTTTCCCCAATAAAAGCTTGTATTCTTCTACTGTGGTTTTTTTCAACCACGGTGGTTTTAAAAAACGTATCCCCAGTGGTTGACAAGGGATCACTGTATTACCAAAATTGGATCAAGACACATATAACCAAATCGAGTTGACTCATAAAATGTCATCTTGCCTACCTTTGATCAGTTACTACAATTTCTTGATTGACATTGCAAGGCTCTGCTGTTAGCCAGCAGTGGCACGTCATCAGTCTTTGGGTTGGGTTATGTTCTGTCACCAAACGTACTGTGTCTGGGTCTGATTCAAGTGCCAAAAGTGCACTTACGGGCACCTCTGGCAAATGTATGTGCTACATGTCAAGGAACCCATATCATTTATAAATGTCCTGAATTTCTTGCAAGATTGTTAGAAGTAAGATGAGTGGTGGTGTGAGGAAATAATCTGTTTCAACTGCTTAGGTTCACATAATGTAAAGGATTGTACCTCACAAAAGAAATGCATGCATTGCCACAGAAGCCATCATACTCTCCTCCATAACCCTGCACTTCTAGTTGGTCCAAGAAATGAAACCACCACTCCTCAACCGTGAAAGAAGAGCAAGTTGAGGTCCCATCTGCCGTGGTGTCAATGACTTCTCGCAGTGACTGTTCAAGTACTGTTGTGTTAGGAACAGTCTTGGTTCGCATTAAGGATGCTAACGGTGCTTTAGTTCAAGTTCATGCTATTTTAGGTTCACAGTCGCTATCATCATTTCAGGTGTCCAGACGTTGGGATTGCATCGATGCAGTGCTCAGGTTCCGGTAGTTGGACTTGACCACTCAGTTGTTAATGCCAACAAGGATAAGGTGACACACACCTTGTTGCTTTTGCTGAGGACTGAAACCAGTGTTATAACAGAAGCATTAATTTTAAAGGACAATGCATTAGAATTGGCTGTTGTGCAGTTGCCCTATAAGGTGCAACAAGAATACGAGGGTTTTAAACTTACCGACCCTACTTTTGACACTCCTGGGCCGACTGACATTCTGTTGGCAGCAAATGTTTACACAGACTTAGTTGACTGTGGGTGGCATCAAACCCCTCAGGGATTACCTAGTGCTCTGCATACATACTGTAGCTGGGTTCTTATGGGAAGGATTGATCATAGAGCAGTTGCTGCCACCAACAGTGTTGTCTCCTTTTTACCACGGCACAACAGAGTCTCACAGACACCCTACGAAGGTTTTGGGAGTGTGAGGAATTGCCTGCAGAAAAGCATGTTAATCCAGAGGATGAGTGTGAACACCACTTTGTTCAAACTCGCAGCCATACTCCTGAAGGACGATATGTGGTTAGACTCCCCTTCAAGCATCCCCATAACCAGGCTACACTGTTTAGAACGTTACCTCAGTAACCAGCCACAAATCAAAAGGGAATATAACGAATTCCAAAGGGAAAACAAAGTATTGGGGCATACGCACTGCTTGGAGGCAGTCCCAGAGACAGTCTATTACCTTCATCATCATTGTATCATTAAGGGAAGAAGATGCACAATAAAATTACAGGTTGTATTTGATGCCCCTACTCCTACTATATCTGGAAACTCGCTCAACGTTGTGCTAATGGCCGGGCCGAAACTACAAAGAGTAAAAAGCAAATATTTCTCGGGTACATAAATTTGCTGTTCCCAGGTAGTACTTTAATTTTTCACACTAAAATATGGGTAGTATTTACGCAAATAACTGGCCATTTTGTAATACAGAGGGCCATCACAAGATGCACTGGGAAAATTACCCCAAAATACAATAGTCACAAAATGGCTGATTAAATTATGTTGTACCGACATTTACTCTGAACTTTGGAGAATTATATTTGTTCCTACACAAGGAAAACCAAGATTGTAACACCTATTACTTTATTTGCCATGAATCAATATGTGAATATTGTAACCTCAAAGTTTTACACAGTATTTTCCCCATATACATCACCTGCTCGCAATCCCAAGTGGATAGAAGCAACTGTTGAACAATTTTCAGCCTTAACTCCCGCAAGCAAATACTATTTTCCAAAGAGTTTCCAAAACTTCGTAAAGTTTTTTCATTAGTTACAATAGTTAAATACCACAAAGTCCCGAGTATTAACTACAATAGCCATACCAGGCGTGACTTGGTTACAAAAGGTTACAGCACAACCTCAATAAGGCGCGACTTGGTTACAAAATTTGAAGACCAAAACTTTCCTAATTATTGTCTGGTTTACAAATGTTTACAACCACAAATTCCTTCATTAATGACTTGGTCACACACTTTCATAAGGTTTTGCAAACTGGTTACAGAAGGTAACATTACTTTCCACCCATTATCAAATCTCGGTTAAAAGACCAACATTCAGCGATCATTTAAAATGATTTAAAATTTCGGCCATCATGGTCCTCGCCTAATGTCTAAATTATGTGAAGGTCCTACTAGCTTGAGGAGACTACATGTATGCATCAAATCCAGAATACAACATCTTGAAGAATGCCCCCTCGAGACTGCTGACGGACCCTAAATGAAGCATATACAGGGATTAAATACACAGTTCTGCCACATGGCACCTCCAATCACAAAAAAGATACGTTATTTCCCTCAGAAAATGACATGATTCCAAGAATTATGCGGTATTTTCAATACTTCTTATAGGGGTCATGGGATTCACGAGCAATGATGGTTTACGTAACAAAATTAGGTGAACCAACGCAGCTATCACCTATTTCCCTTAAGGGGGTCCACATAAATGAAAAGTAAACCACCAACAACATTGAAATACGCAATCACACTTCCGGCATGTTAACCAAGTTGCAGGAACTTGCGTAACCAAACGTACAGTTATGCACTGCGCGTGCACAGGTGGCGAATTGCCGAAGCGCCTTACTGCTTCACAGTTGTCTGCCATGACTGAGCGTTGCTGCACGTGGAAAGATAGTATGTATGTTGACACACGTTTCCTGTTACCCCAGGTCTTCCAGTGTCTTTTTAAGGTAACGTGAACATTGCGGGTTAGTTACTCAATAGATTTAAGCCATTATTAGAGTTTTTTACAACAAAACCAGTGTGTTTAAATGTTTGTGTCTGTCTGGCATTGTGCCATACAAATGTCAGGTAACCAAAACACTAATTATTTGAATGGGTAATTATGGAGACGTGGTCCAGCCCGCTGATTAAATAGTTCATTATTAGTGTTAATTAATGATAATTCGAGGGCGATTGGCGACGTGGTCCAGTCTGTCACAAAGCATAGCGTAATATTGAAGTAAATAGTGGTGGTTCAATTCCTGATTAATCTTTTCATAACATACTTTTTACAATGTGGGTAAATCAAATAAAAATTTCTAGAGCTTACGTATAATAAAAAAACATCTCATGTGAAATTTTCACGAATTATTACTATAAAAGACTTTTAATTATATAATTTTCTGATATGCATTGTTTGAAAAGACATCACAAATTATTCATAAACTTTTAGCAATAACGAAACCTGAGACCCACGCCTCACAGGGTTCCAGGAACTTTGACGAAACCTAAACCGCACGCCGCAGAATGTTCCACGTATGTTCAAACAATCATCGGCAAGTGCGTCCTCTCTCTCAGCTGCTACACATTACACGCCTGCCATTGCTCAAAATAGTTGCACGTATCATTACTAGTACTCAAAGCAAATGGTTACTTCTCAAAGCAAATGGTTACTTCTCAAAATGTTATGCAATATATTGACACTTGACGTTATTTGTGTCAGGGCAATAAGTCTCACTTGTCAGAAGCAGTGACTGATAGTGCAGGCCGAGTACACTTTCTACGCACGGTTTGAACAGACTTTACTTGCATACTAGAGCTCGTCCGGTGTATAAGGTGGGCCGTCTTGGTTGGTGGCTAAGAACAAAACCTGTTGGCGGTTTGGCAACAAGCCGGGCTAATGACTTAGGGGCAGATTGCTAGCGTACTTCGGTAATTGGCGTGCTGGCTGGGGCAGCGGGTTTGCTAGTTGAGTTGGCTACTGGCATAACTACTGCTGCTCCAAAGACTGCTGGCGGTTGATTTTGGCAATCTGGGGTAACGGTTCATGAAGAAACATGGGTACGCTAACCCAACTGGCACCTTCTACCATCGTCTGAAGGCTGCTACCATAGGATGCTGTTTCCCAGGAACTTCCCAGAGAGGCTGAAACCAAGAAGCAGTGGGTGCCCGGGGGTTAAGCCCCACCAACTTGGAGGCGACTTGAGCTCATCCCTGGGGTGATTCCTGGCAAAGTGCCTTATTGGGCTGAGTGCAGTTCCAGGTAGACTAGTAGTTAGAGGTAGTCTTCCTGTTCTTAATGGCCTTCCCACCTCTCTTAATGAAGGGAATCAGGTGCTAGAACCATACCTCGTGAGATAGGAGCAGATGAAGTCCGTTTCTTATCAATGTTCTGTCATCTAGGCACACTGGACCTACGCCAAGTACAACCTTATTCCTCAACCTGCAATTTGTCTACAAAGTATGGAGAGGACTGCAGCAAGGGAAATAGGAGTTGCGAAAAAGCAATCATTCATCAAACACTTATTTCAAAAGTTTAAAGTGTACATAATTTTTTAGTTTTTAAAACAGTAGCATACTTCATGTTACATATATTTTGCAGTAGTATTTTGTAGTGATTCCCAAAAACTGATTCTTCAGCACCTGTTTTAAAAGGTAACAGCCAAAATTTTAAACTACAAATGCAAGAAAAATGCTGCTAACAGTATTCATAGTTTTTATATATCCTATTGTTTACAATAATAATTTGTAGTTGAATAAGGGTTTGTATTTCTTTACTATTGCTTTCTTAGAATTTTTTCCTCAGTTCATTGATGCAATAAAGAAAATAGTTCATTACTTTGACTTAACATTTTGCAGCATTTAATTTTACCTCAAGAAATTTCTTAGGTCCCTTGAGGTTTGTAATAGTGAAACTCTACTGTATATGACTGTGTATTAAACAACTGCTGTAAGTACGGAATCCTCATAATAGGCCGTACTCGTAGGTACGGGATTTCACTGTATGTACGTACAGTAAAACCTCGTTAACTCAAAAGTGGTTGGGACCTAATTTTTCGACTTCGAATTACATAATTTAGACTTATCATACTTCCCTCTCAAAGTTACAACCCTGTTTAGGGGAACGATAAAATTTTTGGTGTAAAAAAGGCAGATATTGAAGAAAATAGCCCAAAAAATAAGTTTGTTGCATTTATCTTGGTCATTAATTATATGTTCACATGCAGTAAAATATAGGCATTGTAATTGTTGCTTTTTATCGCCACGCAAAAAAAAAAAAAAAAAAAAAAAGGCAAAGTTTGGTTAAAAACTGCAGCCGTGCTAGCCCGAATTCTCTCGCTCGGTCTACTATGAATGCACTTCCTGCGAATGTTGTCTGAATCCTAAGCTACCTGGCTGGTATTTTTGTGTTACGCAGCCCTTCCCTAAGATGGGTCTGGACTCAGAAAAGCCCCCCATCCCAACAGTCTACCCTGCACCAGCTGTCCGTCATCCCTCCCCTTGCCCACACTGCTCCGTTTCACTTCCTTCCTTCCATCCTCCAGCCACGCCCACACAGCTACTCTCCTTTTCTCTCTATCAAGCCACGCCCACACCACACCAAGCTCCCTCCCTCCCTCCGTCACAACAGGCAGCGCTGAAATTTTCTTTAACCCACTCTCCCTAACTTTACGCAGTGCATGGCATTGTCACATCTTTAAGGCGGAAGAGAGAACGAAAACCAGTCAACAGACATGAAAACTCTGGCATGATCAACATCACTGTGGTGGGCGGCAGCAGTGGTTGCGTCAGCTGATTAACGTGCCGCCACCCATTGCTGATGATTAATTAATCTGAATTGCACATAACTTTTGGATGAAATCTAACTTCGAATTACGTAAAAGGCGAATTTTGAATTAACCAAACTTAAAAGCATATAAAATCCTATTCTTCCGTTTGGGGGCAAATACACACTTTGAATTATACATGATTTTGAATTAATCGATTTTGAATTAACAAGGTTTAACTGTATTGTTTGTTACTGGGCAAGTTGGAAAACATTTTATCTTCATTTGTAAATGTTATTCACAGTAGAACACAATGTTAGTATTTTGTTTTATCCAGGCATAATAATGACTAACATTAGTTAAAAATTTTTCCTGGCAGAGTAATGAGTGTTAACCTGCACAAGTAATGTGAATCATAATCAAATTTAAACTCTTTTGGTGGCAATCAAACCGGAACTGAATTAAACTGAAAATCTTAAAATTGCAACTGTGAAATTTTAATGAAGTGGTGAAATTTTATGACAAAATCCACTCGTTTTATTTACCATAAATCTGAGGCCTTAAAAATATCTTTTAAGAATTAAAATTTTTCTACCAATAGAAGTTAACCCCTGTATAGCCTACATACTGTTCATTCAAAATTCTACACAAATCATGTTGTTATTAGCTCCCAAACATAAGAATGGGATTTGCAAGTTTTGGAGTTTTGTTAGTTCAAAATTCAGCATATGTTTTTCAAAGTAAAATATCCTAAAAGTGTACATAATTCAGGTAATTATATTTCTGCCGTATAACATAATATGCATCAGAAGTGGCTATCTTACCGACATGCTCCGACTGCAGCAGGTGGCTGGCAGCTGCCTAGTGCGCAATGCTCAAATCACCTCACAGTGTAGTTTAAAATAATTCAAAACAATTTTTTTTTGTGTTTCGGCAGCTGGTTTAAGGGTACCAATTGAGAAATACCTACATATTATTGCTATGGGCAAGTAAATGAATTTTTATTAGGGAAATCTTTGGGATTGAACAGTTTCTGGTAACATTTACTTTAGATCGCTGTTTCAATACTTACATGTTTGTTACTTCGGGTTCGACTATACTTTGGTTAAGTCATACCTTATCTCTTAGGTACCAAATTATTGTCCCTTGAGGACTACATCAATGGACACTTGACTATGTGAAATAGCGGACAACATTATGATTCACCAACATTAAAAACACTCCTTTCAATAACAAAAAGACATTGTACCTGCAATTCTTGTAGATATTGCGCATTCATCAACTCTGGTGAAAATGCTTGGACAATGAAGGCATCCAACTCTGGCTTGCGGAGAACTGGTTTACTCAAAGACATTATATACCTAAGAACAGAAAAGTACAGACCATGAATATCTTTAGAACAGTTCATAAATGTTTTTCTTAATATATTTTAATTAAAATTAAATTTGTTACACAAAAAGTAAATATGAAGCATTCCCTTGTTATCACATCTTTCTAATAACTCCACAAAGGTAAACCAAATCACTCCAGAAGACTATTTCAATAGTCTGCAATCAAACAGTCAAAAATAAAGGTCATCTGCTATAGCAGAGGTTTGAAAAGGATTTTATGTTGAAAAACATTTAACTACCTAATATTTACATGGAGGATGGGGAGAGGAGTGTCCGAGGGCGATGCTGAGAGGTGGGGGGCCCCGAAGGCAAAACGGAGGGGCGGGGTCTGAGGACGAAACGAAGGGGTGGAAGTCCAAGGGCGAAATGGAGGGGCAAGGGTTTGAGGGGGAAAGTGAAAGAGGTTGAAAGATGGTCATGGTTGGTTTATGGGGGGGGGGGGGGGGGAGAGGAATTCAAGGGGGCAAGGAACTCTTCACAGAATAATGTCACTTAAGATATAGTAACTTCACAATTACTTCACACTTTTCTGAAGCACTGCTAAATTTCTACTTTTGGTTACTGATTAGGCAATTACGTATCTTTCCACTACACGAAAATCATAAACACTGCCATGTGACTTCTACATTTTAACTGTAAAATGCTTTGTTTATTGTTTACAGCTTCTCATAGAATTCAGTCATATTTCAAAAAACATTTCATACGTATGTTCACAATTTAGGCCTACATTCATATTTAGGTCAACTTTATGACTTAATGTCTGTCTTGATAATTCTAAGGTTATTATTTAAAATTTTTAATATATATGGTATACACAATATAACAAGGGACCTGGAGAATTCGCTGATTCATTTTGGGTCAAGATAGAATTAGGGATATAACGATTCCACATTTCCTCGATTCTCGATGCTGATACCACTAGATTCTCAATTTTCAAAAATCGTGATTCCTTTTGTTACAGACAATTACTTTACACAACTAAATGATGTATAGGAGGGTGTGAAATTTTATTGTTTAAAACTAGGCCTACATTAGCAGCAGACCTATTATTAACATAAATAATATAACTCTTTAACAGTGGAAGCATATTCATATGAAATTCCAAAAAGTATTATATATATATATAATTATATATTCATCCCCCTCTCTCTCTGCACGTGCACATTTTTATTTTTCTGATAGTACCTCATTTTTAAAGCAGTAAAAAATAAAATATTCTTTTGGTAAATTCCCAAACCGCTTTTGTAGAAATGCAAAGAAAAGAATTATTACTATTATTTGTACTCAAATTTTAATGCAAAGGAATTATGAGATACATACATCATCATCATCATCCTCTCCCTCTTATATGTGTGTGTGTGTGATATATATATATATATATATATATATATATATTATAAATAAACAAACTCCCCCCCACCCCCCCTTCTTAGACTAAAGCAGGTATGTTTTGTATTAATTACTTACATACTTTACACTCGCCTTTGCACGTTAATTTTTACATAAAATGTCCGAAATATATAACCATTTTACGGTGTTTTACATAGGCTGCAGCAACCTTCAAAATTGATGAGACGAGATATTTTATGAAAAAAGTCAGTTTAATGTATCAATTTAGATATCACACTTTCATTTCACGCACATCTGTCAATGTAATTAAACAAGAGGTGTTGTGGCCATAGATTACTGCATACATTCTAGTTGTGAGTGTTCACTTCACATGATTGTTACTAGAGCTTGGAGGCGGTTAGTTGTCTAACTACTGTAGCTTATATCGAAGTACATGTTTTACTGCTTGTGTAATCTTTGGACTGTGTTGACATTTTTCTTCGCAAGAAAAAAATATCTAACATATTTACATGTGTTGTTGCATGTAGAACTATGATTTCAGAGATTTAAAAATTGCCTCGAGATGAAATAGGGAATTTTTCCATCTCGAGAATTTCTCGATATTCCAGTGACTCACGCGTGTCTAGATCTTTACAGTACCGAAGTAAATTTGTGCATATAACATGGGAAAAAGTTCATTTCTTGTGGAGAAAGCTCGTTTTGTAAGATATCATGCACTTGCCTGTATTTTGTGTTATTTTGCATTTTAACTTGTGTTTTGGTGTTATTTAGTTTTATTGTGATTTATGACAAAATTGTGGCTCTAGTGAAAGGTTATATATTTGTAGTAATCAGTTTTTCATTCTTCGATTAGTGGACTTCCGATTCTCGATTATACGATTCTTCAAGAATCACGGGTATCAAGGGATCGAGTCTGACATCCCTAGATAGAATCCAAAACTCTAGCGAACATTGCTATTGCAATTGATTCACATAATATTTATCACCTGAAGAAACCTGAAGTAATAATAAACTTGCAACAAAATACAGGCGCAGGCATCGTCTTCTGCTGTGACAGCAAGCAACCAGTGATTAATTTGATTTGCGTTATTTTACACAAGACTGTGCAGCCAAGCCAACAGGTTATGGAACTAAATTTTTCCAGTCTCTAAATTTAACACATTACAAATAATACACGTTAATATTTTTCCACAACTGTTTTTAACCCTGCTACAATTGTGGGGGAAAGATCAGTAGTATTTAATCTTTTGTTAATGATGTGTGTTGGGGTATTTCATAAAAATATAAAGGCCTTAGTTGGAACAAATATTAAAACGAAAGAGTAACCAGTCCAATGAAAAAGACAGTAAATTCAAACATGCAAATTGTTTCACTAATTTTTTCCTAACTACGGTGATGCACGATGTATGTATGTTAAATGTAGGATGTTCCACTGTAGCATCGCGCCTTTGGCACCGAATTTGATAAACGAGGCCTTTTGACAACCCGAGTGTCATAGTCCATGACAAAATTAAGAAAATTCAAGATGGCAGCAGTGACACACTAGATGGCGTCACAGGTAAGAAAGTTAGATTGTGCAAGCATTTCATTCACAGCTTATGATAGAGCACATATGTATGAATTAATTTCCCCTCAACTACATAAACTAGATGGCGCTACAGATAAAGTTTAGCTCCCGCAAGCATTTCATATGCGACTTATTTTTTTGGAAGTATGTGTCATTAATATTTTACAAAAACTTCAATTTTGAGATTAATAATAAGTAAGTTAAGCGTATGTCAGGTGTTCTGCGAAAAATGCTGATGTTGCAAATACCTCCTGCTGTCCAAACCTAGAGACAATTATGGCAGCCTGCCTTGGGGTGCACATACTTCCTTCCTTTTATAAATTGAATTACATTCGTACATGTAATATATATGTTTGTGGTGTTTAGAGTTTCTTACTTTACACTGTATCTCCGCTAATTTTATCGACTGTGTTTTATTAACACTTTCGCTGCTACATGCTTATTAATGCTGTCATCTCTGTAGTGCTAGCAGTCACATAGCACCAATTCAACCCCTGTGCTGAATACATTTTTTTTATAGCAAATGTGGACAAGGCTTGTGTAGCCACTCTTTTTGGAGAAATTTTAATAGTTACCTTATTTTGGCGGATATATTACCTTAATGTTACAATGAATTGTAATTTATAATGTCTACATTGATTTTAGCATAGTGAGATTGCATTGTTTCCATTTTGGTCAACTTATACAATATATAATTTTCCAAACCAACTTTCTGAAGGAAGAATAAGGCTTAGGAAATTATCTTCCTACCTGCATGTGTGTGTGTGTGCACGCGTGTGATGGTGTGTGTGTTTCCCTCTAAAAACTTGTGCACCCGTACAACAAATTCCAACCAACACACAAACTTATAGCACACAGTAATGAAACCTGATTTCCATAGTTTTCAACCATGCCAAATGCCTATTTTCAAAATAGCTGACTTTTTTCTTTTATTTATTTTTGATGGTACTGCATATCTCGAGAACTTAACTAATTAAAACCAAATTTTTTATGTTGACCATTTAAAATATCACCTTCAATTCAGAAACGCTCATTTTGGCCAATGCACCATTTTGGTAGATAGCAATACTTGGAAAAATAAAGATTTTGCATCAAATCTCAGGAACTATGTAACAGATTCCAATGACATCTGGAATACAAGTAGATCTATCTATTGCACTATTCAGTAATAACTTATTTTCCCGACTTAAAAAAACAGACATCACATTCATTGTAGTAAATACACTATATTTAGTATAGTGAAATTACACTAACTTTTAAAAATATATATAATAGTTTCAAAAATCAAAATTTTGATACACTCTCAATAAAATAACCGAGTTGTTACACTAACATATGAAAGTTCCAATTACTTTTCCTTGGTTTTTATTACACTTATTTTAGTCTAATTATATTAGTCGGACATATTGAAATTATATGTCATTACACCAACATTTAGTAATTTTTTTTTGTGTGGTGTTTCAACGCATTTTTGGGTGGGAAATTTTTTTAACTCCTCCTGCTTCAATGGCAGTGGGAAAATGCCTCTGATAAGCGTATCGGAGTGTCTTCTTCTGACCTCCTTCCTCCTCCAGACTTTCTTCTCTGTTTTGAGTATTTTTCCAGAATCGTTAGATGGAATGTTGCAAGAGGGCAATGTTTTACCAGTAAAATTTTTGTGAAGAACATAGACATTCAGAACTGTAAGATCCAATACATGAAATATCAGTTTTTTAATACCATTTCACAGTTTTCCTCGCTGGTTCTTATGACCATGTCAGTTTTGTCGACAGATCCCATGCTAATTTTGTAGTCCAGAACATAAGTGAGTTTCATTATTTTACATCCACTCATCCTGTCAGTCTTCTCACTTCCTTTCATATCTGCATTGTGGCAGGTGCTGAGCATCCATACTTCCTGTTTATCGCACCACTTCATTGCAAGTAATCCGCCTGATGACTTGAAAGAAATCTCTCCTTTCTTCGGTTTGTTGTCTATTTTCGGCATATTTTTCCATACTGTGCCACATGTATTTGTTATGCAATTATGAAACCAATGAAACAGGTTTGGACTGAAATACCAGTTTTCTTACAAATACCATGTGACCTTTCTTTGTCCAAGTATGGTTTCAATAAAGTAGCCACAATATCACCATACGTTCCCAAACCTGCCTTGTCAATGTCACTATTTGCACCAGTGTACAAAAAGAAATCAAAACATATCCAGTCAGTCACACAAAATAAAAGTTTTTATTCCAAACCGACTTCGTTTTGAAGGCACATATTTTTTGAAAATCAAACAGTCTTTGAAGTGGAGCAGGATCTCATCAATGCACAGTTTTTTTGTAAGGTCCAAATGAAATATGAAAAGCATTTAGAATTCTATCAACAACAGCCCGAATTTTGAATAGACAATCGCTACCTTGATTCACACTGTTGTCACAGAAATGCAGTAAAAGTAAAAATCTGTCTCGTGACATTATCTTTCCAAACACTGGTGTTCACAAAAGAGCATCTTTTGACCAGTATTCATTTAGCTGCAGTTTCTTCACATGTGCCATCAGTAAACACATTGCCAGAAAACAAAACAATTCCTCACAATTTGTGTTTGTCCATTGCTTCACACAGCAATGGGACTACAAAATCTGTGGTGCATTTTCAAAGGCATACTTGTAGTATCTGTTACATTCATTTGCTACAAATTTCATCAATGATACATCAAAGAAGACTAGAAAGAAGTCTATGATAGGACTGTTATTATTTACATTTGCTTTACATCCTGCATTTGTATCATCATAGCGATGAATAATGGGAGTCAAATTATTCTAAAACCACCGAAATGTATCAACACTTTATTATTATGCCATGATTTTCATTTCTTTCTTCATCGCTGTTACCTTCCTACGATTCAGAAGACGATTCTTCAAATATTGTTATTGAAGTACTATGTGTAATCCCAGTAGATGTAGTTGGCTGAGGAGAGTTTACTTTGTTGTGTGGAGTGTACTCTACACCTGAATCACTCGATGTAAACACATCTTCTTCGCTGTCACTCCTTGTGAGCATCATCTCCAGTGCTTCTTGGTCTGTCAAGTGGTGTCTATTCAAAACTACTGCAGTCTGCAGCAAAACATACAACACTAAGTAGTTGGCAGACTGTCCCACATTTTGCCATACAGCTCATTTCCTTCCTTTCTCCACCCCTCATAAAATTCCCCTCCATCACTGTTTATCTTATCTCTGTAAGTGGCCCAGCAAGTGTTCATCTTATATCACTAAGTGGTCCAGTGGCCGCCTGGCTGGGTAGGAGGCGGCAGTCAGTTGGCCTCTCTCACCACCCATGTTGCTCTCTATCTCAGAATAGGAACTACCGTGTCTGCTGACACACTTCCTCTTGACATTGCTTGAAACAAGAACTACAGTATTTCAATGTAAATAGGACCCTTTAAAACACACTTATCCGAGGCTAAAGAATGTTGGACTTTATATCAAGCCGCAGGTGGGTATTAACAGTGGGACAGGATATCTCCTCCGTCCCACAAGGACGACATATCTCGTCCATAGCACAAACAGCTCCTAGATTGAAGGGCGAGATATCTCGTCCATAGCAGCGAAAGGGTTAACATCTAACACAGATATAAAACTTTTTAAAATACATTCTTTAAACCAAGAGTGTTTTTAAAATTAAAAACATTTTTTATTACCAACAGTGCAGCCCCGCTTGATATAATTCTATCCACTGAGCTACTGTGGCCCCACTTAGAATCACTCTAGCCGCTGGGCCTTCAGTGGCCCCTGTAGTTTTGGTAGAGCATGTTTAGAAAGAAGCCAAGTAGCTAATTTTTCTCCTACTTAGTTCACAAAATTTTTTTAACCTCTCAAAAACATTTTTTTTTAAATTCAACAAAGCCTATGACCAGCTGGAATATTGTAACTTTCTAACAATGAAAGAGTTAATAACAATTGGCTTGCAGTTGAGGTAGAGGATGCTTAGAAAGGCTCCAAGTAACTCATCCCCCCCCCCCCCTTCCCCAATTTTTTTGAAATTTCTCAATAATTTTTAATTTAAAATTGAACAAAGCCTATTTCCATAGGGAAGAATGTAGCTTTCTAACAGTGAAAGAATTATAAGAATAAGATTAGCAGTTCTAGAGATTACCTTTATCAAACAAACAAACTTTACCTATTTATATAATAGTACAGATAAAAAAATAATAAAAAAAACCTAATGATTGCTTACCAAGATTGCTGCCGGACGCACCTACTAAGATGGTGCTCACCTATCAAGACGGTGGAATGGGGTGAGGGGTGATATCCAGAGAGTTAAGCTCTGTAAAGTAATTTTTATGTGATCTTTTAAAATAATTTATAACAATTTTAATAATAAATTCTAACAAACTTCGAAACAAATGAGATTACCAATACGACGTTGGATGCACCTGCCAATATGGCGGCCTCCAGTAATGTATAAACATATGGTGGACTGAGTATATTCGAGGGGAGAGGGGGCAAGGGAGTCAATCGTCTGCTGGGAGTCGAACTAAAGTAATTTATGGAATGAACATGACGGGTAGGGGATGGAGCAGAATCAACTAATAACCCCCCACCCCCCAAAAATAATTTTTTTTTAACTTAACATTTTTATTCATTTTAAAACGATTTTTAAACAATTATTAAGAATCATTTGTTAACAATTTGTAATTTTTTTTACAATTTTTAATAAGACCTTTTAAATATATATATATATATTTTTAACAAAGTGAGAGCATACCAAGATGGCGGGGTCGAACGTACTTGGTCGAGTCGCTTACCAATATGGAGGCCATGGCGAAAAGTTTTTTAAAAAGGTTTTTAGCAGATTTTAATTACATTTTTAATAATGTTTTTTTTATAATCTCTACAAATATTTTCGAAATTTTTAAATTAAATACTTAAGAAATTTTTTTAATGATTAATAATTTTTTTAACAATATATATATATATGGCGGTTGACGCACTAAGGGATTGGGGGTTGGATTCGGCCGGATGCCATATCGTTATGTCACCAGTGCGCCATCTTTGACCTTTGACCCTGGTAACCTCTAACCATAAAAACCCAAAATATTCCAAAAAATTACAGAATTTATATATATATATATATATAAAGAGGTTACCAGGGTCAAAGGTCAAAGATGGCGCACTGGTGACATAACGATATGGCATCCGGCCGAATCCAACCCCCAATCCCTTAGTGCGTCAACCGCCATTTCCCTACTACTCGTTTGATGTATAGCTGTTTCCACTTGCTTGGCTATGGGCGTTGGTGCTTGGCTGTGGCTTTTACTTATTGAGGGCAATCTCGCGCATACATCTGGTCTGAAACATCCTTACCTCTAACGACAATTCTGGCTTTCCTACGGATCCTTATAATTAAATCGACCCTAGTACTTAATTTTATGCATACACCATAGTTTGTTCTTATTTTCTTGCAAATTGCACTTACATTGCATGTATTTGTTGTATTACACAAAAAATTTAACATCACTACTCGTACAGTTCATCAACAAAGTAGGCCTGCTCGTGCTTTGTTTCATGTACGGTAACTGTAACTGTGCTGTCGCAGTACACCTGACTCAAAAAAAACCCACAACAGCTGTTTTGCACTTCTTTATCTAAAGACATAACCTCATTTGTACGGTGCATACACAACAGCAAATTTAGCTGCACACACATGCTGCATTTCCCCTTTTACAGACTTCCTTTTGATACATAATGGCCATTGTTTCTGCGTATTGCTTTTCCATTGTGCATCGTTTGTCCAATAAACGCACGTTGGATTACAGACGTGCTCGAGCATAATTGCTCAAGGCCGCTCGGTCGGCACTGTAACAGACATGGCAACTACACGAGCCCGCCCTACTTCCCCGCTCCCCTCTCGGTGCACACGCGTCATCCAATACATCACCCATTACTACGCGAATATTTTGTTTACGTCCTGATGTATTACGTCTTTCCTATAAGAAATACAGTTATGCCACCGCTGACTTTTTTCATTGTTTCATAGTAACGGAGTTCACTACATGTTTTTTAAAACTATTAAACTGCATAGTCTGTAACGTGCAACGGATTTAATATTTAAACTTGCGAATTAATGTACTTTCAATAACGAATATATTGTTTTTGTCTTGCAGCGTGCTCGTCATTTTCAAATTGCGTATTATAGTTTTGATTTAATGCTTAATCATCTAAACTGACTGTGTAATGTCACTACAAATTTGCACTGAAATTCCTATTTCTCGCATACTGTTTCTGTCGATCGAGCCGGCCCTTACTGTTCTCAGCGATGTCCAGAGATAATAACTTGCACACTTTTGATACCTGCTCATAAAACTAAATGTTGCACTCAAATCCGGCCTTGTCTCTACAGCGGCGTAAATAAAGCTTCATATATGCTGTTCACAGTAAAGTGAGCAATTTCGAGGCTCTAGTTACTTTTTCCTTTCAGCCATTTGATATTCTTTAACCCATTTTTTAAAAATAAATGTTGCCATGTAAGCAAATAAGCACACTGTGCATATTCCACCGCACTCAGACACCAACATCTGAGGATAAAATGAAATATACCACGAATAGCCTGTATCAGCTGGCAACATCATGTTTCCAATCCACTATTTCTAGCAGCTGGATGTCTTAACATTTTAAAGTATGGTTCCATTGGGCTGCCACCGGTCTACAGTTCTCCATCCAATATTTGAGCAGTATCAATTTTAAGTACTGTGTTTGGTTTCACTTTAGTATTCCGGCTTTTCTGTCGAGAATGCAGATCTGCTGGTAGTTTGATGCAGCCCCAAGGTCCATCTTGAAGTTCTCCCCCAGGTTCAGTTTAATTCCTTGAATTTCCTCTTCATCATCTCCCACAATTAATGGATCATCGACATACAGTAGCACACACAACTTTGTTTTTATACATCTCTTCACATACAAGTAATAATATGTATATCAATTTTTGAAAACCATCCTGCTCCATTACCTGGTTGAACTTTTTATTCCCGTATTATGAGGATTTCTTTAAGCCTTGTAGGGACTTTTCTGGTTGATACATAGTTTTCCCATCACACTGCACTCCTGGTTTAGCCACATACACCTCTTTGATGTTTCTGAACAAAAACGCACAATGGACGTCCATCTGATAAATGGGCAATCTTAGTTGATTTGCTACTGCTTGTAGGATTCTTACAGTTCCCAATTTTAACACCAGAGGAAAGATTTCTCCCAATTCTATAATACTGGTTTGTTCGAAAACCTTTTGCGATCAGTCGTGCCTGGTATTGCATTGGTTTTCCATTCTCGTTGCACTTTACTGTAAATACTAGGAATGTCAAAGTCGATACCTCGATTATTACAGGTATCGAAGAATCGATAATCAAATGGTTATTATAAATCCTTGTCCACTGTTACATGATTTTTTGAGGTTATGTTGCACAGCAACAGATATTTGGTTTCCAAACAGGCTGAACCTGTACTGAACTCACATGTGTTGACTGGAATTAAACATTCAATGATGGTATGACTATGAAAGAACGAAGATAATACAGTAGAACCTAGATTACCCACGATAATGCAGTGGAAGAGATAGTCGGATAATCAAAACTTGGGGTTAAACGTGTCGTTTTTATGTCGATGGTTGCCATGTGGCACACGGCTATTATAAGTATTTGGCTGCTTCACTTCACTCTGACTTCACTGTGTGCCACATTTGTAGTGGGAAAACTGCACTCATTTTCAATTTCGTGCACTTTTTGACATGATTCAGTACTATGTGTATACTGTTGCAAGAATGCTACAAACGCAGATGGAAATCCACCGCACAATATCTAAACCTGTAAATGTCCACATAGACGAAACACAAAAACAAACTGGCAGTCGCGGATGAAAGACCACCGCCGCACACACCGATACTGTTGAAGATATCACTTTGTTGAACATAAGTGTTGCGATCAACGTTAGTTGATAAGCTGTGCTCTTGAAGTCGGTGTGTAGCTGACACAGAATATGCATTGGCTTTCAGTCTGTTGCACAATAGTTATTAGTAGTGGGACCAGGATCCTTAATTCCTGGTATTATTTTAAGATTTTTTATTTTGTTTACCTATTATTGAATGGTATATTAGATAAAGAACAGGTACATTTTTTGTGCCATACATATTTCCTGCTTGTGACATTTAAATTTTTGAGGTAGTTAAGATTGAAAGATTTTTTTTTGTGTTTACCTTTATTAAAAATTTCCACCTTGTCCCAGACAATTTCCCCAACATTATGCCTCCGCTCTATTAATTTTTACGCCCTTGCGGCATTTTTAACTTAATCGAGAAGGAGGAGAAAGATGTCTGAGAGGTCATGCAACCCACGCATTTTGAATCAGATGCCATCTGCCTATGTTTATGGCATTTCAGTGTAACTTATGCATTATTGGTACACGCAATTTTAAGAGCTTTATTTTTATGTATGTATTTAAGGGTAATTTTCGTGTGACTATTTTACGGCATCACGTATAACCACATGGCTGACTGAAGCCAAGTCATTGTATATGCCATCATTGCATTTTAAGAGCTTATTTATGTGCAATTATTTATTTCAGGGTTTTATGTCAATGTTATTAAGAGTTCAATGTATTTTAAACGTAAATTGATGCTTTTTGTAATTGACCACGTGGTCACAGTAATGTTTGATTTCACCGCCATCAGGCATGTTACAAACCTGTAACAACGTTAATCGTAAAGAGAACCACTTGCTCGACACGAATAATAGTTGACCATTTCCACGCAGAAATATTGCTATTTCACCTGCACCACATGGTCCGCTACGAACTTTATTCAACGACGTCCACGCCACCTAAACTTGTTTTCACACATGTGTGTGTTTATTGTGAATATTCATCTTGTATCCCATCTTATTTCATGTATCATTCAAGGGTCTATGTAATTGTGTAATTACTGTATGGTGGAATTATTCCCATCCTAGCCGGCTCTGTGTATAGGCCGTCACAATACTACCCACGTGCTGGAGGGCGAACCCCGACGAATTTGCGCTAGTAATGCCGAGTAATCACATGCGTTAATGTTTATTAAGGGTTTTCATTTGAAATTCACAGTGTCCTGTCTTCAGGGAAAAACTTTCAGTCCACCCTAGTGGCTGTCGGCCCTCTTCCCTTGTGAAGGCTCTGCTTTCACGCACCTCGGTGAGATCATACATCTAGGCGTGCGCTAGATTAATTACGGACTGGGGAACACCCAAGCGGAATTGATCCTTTATTCAGTAGTGACAGTGTCCTAGTCACATGTGTTTTATTATGTGTTTATTTCAGGTGATGTTGAGTAAAAAGTTTATTATTGCCTACATGTTTGTAAGTACGCACGGGTAAGACGGACACACTGAACCCACATCTCTGAGAACCCTGAGTCTCAATAGTGCGGTGATTGGGAAGCACCGCTGGCGCCCAAATTACCAGTAAGTATTTGTGTCGTTTGTCTCATGTCTCACCCAATGGCATCAATCTCAATCAACAACATTTAGGTTAGTTCTGTAAACCTCTGATCCCGAACAGATTCCCATGCAGAAACTAAATGTTTATATGTTCCTGGCAATGGAACAATTTATGTTATTAGCATTTCCTCTGACAATCTTTTTCCCCTTGTTTCAATCAGCCCAGCCAATTCTTGCAATTTTGAAATAAAACGAGCCCTGCCCGCACATTTCAAATTGAAGTATTTTAGTTGTAATACATGCAGACTCACTTCTGACTTCTGCCCATAGATTGACACTAATTTATCCCACATTTATTTTGCAGACTCGCAGGTCAGCAGCTGCGCCATAAGGTCGTCTTTCATTCGCGTTGACGTGCCTGGCTATTGACTGTGGCATGGTCGTCAAAATTAGGTGCGCTAGACCAAGTGCACGGTTATAGGTAGCTGACGGGAGAAGTTAGAAACCAGACATACTTGAAAGATCTTCGGTTAGGTGGTAACGTGGATTAGCTTGCTGAGAGACTGTTGTTACATTTCTTGAATTAAATTACATTGTACTTCAAGTTCCAGTCCACTTATTCTTGAGTCCAGAAGTTTGGGTTGGCTAGACCGTATCTAGTTTCAGTCCGGCAGACTAAACCCCTCACTACCGGGTGATAGTAGGGACTGGTCCAGACGAGCGGTGGAAAGTGAATAGAATGTACCACGTGGACAGCAGAGACCGACTGCAATTTCAGTGAGGCGGCACAGTCCCGTTCCACCCGTCTTTCCTGTGTAGGAGAGACTAAGGTACTCCACTGCTGGGCAACTAGATGAGCAAAATCTTTTGTTCCTTACGCCTCAGACCGTGTCTTATCTTGTAAGTCATAGAGTTAAGTCGCCACTGAACAAGATATGGTGTGCACTATAGAAAAGAAACTATACCCTATGATAGTGTAGGTCCAGTAGCTGATTCATGGCACAAGCTCGGCAAGATTCTCCACTGATCCCCCCCACTCACCAAACCAACTACGGGCAGATCAGACACATTGAGCAGTGTGGGCCACCAATATTACTAGTGGATACGAGTTTTCAGCCAAGGCCAGGCCGCAATCCCGAGGCCAATACCGTCCCCAGCACCTAGGTGCTCTGGTAGGTGATACAGGCTAGGTTTGCTGTCTCTCCTTGGTGGAAGGTTTTCCTACTGGTTGCTGCTCCTCTGTTCCTGCCAGCACCTTGTCGAGGAGCGGGGGGGGGGGGAGGAGGGTGTAATAGGAAGACAACAGACGGCCGTCAAATGGGTGTGTTCAAGACTAGTGGTCACCAGAGAGGGAAGGAAGAGGGGGGGCTCAGTCAGAAGTTCGGCTTTACACAAGTAACAGTTTCTGTCGGCAGTGCATAGTACAACTTATTCCTAGCGAGCGAAGTAGACGTTACTCTAGAAATAAAAGCATTAGGATAGAGAACAAACTGTTAGGCAACCTGGTTCTAAGCTGAAGGGAAAGTGAACTAGAAAACTGAATATTTAACTACTCAACTAAAGCTGTCTAATGCAGGTGTCGTTGGAGACACAGGAAGTATAGGTAACAAGATACATTCATGTTCGTTGATGGCGAAGACTGATGTCGCAGAGGGTACAGAAGACTCTAGGTTTCGCTGGAGTCGTCAGCACTAAGGAGTGCTTGGGGTGAACTCAAGAGAAGAATGCGAATGACTGCTGGAGCTCCGCTGCGCACTGACTTATATAGTGAGAAGTCAAGGCTGCCACAGCGGGGTAAGGGGAAGATGCTTGACATCCTTCTGCAATGGAGGTTGGCGTGGGAGGTGGGAAACACCTCATTGAGCATTCTTGGTTCGTGGATCTTCGGCGGTGCTCAAAATGGCTGAAGCTTATTGGCACTCAGTGCATGAAGGAGGGGGGGGGGGGGGGGGGGGGGAAGTGGTGTGCTTGCTGATGGCTTAACCTTGCTGCTACATGCTCAGCCACTGGGGAGATTTAAGCTGCCAAGAATATATGTGCAAAGTATTGCGTGCACAACTCTCACGTGGGTGGTTGAAGTAGACAACTCTTACATAGGTTGAAGTAAGGCTGTACTTCATGTAAAGAGCGATGAGTCAATCATAGTTGATTAGTAGTATAACTGGCACACGTCAGAGTGATTATTACTTCTTTTGCTTTGTTGTCAATGCTATTCCATAACTACAATATTTTATCAAATTTTCTTTAAAAAATACAGAACTTTTACATGGTTTAAACACTTCACCCACAACAATATCATATAAATTCTAAGAATTGAGGATTATAATCAACTGAAACTTCAATACGCTCCAATTATTTTTATTTACTAATTTTAGGAGTCTAACTGAAATTTCTTGTTCCATAATGAACTTCAGAAATGGTGGCAATCACAGTTCAGTAAAATACTCACAAAAAATTTTCCAATTAAAGATTAATTATTTTCCTTAACACACTTACAACACACTTTAAATCACATTTATCATTCAGTTGCTTGCTCAGCAACCCGAATCCCGGGACTGCGCTATAACTTGTTAAATGAAATTGTTAAATAAAACAGATATAATGGAATCTAAACTTTAAGCACACTCTTTTGCTATTGTTTTATAAACAAACATACAGCATTTTATCGACCTCAACAGTTTTGTGCATGTGTGTATTCATGAGTACTGTTCTGAGTACTTGAGTATTCTGCCTTATTTTTATAATATATTTACACATTGTTCCATCTCCAAAATATTCAAACTTATGTGGATGTTCAAAGAGCAAAAGTTACTGTATCACGCATCATCTTTGACCTATCAGCCACTGTTGTAAATAACATGTTAGTCAAGTAGATTAAGACCAAATGATAAAGCAGAGGAAATAAAACAGCATACTTAAAAAATATTCACCTTAGCACTGTTGCCATGACAAGCAGATGCTGTGGCACATACGCTGGATTAAGCATTAGTGGTGTGTCAGACCGCATGCATGTAAGGAATGCCCGAAGACGCCTTCTCTTATCGTCGATGGATCCCCTACGAAAGAAAACCGTTCTTGAGTTAAGAAAGTGTCACTGGATTTTCTACAACTACAATAACAAGCACTGCAGTGATACTCACCCAAACCAGAGGCGCTGGATGGTTGGCACACCCCAGCCAATTTGCTCAGCCTTTACCAAATCTGGAGACTGGTATGGATTATTCTTGGACCAGATCCATTCTTTCACCTTCAGATCTGGTATCTCAGTCTTCTCATGATCTAGTCACAAAATATAGACATTACAAAGACCTGAAAAGGTATGGGTTGTTTTTTCACTACAAAAATGCGGATTTCTGCATGAAAATTACTCAGATTTTTTATGTGCTCGTCACACACACACGCACACACAATCTCACACACCCACACAACACACACAAAAAAAAAAAAAAAAAAAAAAGCTAACAAATATCACCTTTACTCTAATGCATGCTGACATGCTGTGCAACGTTTTAGCGCACTCCAACTGCGACTTTGCCCCATCTAGAGCCGACGAGAGCTCGAGGAAAGTTATAAACAGTGGCAGAAGTACTTTGATGTACCGACCAAATGAACTCCACACGTTGGACAGCCTTGGACGTAAAGATGATTTAACACAATTAATTATGAAATGTACGGCCCAGCCAGAACCCGGCATGTATTCGCCACTCCCGAGAAGAAAAATTTTTTTTCGACGAACCACTACTCTAGATTTAGCTGTGGGAGAAGTTCCTACGAACACATGAGAAAGCAGCACCCTTGCTGTTCTGTGACGTCACATCCCGCCAGCTTCAGAACGAGGTGTTTAAATTTGCCATCGCCTCCACTTAGGGAGATAAGAAATGAGCTGTGCTGCTGCAACCCTGATAAACCTTCCCTTGTGCTGGATGGCTACTTTACCCCTAATCCCCGGAAGATCGCTGACCATGGGGTTTTACGGTATCTAAGGAAGTCCGAGAGCACGCCCTGGCAGAAATGCTAGGCTCACCGGCCGCATAGGTCAGTGAGCACTCCTGGTCTGCGAAATACTTCTCTCTCCTCTCTTCAGTCTACGACACGGCTGAACCTCTCATACAGCCTGGAACATGGCTTCAACTACCTCGGCCGACCGCAAGGAAGGCTCGACTCCAGAGGCAACCCAAAGTCCTGTACCCTGCAACCCTTTACCCCAGTCAACTTCCTCGACTTGGCGGTAGCAAGTCGTCGCAACGTAATAACTCTTCTGGATGAACTCAGCAAATTTGGAGATGCTGTAAAGAGAGTATTTTACGTGAAGTTTAAAATCTAGTACTTTTATTTGTATCAGACTCACCTTCGCCTATTCACTTGCATAACTCATTTTATAATTTGTTTAGCAAGTTTATAATATAATCCAGGATTCACCCATTTTCCTAGTAACATAATAAATCTTACGTGAATTTAAATTGTTTTACTTATGGTCATTTTAATTTTAGTTCCTGGACCACAATTATTTTTTAAAAATATTCTTTTGTATGCCAGTAAATCTTGTGACGGGTGTAATAGCAAAAACCCACTGAAGACTATCCGTGAGGCGCACCGAACACCACAGGTGACCGAGTTTACAGAAAGCCTTAGTCTGCACAAGAAACACCGCTGCTCCTGGGTTCCCGGTGTTCTTACACCTACCTTTGGTGATGCTCCAATAATGGACTGCACGTATATGTCAGGAATTTGGGTGTGTGAGTAAGTCACGCCCCCAGGACTGCATGTACACGGAAGGGCCAGAGGACAGTACAGATGTGTCCTAAAAAGGGTGGAACAAAGTATCGCATATGACGTAGAGAATGCAGTGCCTTACAGAAAGCTTTAAATTCTAACCTTAATAACGAAGCCACGAGCGAGGTTGAACCTCCACCTACAGAACCTGAATTCACACCCAGGCCGATCTCACAGTTCATCCCCAAGCCTCACGTAGATTCTTTCCCTGCAAACTACGTCCCTGCTAGTTGCCTTACGTGGCCACTGCGAATAACCCCAATCTCTCCAACCAGATCATCCATCCTCACCAACACTATTGTTTAAAACCCTTTCAAATCTCATACACCCCAGGACAACTTCGCAATCTTAGTAGTGAGTAAGATTGAACTTCCTGGGTGGGAAACAATCTCCTTTCGCCTCACTTTGGGGTTTCACTCCCCTCTCTTCAGACTGTATCACTCCACTCCCATAGAATCTCCCATGACCCAATAGGCCAGTATACACTAACTTGCCACTGTAGGAACACAAACTTGGGAGAGTAGTTAAAACCTTAACCACTATCCCTTGAGAAAGGTGTGCGCATCAACTTATAAAAACCTGAAATTGGCAGTTATTCTTATTGAAAAGCAGTTTTTTCATAATAAACAATTGACTGTGCTGTACACTAAAATATTCATTCAATGTGATGCATCATCACCCGCACTATGGCATTAAATACACATGATGGAAAGTAAAACATTTATTTTTTACTTATGGTGATAAAATTATCCACAAAAACTACTGGTCAACCCAGCAATCATATTAGATTTTATGTGATTTTGCAGATTCAAAGTAGATTCACCAAAATATTACAGAATTTTCTAAAATTCGCAAATTAGTTAGAAATTTCAAAAATCTTAATATTTAATTTCTTACATGAAAATTTTTAGTATTTTATTTCATTATCACATTTGTGAACGAGTAGAAAACTGAAAACTTAGCAATTATTTTTAAAACCGAGAAACGAAATGGCAGTTCACAATAGATTAATGAACATCATTTTATCAAGCTGGCTGAAGAGAATGTGGTATGCTGTAATCACAGAAACATAACTATAAACGCCCAGAGGTGACCAGCTGTTGCCGTGCAGGTAATGGTGCAGGTGCAGGTACAAGAGAGAGAGAGAGAGAGAGAGAGAGAGAGAGAGAGAGAGAGAGACACACACACACAAAGAGAGAACTTAAACTGGTTATCTCGTCGACTAGCCAGAGGGAGACAGCGTGGGAGACAAAAGAAAGGAAGAGGGCATTCTAAAAATACTGTTTTGGAAGGGAGAGGCAAAGAATCTAGACAGGATAACAAGCAGAGTGATGTACAGAAGGGAGGGAGGTTGAGTGAGAGGGAGCAAGCAAGCTGGGTGTTTATTCTAAGTTTGTCGAAACAGATCTCCCGATCATGAAATAACTATTCAAGCCATATTTCCGGGTTTTGGTATTCTAAGTTAAAGATGACTTCATGATTCTTGTGAGAGAATGATCAAGATCACTCGACAGCTATATGTTGTCAAAAGCCACTTCCAGATCATTGGGAAGTGAAAATTCAACATGGCGGGTGAGAAGCGTGGTGGCCGTATTTATTGCATATCTTATGATTTTGTACTTCTTAAACATAATATATAACATACAAAGGTTACGATATATGTGGAACATTATTATATGCATCTAATCGTATCCACACATGTTCGGGAGTCTGAAGTTATAAGTCTGTATCGCGAGTTAATTATGTAGTATAGCAATGACAGAGAGGTTGTGTGTTTATACGAGCATCGTGATGGTGGTGTCGGAATAATGAATCGGTAGTTAATTATTTGTGTATTTACTTTCTTCAAGCATAGTTGGTCGTAGCACATTTTCTTCAGTTAAATGTGTATCAGTAAACGGCGCGTGTATACCGCTTCGTAAAACTGATAGTTCTTTTTCTTAAACGCAGTCTGCAATAAATTGACGAGTATAATTTACGTAGTTACGTTGGTTAGTTTCCGCAAATGTGCACAGTGTTGATTTTACTGCATAATTCTGCAAATAATTTATTTAATGCTAGCGATGAACAAACATGATTTTAGTGAAGTACACATGCAAGGATTTACCTATAAAAACATGTGTTCAGGAGGTTGCTGTGTTTACAAACAGTAAGTTTGTGTGTTTTGTAGATAACGTATTTGTAAAACAATACTACAATTATTGCAATGCAAGTGGCCTGAAAAAGCCGCACTTCCCACACTTTTGTAGTCAGTGAATAATATTTGTCTATATCGTAAATGCAACGACTGTATGGTTAACTTTAGATAGTTTGCGTGTGTGTACTGCTGCATCTGTATGAATACGAACAGCAACATATCTATCGGGCTTTGTTTTTCATAATGACATTTCCATAAGATCAAAATTTACCACTGCTCCATCGAAACAACATGCAACTCAAAATGCCAAACACTCATAAGAGCATCAGAATAATTTCGTCCTATGAAATACGTTATAAAGTCCCCCCCCCCCCCCCGCCACTCACGCAATTCCTAATAACTACGTGAAATAATAAAACTATTTAAATGGGCAGTTTCTATAATTTTATGAATAACTATATAGGTTACAGTCATTGTGTACGAAGCACATCACTTCAATAGAAATGGGAATTGCTGCATTCCTACGAAAAAATTAATTACACGTCGTATTAAGTAAGATTTGTTAAGGCCTAACATAATTTTCTAAGCAAACTTTACAGTTGTATTTATTAAAATGACATTTTAAGTATCACCTTTTATACATTTGGTTACATACATCACAGTGAACGTTATTTAAAAGGACTGTTGGAGGGAAGAAGCAATACTATGTAACGAATTCTCATCTTTTAACAGTTGTTTTTATACTTGAAACAGTATGTTCCTTTAAAACGAGTAATATTTTCAACAGCCTACCTGTGTGTATAACAAATAACCACTGACCATGCCACGATTTTCCTCGCCAAGTGTCTATGATGAGATCGTAGCCATATCGAGAAATTTCACTCTAAATATCCCACGTTACGCTTTAATAAATGGAATAGTATTTGTTTTAAATACGACAATGTATAAATAATAGATATATGTATGTGCACTTTTATGCGTTAACTAAAAATGCATAGTTTATAAGAATAGCATCACTTTAATATACCTTATAGCAGGCACAGCGTGTGTTTGCATTTATCAAGTTGCCTGCCTGCAGGGAGGGGAAGCAAGTTTTGGTGGGGGATAAAACCTGAGGATTGCCGAGGTAGTGAAGTCTCGAATCGATAGTGCGTTTAGAATAGCTATTTGGGCACATTTTATTCCAGACCATTTCAAACGGCTTGTCTCGATTGGCAGGCAGCTGACTGTCGAGATCAACATCAAAATCAGCAGATAGATTCCCCCACAAACTTAGAATAAATGCCCAGGGCTGGTGCCGAGTTGTCATTGTTGTTAAGGCGGAGGGGTATGATAAATAGGGGGAGAGGTGGAGAAGAAAAAAAAGATAAAGAGTGCTACTGAAAGAAAAACATACCTGCGACCCATACGCAAGGGAGACCCTTTGTGGGCAAACATAGTATATGCTGTTCACTGTAAAGTGAGCACTTTTGAAGACCACATTATTTTTTTCTTTAAATAATTTTTATCCATTAACAAACCTTTCAAAATGAATATTGCCATGTAAGTTATAAGAACAGTGTGTACATTCCACCGCACGTAAATGTTAACATTTAAAGCTAAAATAAAACCTATTTATTGACTATTATTCAAGATGAGACAGCTTTCAAAAGTGCTCACTTTACTGTGAATAGACTATACTAGTATGATATTCAGCAAATGTAATCGATAGGTACCCCAGAAAATGATATAAAATAGAATACCTGATTTCGGTGCAAAGAAACTTTGAAAATCTGTGTTAAATTTTGGTGTTTAAACATGAAAGCTGTGTTAAATTTCTGTATATAGTAATTAAAATTTCAGTATTTAAAAATGATAATAGTGTCAACTATGGTGTTTAAAATGAAAGCGATGCCAAATGTCTATAAATTGTTTTAAAAATAAAATCAATAATGAAATTCTTTGCATTCATATAAAAAAATAAAACAAATTTCTGTGTCCGAAAATTAGGAAAATTTGGTAAATTAGAATGCTCGAAAGAAAATTAATGCACATGTTCTGTGTGTGTCTGAATAAGAAATAGAAAACTAATTATTAAATATAAGAAACAGTAGTAGTACAATTAATTAATTTAAGACATGTGGGGTAAATTTTGACAGTTCTAGAAAAGTAGTACGGCCACAATGTATCCTTCCACCACAGCTGTTTTTCACAGAAGAAAAAGATCTTAACTTCAATGAAAAAACAAAACGGGATACATATGTCGCTGTTCGTATTCGTACAGATGCAGCAATACACACACAGTTTGGCCAAAGTTAACCTTTCACTCGAATTTACTATATTCTTACTACTATATAAATGCGAAAGTGCACGTGTGTGTTTGTCCTTTCACGTCAAAATGGTGCAACAGATCAACATGATTTTTGCACAGGTATAGTTGAAGGTCCAGAGAGTGACATAGGCTACTTTTCATCTCCGGAAAATATCTCAAAATGGTTCCAAAAAAATGATGATTAGGGATGTACATAGGTACTACACTAAACTTTTCTTAGGATTACTGTATAAATCAGGATTGTTAAAAATTTCTCCTTTATTTTTTGTCTATGGGCTGTGTTGCATTCCTTCCCCTGCATAACTCTGGTAGAGAACACAAAAGTGGGGCCATAGTATCACAGTGGGTAGAAAACACAATGGTGGGGCCGCAATAAAGTGGGTAGAACACCTGATAGTGGGGCCGTGCACGAAGCAGCAGGTAAAAGCTACTAGACAAATAAATATTAATCACACACTACTCAAGTGTTGAAAGTGCGCCTTTTTCAGGCCAGGTGCATTAAAAAAATTATACTAAAGGTTTACAAATACATTTCTTACAAAACACCCAAACTTGCTGTTTGTAAAATGTGCACCTCTTGAACACACGTTTTTCAATTGTAATCCTTGCAAGTTTACATCACATTTGTTCATTACTAGTATTAAATAATTTATTTGCAGAATCATTCATTAAAATCAACACTGAGTACATTTCCTTAAACCAACACACTTAAATTCGATACAAAATTTAAATTTGTGTAACATTACATTTCACGTCTGTTTCCGCCTAACCTCAAAAACCAGAACGGCCAGTTCTTTTCCACAACTCAGTCGGCACGCATGTTACAGAACTTGGACATATATCTCGTCAAAAGGGCAGCACCCTAAAGTTTGGTTATTTTTTCGGTAAAAATGTTTGGCCTATACATGCCTAAATATGGTACTTCCTGCTGCAACATAACAGACAATACGCTACAGTTTTACGTTGTGCTTTAAATTACACACCTAGCCACACAACTAGTAATTCAGCAAAATGGACGTGAGTTGCTAACTAAACTTAGTCTTTCGATAAGAATAAATTTCAAGTATCTGTGATATTGAATTTCATTACGGATAATCTTTCAAACTTATTGTGACCATACGTACTGATCTAACAAAAAAATTGTAACATTATGAACATATTACACTTGCAAATCAAATTAAGAATATAATATACCTAATTTTCTGTAAGCATTACAATGTATTATTTCTGATGGCTGGACAAGAAAGTTTCAACTTTTCAAAAAAAAAATCTAAGTGATAGATTTTAATTATGTCTGTTGCAGTGGTAAAAAATTATACAGCTAAATTAATAATTTCCCCATTATCTATACATGAGCAGCATCACGACATATTTTGATGTATGATGTAGTTCTGACAGTCAGGTGGAAACCACATAGTGGCGGAAGGATACGTAGTTTGTTTACTTGTTACTATTGCCACACAATCTGTCAAACAATGGAAATTTTGTATAAAATAAGACTAGTATCAATTGAAACTGTTGTAGCATTTAGCGACCATGCTGCATACTGGAAAGAGAGAGAACATTGAGAGTCACCGCTTTCTTTCATGTGTTATGCATCAGGCGCACTAACTTACAAGGTGTGCACTTCAAACGTCTTCCAGCCAAAGTAAATCAAGTTTTTCGCCAACTTTTATTTTACTGCTGTAGCATACCAATTGATGTTAGCGGAACAAGTTCCAGTATTGCTGCATGCTAACAAATGTATTATTAAATAACCTTTAATTGCGACTTCATTTTACCTTTTTTTTTTTTTTATACAGTTCTCAAGAATGTTGTCAAGTTGCTGTACTCATTAGTGTCACGTACATAAAATAGGGGTTTTAATGTACAGTAAAACCCTCCTTAGAAGTTTTCCCGTTTTCCCGCTTAATACACTATAAAAAGTTTATTCTTTGTTTATTACAAATACATAATTTTACCCTTTTAAGAAATTCTCCTACTTAATAAGCCAACATTTTCAAGTATTTTTCTGAACAGGGTTTCAATTTGCTTAAAATACAGGTAAGCAATCTATGTCAATGAAATTTTGAGTAACAATTATATAAAAAAGAGTTACTACTCACCACCTTTCGACTTCTTCTCATCTCTATCCTTTTCTTTTTCTTTACCCTTAGTTGCCATGTAGACATAATGATGCAGATTGAACAAAATTGCATAAACCATCTGCCGCACTGGACGATACACTAAGTGAATGCTAGGAATTTCTCTATGACTTTCATCTTCCATTAGAACAGGCAATTTTATTTCACCCTGCAACCAGTAATTCAACAAACATATAAAAGAAGACATGAAAATATTATGTAATTACAGTGACATCATAACAAAAAAAGAATAGCATGTGTAAGCTTCAAAGGTGTCCAGCAAGAATGTAAAATGAATTTCCCAAACATTTCCTGTTTCTTCCTTGGGATTCCCACAAACAAAAAATTATACGAGAAACTATAATTAAAGTCATGCAACTTATCTGAACGTTACTGAAAATTAACTTAATGCTTGCTAATACAAGTCATTCATGTTCAAACAATTATTGGCTACATGGGAAGCATATGCTTGGTGGCATTTTATTCACAAAAATGCTGACCACCGAGTCAAATTAATATTTTGTTCTAAACTTATGTTGATTTTACGGCAGATACTATTAAATATATGTCAATGGGGAAAAAAAAACTTTTAAACTTGGATGGACTACAGATTCTTGAGCAGGTCCCTTGTTTTAATAACATGCCTGCCCGACTTACTGAGGCCGGAACTATAAAAGCATCCAGCTTGCGCCCCCCTCACTATAAGGCTGTCGGCGGAGAGTGAGTGAACACATCAGTGTCGGAGCGACACAGGAGAGCACTAGGGTCTGGGGAGCTATCCCATCTACGAGATGAGCTACGTTTTCAGTGGTAAGCATAAATCCGGCCAGGCGGCAGGGTGGCAATCCCGATAAGGAAGCCCCGTCTTAACTATTGATAATCACGTGGCAAGACTAGGATCTTAGTATAATCGTAATCGCATATTCTTATAAATAATATATCTCTCCATTTATGTAAGAATTCCCGTATGTCAGTATAATCGTCTCAATGTTCCTTCTATAACTGTATTCATTTATGTTCTTATAATTATCTGTCAAACCAGAGTAAAGTAAAGTCAGTGTTGTAAGGAGAGTAGTATTGTTGTATAGAGTTAACGTATTGCTTTATATCTACTTCTTGTAATAAATGTGTGTAATTGACTCCCCCTCTTTCATTGATTATAGGCTGTTCACGGTAAAGTGAGCACTTTTTAAGGCCTTTATGAATTTTTCCTTCCATCCAATTTCCATCTGCCTATCGCTTTTTAATATGAACATTGCAATGTGACCAATAAACACAGTGCATACATTTCACCACCATCAAAATTTAATGCCTGAGGGTGCAACAAGATATATTTATTAGTGATTATTGCATGTTGCCAGGGCCTTAAAAAGTGCTCACTTTATCGTGAACAGCCTATAGCTATTAGTATTCGATACCCCCCAAGTACACCTCTACCTAACTGGAGATATTGTGACTAGGAGCGAGTTGTAAGGAGATCAGTATAAATATAGAAGTAGTCACAGTGTTAGGTAGGCAGGTTGTTACAGGACTAAGTTTTGGGAACATTACAGTTTTCCAATAATATGCATCATGCTGATTTGCACAATATGCAAGCTACGTTTTGTATTAGTCATCACCACAAAATAACACAAATCACATTTAGCAATATTTAGGATATCTTGCACTGATTCAGGGGTTTGAAGAGTGGAACACACTTTTCCAACATGGTTGCAACTAGTTCAAAAAGTTTGTTGATAACATTTTTAACCTCTAACTTACGTCTGTACACGATACCTCCTTTCTGTTATATGGCATGAGTATGTCCAATGCCAAGTTATTTGGGAATAAGCCAAGGTATAACGTAACCGTAATGTGTGCAGCTGGACACACTGGCTTTCCGACGGGTTTGCATAGTTATTCCGGCGTGGCCTTGCAGTGGTGGGTGGAATATCCAGAGCATAGATGGTGACGTGGTTTTATTCAGGCGAGCCCAGATGAGGCTCCACAGTGTCAGGTGGTCAATGCACTCCTATCTGTTTCACCAAAACACTACAGCGGGGGCGGAGTAGGGAGATACTTGTCACTCAATTCCACTTGTGGATTGTGTTCCTAGCGATCTAAGCGCTCCCAAAAACTACCTAGCGGCAGAACTCCGTTTGCCGTATAGTGTGCACGTTTCTGCCTTAGTGGCCAAATATGTGGTACGCCACACTCTCCTAGTAATTTAATAATAGGATTGATTATTTGATACTAAGACAAAAGCAGGTGAAGGCAAAGTGAAATTGCATGCGAGCGCTGTATGATTTGGCAAGCAAAGTTAATTTAATTAAAGCCATAGTTAAATTACAGTTCCCTAATTTTAATAAGGGTGTGTTCACAAGGAACCTAGAGATCGTGGCTCACCACCATAAGAGTGATGAGGTGGGTTTGGCTAGAACCTAGAGGGGAAAGTCATCGTGAACTACGGATACCTCGTGGAAGGATACCAAGGAGGAATAGGTGGTCGACGAGAGCGGCGTTGGCAGGACCGACCCTCTGGTTGGCATCGGTGTATGAAGGCCTCTGGAGCTGAAGGTTGTCGAAGAGGTGGAGAACCTCTGGTTGGTGGTGGTTCTCTTGAGCTACTGGTGGCTGAAGACTGTCTAGGACCCTCTGGAGGATGCTGGCTTACGAAACGGGAAGGGATCTAGTGCTTTGCTTACCCTTTCGAGATGTTCCTGGCCATTACAGTGGGGAACAGGGCGGGCTAGAACTTACCCTTAGCTGACAACTTTGTCCTCGCAGTGGAGAAGGTGCAGCATACTGCCCTGAGGTCTGCTCTGCAAGTCCTATTTAATAGAAAATTTGAGCTTGTACATCCTCAAAAGGGTGAAGGGGAAAGCTGGTTCAATGAGGTTGGAAGTTCTGAAATCACACATGGATCCCTTATCTGCTAGGCACAGAGGCCTGACACATCTTCACCTTGCCGCGCTCGTGGAGGCTGTGATGCTCCAGCGGAATGAGTGCTGCTTTGCAGTGATGCGCTATGAATTTGTGTCACCGTCCTGGAGGAGCCGGCGATCTAATAGATAGAACAATCATCGGAGAGGGGTGCTGAAGTGACGGCTTCTGAGCGAGATGTGATGAACACTAAAATCTAGGATCACGTGTCTGTAGTAACAGTTTGGACTAATATTTCACACACTTTCAATGGCCATGTCATACTGTGTTTAGGCCTTTTTTACGACAAGGTGTGGTCCAATATGCCTTTCTTGGGTATCAAATTAACCAGGAGACGTTCAGCTATTAAATTATACATACATATTTATATTTAATTTAAAAAGTGTTTTTTTTATGCGCTAGGGACGATTGAACATTAACTTCGCGCAAAAAATGGCAAATTTGGTGGCATAGGGGTTAAGGGTGGGTCAAAATCGGCCCAAACTATTTACTATGCCCCACCCCCCATTTCGACCCTATTCACGGGAACCGTGAGGGGTCGTAATACAGAGGTTCTACTGTAAGTCTGGACGCTGCCGAACTCGGGAGTCATTCTTTCGTATCCCTAGCAACCTCCCACAGCACTAAATCTGTGTGTGATCTTTGGATAATCTTGTTACTTTCAAATACGCCCCCAGCAGCTACTTACTACGTACGTCTACGACCAATCTACCCGACGACTAACGAACATGATCACATACGTATTTAACATAATTTTATCTCTAGACCCCTTTTACTTAGTAGTTTAAATTTAACTAATTTGTATTAGTATAGAACCAGCTTTTCCCCTTTTCACTTAGAACCAGGTTGCCTACACCTGGAACCACAGTTACATTCAGCGCTCCACATCTTGGTAGGAGATAGCATAGGTCACGTGCTTTTGAAAATTCAATTAACACTCATTGTTCTCTACATTTATGTTTTTCATTTCCAGGGTATTTGTTTGTATTAACAGTTGGAGACAGAATATGCCGTGCACTGCCACCAGGAACCGGGAGTTTGTTAAATCGAGTTACCCTGACTGTGGATACCTTTCAGGTATCTGCACATAAGGAGACATACACATTAGATGGCTACCTGTTTCTTCCCAGTCACACATTAGCACTAAGTCAGTGCTCGTGGGGAAGAAACAGCAATGCCACAACCACTAGAAACACCTTCACACCGGGAGGCACGACACTCAGGTTGCTTCTACAATTCGCACTAAGTCAGTACGCGGTGACCGTGGCCTGAAGTTTTGTCGTTCATCCTAGTGTGAATGCACAACCATTAAAGGCTTGGCAGGACCCACGCCTCCCCGGCCCTGATCAGCCCGCATACTGTGGGGGATCAGAGGGGACTTATCGAGTTCGTGCCGCCAAACTTAGAAGTCAAGCAGTCGCGCCTGCTCTGGTTCTGGTAATTTACTTCCCACCTTATATCCGCATACATCCTACGTGTCACCCTGTGGTAAAAGGGTTACTGACTGGCACTGAAGTGCGACTCCGTTGGGAGAACGTCAACTTCTAGTCCAACGAAGCACATATGTGAAACCTCAGCTCCGGCATAGACAGAATTCGCAGCGTCTACGCGAAACCTACCTAGACTACAATGCTCAGAAGCAGGAGCGAGTAAGTACTAATCAACACCCCTCACATTACGCAGACTATCTAAATCAAACTACCCTGCTTTTGGTCTAGCGGACAAAATCCTCTACCAACGTGCTAAGTCAGGCTAATTTGGCACATCTCAAGATTTACAGAAAGTAAATTAAACGAGCTAACACACACACAATGAAAGTCGTGAAAGTGAGGAGGATAAAGGAGAAACTGAGATGATTTTAAAATTTACCTTTTCTGTTCTGAAAACTTTACCTATTGAATAAGAAGCTAAATTCATAAATTATGGTTTGTTCTGTATGTTAACGGCACGTAGGTTATTATATCAATGTATAGAACTTTAAATTCAAAACACCTACAACATTTTAGTTTTCTTAATTTAGTTGCAAATAAAGCATTGAAAAATATTTTTTTATAAATCTTTATGCTTACTTAGAGGATGATCATAAATTCGAGATCTTTGATTCAAGTACGTACAGTAATTCTGACCATTTTACTCATGTTGTTTAAACATTACTATCATCCTAAAAGTAAACAATCTGATACCTTACCTGGGTGAGAATTTGGTAAATGTATGGAGACATCAAACCCTTCTGGTGCCTTTCACTGGCTGTACGCATCACCTCTGGTGAAACACTAGGTAATGAATGCTTTGGCTGAGCTGCATCTTCAGAAGTCTTTGAACTCTGCAACCATTATGAAAAATTTTAATGCACGATTCATTTTAAAAATGTGCAATGAAGTCTAACAAAGTTCAGTACAATGAAAAATGTTTGTTATTACATGGAATTCTGTTCCCCATAACTCTTCTAACATGAATGTTAAATATAAACAGACAACTCTCATTTCTACAACTTCGGCAATAGCGACGATCCCAAAATACCATTTTTTGGGGAACCACAAAAAAATTTAATTTAAAAAAACCTGACTGCCCCTTCGAAATAACAACCCTTTTCCTGGGAACCATGAAAGGTCACACAATCAAGAGTTAACTGTGAATGTAGTGCTGGGCGAAGTTCAGAAATTTTGAACTGAGCAGAAGCGAATGTAATGGGGTTCGGTTCAGTTAGAAACACTTTTAAATAATATGTACAAACCGCACTCTAAGGCGGAGTTGAAATACAAACAATCGCAGAGCTTGCTGTGATGTATTAGTTAAAGAAAGTATAGCACTCTTTTTAGGGAGCCTGTGGGACTCGCAGCAAGCACAACAATTACATGCGACATTGTAGGCGTTCGCCAACCTCAGACTCTCCATCACCTGGCTTGGTCGGCTAACGAAACAAATAAGTAATCGTTAAGAATGATTTTAAATGTGGTCATAATGCGCACGTTGGTCACTTAAACACTAACAAACAAAGCACTGCACTTAAGAATGAACTTTAAATTAATATACCTCATACCTTGGCTCATTGTGGAGAGTTCATGGGAGCTCTGTGGCTCAGAGTTCTGGTTCGACTCTTTGTTAGTGTACAGGGTATGTAAAATAAATTGAAAACCGGTAATCTACTATCAGGTATTCCTCACCTATTCCTATACTATCTCAGCTTAATTACGGCTAATTAGGCAAACTACTGTCATAAAACTGGTTGAAACTAGCCTAATGTGAGTGTGTGGAAGCTATTCTCACGGTCTGACTTGGCTAGTTGAACTACTATTTTCTTCAGGTCTATAACAAGTCCTGATTGTCACTGGGTGGTATTTTTATTACAGCTACCTGTTCTAGGCTTGTTGAGTGCAGCCTGTGCTGTGAAGTTCTGTTCTGCCTCTCTGGCACACTAATCTATTCCTGGAAATACTAGTCAAAACATATGTTCTTTTCTATGGATGATATTTCCTCCTTGTCGTCGGGCAACTGAGTCTGACTGTACAATTGTGTCGTTAATTGGGCAATCACCTCTTCACCAGTAAACTACGTCGCCAGCTCGCAGTAATGATTCCATTGGTCCAGCACTGGACCTTTAAGGTGGGTTTGACCGTTGCTCATCCACTGCTTTATCGAGAGGTAGGTTTCCTTGAATTCCTTTTCGCATTCAGTAATAAACGTAACTGGGTCTTCATGCGGCTGCCTCACAAAGTCGGTGATCTGTATATCACAATGATTTCTTTTTTTCCAGCTATCCTGGAGCTGTTCCTGGCTGAACCGATAATCGTGACAGGCGAGAATGGGCTGTGTAGGTTTGCCTACATCTCTCACACTGATATGCTTGGTCTGGTGACCCTTTCGTTGGGTGAGTCTATACAGGCATGATGATATGGCTCGCTACAGGTGGTGAAGCATATCTTGTTTATTCGGCTTCCTGGACACGTCAATTGATTACAGAAAGCTGTAGTGTCCGGCAGGCTTCGCACCCGTACTGCAGATCCTCCGTACTCCTAGCTTCATCTCTCCACCCTAGGCATAGGTCGTGGAACGAGTTACCACATTGGGTGCAATCAATGCTAAACGTGCCATTTCCCTGACATCCAATATGGCTACATATATTTTCGGGTATGTCTGCCATGTTATTGTTTGCCTCTTCTGCAGTACTAACACCGCCATCAGACATTTAGTGCTTCTGGGCGCCACTGGGCGTTTACACCACTCCCTGAAAACAGTTTCGGTCCCAGTTTGCCTCTTCGGCTTCTGGGGCGTTCTGGTCTGGTTCAGGTGTTCACTGCTTACAGTTAATTACGCCGATGCTCCACGATGGATGCCAGAAAGTCACTTGATGCATGCCGGGCAATGAACTGAATGCTCAGTCAACACGGTTTTGGTAGTGTTATACAGTTCACACTGGTGGTTTACTAATTATACGTGTATTTTATGTTTAGTGCTCGCAACTGTAGCTGGATGTGTCAGTTGGCGACTAGGAACAAAATTTCCCACTACCAGGATGGCAACTGATTTGTTCGGTGTGCGAGATGATTTGGCACTATCTGTCTTAACAGGAATTGCTTCAGTCGGTAGTAATGGAGCTGAAGCAGACTGGCTGAAAGTGGTGAAACTGGTGGCAGGTTGTCAGACATTGACACTGTGCCGACTAACAAAGTAGCATTGACTCCCCTCTGTAGACTCCTGGCTTCAGAATCTGGGGTCTGCCGCTCCGTACCTTCCCTTGGTAGCATGTACGAGACCTCTTACTGTATTGGATGAGATTCCCTATTACAGTGTGTGAGCGCCGGGAAATAAACGTATTCAAATAATTGAGAGGAAGGCCTCTCCAGGAGACGTGTAGATATGCTCGATCCCGCTCAGCTTGCCTACTTGGAGTAGGCGGGTCTACTACACATACTTACTTGTCAGCGATACAATCTACCTTTTGCTTCTTCGTCTTTGAGTCTTGTCTCCCACCAAAACACATAGAGGTTGAATTGACACTTAAGATATCTACTGATTGTTGTTGATGCGAAACAGTTGCCTATCTTAGTGTACTTCCAATATTAGGTGATGGCACAAGTTCGGTGCTGTAATCTGCCCCTCGCCATAATGCACAGGCATAGAGTATTAAACTGAGTGGGTCGCCTCCCTGCTACTATTGGGTGTGTGTCGCAACAGGGGTAGGCCGTCAGTCTCAAGCAAATATCCTTGCCGACAACATAAGTGCTGTGGTAGGATACAACTCAAGAAGCTTGTTCTGCCTGTTGGATGAGGAGTCTCTAGTCGTCAGGGCTCTACCATTCTATACACAGCCGTCTAGAACAGGTGGCCATCTAATGGTATGTATATCAGACGTACGGATTCCGGAAGGGATTTCGCACTCCTACTCGATGGTTCGTACTAATACTAAAACCCTGTTTTGGTTGACAATGTACAATATAATATGCTCATATTGGTCAAAGAACAAACTGTATTTAGTCAATGTAATAAATAAACGTGAAGGGGTGCTACCTCCTAACCAAGCAGAGTATGAGTATGGAAGTAACCTACACTGGACAGGTGTAGGTAACCTGTTCCTAAATTACCCAATATAAAGTGGCATCGACGGCTATGATAACTCAGTCACAGCTACACTATTCAACAACAGGCGTCTAGAAGGGACTATAGAAAAAGGGTGCCACTACTATAAGAGCAGTGTGTGTAGATGCATCTACCAACAAGTGGAGCAGCAGCGGAAGGTGTGGTGTGGTGAAAAAGAAGAGCTTCTGGTAGATGGTGGGTCGTCGTCAAAAACGAACACACTGGTACCTGCAAATGGCTGCAGCAGAAGCCTCTGGTGACAGAAACGGAGCTTCTGGTGAAGGCTGCAGGGTCAATGATAGCAGCCTCTAGTGGCTGCCAACAACTGTTGAGCATTAGAAGGCTCCAGCACATGAAGTGAAGGAGCAAACTACTGGAGAAGGAAGTAACTCGCGAGCCCGTTCGTGGACAGACTTTTATAGTCCGAAAGACAGATGCAGCACCTGGCTACGGTGGGTGTAGCTACCCTCTGTCTGGCTCTTGACTTTGTGCATAATCGGCAACGCTCGGTTTAGCCCCGAGGCGGTTGACTGCTAGTAGGCTCTCAGTGATGGTGATGGGGGGAGGGATGCATTGTTGGCGTGCTCGCTGGCTTGTGCAACCATATTTTCCACATCTTTGGAATTGCTGTCAGGGTTTTGGCGATCAAAGACACTCGTGTAATAAGTTGTCGGGTTTGAGTCTCTCGGTTGAAGTAGAAATACTTGAGTCAAATGAGTTTTAGTCCTTTTAGTATTATACAGAAAAGCAGTCCTCTTCAATGTTCATGATAGCAGGAGTCTTCTGCACAGAATATGATGAAGAAAAGGCAAGGTGCAGGTAGGAGTCTTCGGCAAAGAATGTGGTGAAGACATGGTAGTTGGAGATGATCCTCTGCACAGAGTGCGGCGAGAACCTAGGAACCAATGGTTTCTTTGGCATGAGCGTGCAGTGAAGGAACAGTACAGATTGGCATTTAAGGGTTGCGGCCCACTATTTATACTTTATGGCCGGTGCATCCTTGTTGGAGTTGTGGAGGGGGTAAGCGTGGCATAGATCACCTTGTCTTGTGACGTCAGTGGCCGGCATGGAATCCAGGAGCAAGACTTGCCGATACTACTCGTAGGGCCGCCTGGCAGAACACTACGGTACTTCGATGATCTTCGAGACATAGTCTCTGTGGCTCGGGAGGCGAATAATACAATCTGACATGGAGCGTCCATCCTTTGTCTTGGGTAGATAGTACAATTCCTGACGTCTCGTGATGTGTGACAACAATCAAAATCTTTAGAATCAAGTAGCAAAGGCACGTGCACTGATGAGTTGATCATTCATTGTTGAAAAGGCATCATGCGTCAACACTAATAAGTTTTTTGTAACAATATATAATAAATTACATAAACATTTGGTCTATGATCAATTCCTGCCCACATATTTCTCCGAGATCTGTTGTGCAAATGTGGCTGTCAAAATTAGAGTTGTTCCGATACCACATTTTCTGATACCAATGCCCTTCGCACTGAGTTTAGGTAAAAGTATTCCCTACACTCATTTAAAGAAAATAATTTCTTGAAATACTGTATATAAATTATTGTAATCCGACACAAAATGCAAGCTGACCTAAAACATTCAAATCCTCTAACAATACAAATAATGACACAAAATGTAAGTAAAATTTTAAATTCCCCACGTGCACTATCAGCTAAGAGCGCATGGAGAAGTTATCGATTAGGCAGTGTCATGTCTGTTGGTTTATTGGTTTATGAGTTGGGGGGGGGGGGGGGGACCTCTCCACGCCACTAACTGTTGGCGACACCTTGCACGCGTGGCAAATGTCCATCTTTTAAAGTGTAATCAATCATATTTTACTGCAAGAAAACTTGTAATTTTGAGACACAAATGCGGCGATTGTGATTTGATTTCTTCACAATCTTTAATAATTAATCATTCAAAACCATGTCCTCTGATATTCCCTGTTATGAGTTACACTGCACTCAGCTCTGTGCTTACATACCCATTAGACAGCAAAAAGTGTCGAATAGGTACTCAAATCCCAGTTTATTCAAAGACGTGTGTCTATTGAAATAAATTAATATAAATCCTCAGATTTCCCCGCAATAAGTTACTGAAAAACAACACTTATGATACAAGTCGCTAGATGTTCAAACAATTGTTTCGCTGACAAGTGGTAGAGTATATGCTTTTGGGAATGTAATTTTATTTGCAAATATGCTGCCCTTTGAGATAAATAAATATTCAGTTTTACAGTCCTGTTAATTTTATGCCAGATAAATTAAACACGAACCTTACCAGATAAAACAACCATTAAAAACACAAGAAAAATCTATTTAAATAATAATAATTCCTCGTTAAAATGTTTTGCACAACATTTTCAGGTGAAACCATTTGCTTTGTAATACAACTGATGTTAGGTGGAAATATTCTGAGTGACGCATTCTGTATTTACTCACGTATGCTATGCACACACATTGATTTTTCCAAGAAATCCAAAGGAAAATTTTTTAAAATTAAAATTGCACCAAAAATTTGTGGTGCCCTGTTTGTGGGGGGCACCCCCACCCCCGCGTGCACACACACACACGAAGATACACACACACAAAGACACACGCACACACCAATTAATGTGTGGTGATTGTGATATGTTCGGAAAATAATTTAATTAAATAACTTGGGTGGAAAAAGTAAAAATAACGAAATTCTCTAAACCTTCTGCTCCTACTACTCAACATTTCCAGCTTCTTTTTTCTTTCTTCTCCTTTATCCTTTTAGCAGTGACAGGCTCTTTTTTTTTTTTGCACTACTAGAATGTCACACTACCCTTATAAATAAAAAAAAAGAGGAAAGGTCTCATTCCTTCTCCCCACTTCACCAAACATAACATGACTCGCTAACCACTGCCATGGAAACAAAGACGGCTTCGTGGAAATATCAAACAGCAACATCTGGGAATTATTTGAAGGGTTATGATGGGGGTAAACACATCGTAGCTCTGGTTTGCAGTGTGACAGGATGTCGTTAGGTAATGGAGGGGAGAGGGAGATGGGTTTCGACCTACATATAACTGAAGGATCGCCAAGTGAGAGAGAGAGAAGGGAGAGGAGTGATGTAAGAGCGAGAGATGAGACAACAGTCAGTCCCGCCACAATTTATGACTGTGATGTAAGAGCAAGAGATGAGACAACAGTCAGTCCCGCCACAATTTATGACTACCACTTCTGCATTCTCTTTTTTTTTCAGTATATAGCGCACATCCCAGAAATTTTTTCCTTTAGTTTGGGGAAAAAAGGGTGCGCTAAACACGAGTAAATACAGCATTTGTTCTTATTTTTCTTTTGGCTTTAATGCACGGCATATACAAACCGAAATACTGTAATTTTTGTGCCTAAAGAAAGCAATAACCTGACTTCATTGTCTACAACGATACTAAAGTATCGGCCCGATACAAATACGTTGGGAAAAGGGGAAGTATACCAATACTTAGTATCGGTATTGAAACAACTCTAGTCAAAATAACCAACGTGAAATTTTCTTGCTAAGGTTCATGCATCAGCTGATACAGCATTTTGTGTATGTGATGAAGTTATTCATTTATGAAGTTGCCACACTGGCTGTCAAAAAACAAATTCTTATATGTAGGAGTGGGCGAAGCTTTGAAAATTTGAATTCGAATCTAATATTTTTAATATTCCGCTTCGTATTCAAAATCCAATTTATTACTTTCAAAATCGAGGGGGGGGGGGGGGGGATGCTTTCGAGCAACTTAAATTATTTATTATTATTGGCCCAAAAAGCAAAAGAAAACGACATGGACTTAATGACAACAAAGTTTTTATTAGACATTTGCCACACACACATGGCTAGTGAGTCGTAAAAACATAACCTCAACTCAACAGAATGCCCAGAAATTAGTCTAAACTGCATTTCAGTGTAAAATAATTGTCAGTATCTAATTTTACTAATAATATAGCAAAACCAAAATATCGGGGGAAAGACATTCCATATCATTAAACACTTCATTATCTTTCCAAATGTAATTTGGAACCGCAGATTTTAATTGGTAATATATGTTTATTTCCCCCTGTTCAAGAGTGCCTTAATGCATTACGGTGTGATATAACAACTTTCCCGTCAGGCGGAGGAAAATTGTTCGCAATATTTTCAGGAAAAATTCATGTTTACGTTTGTAGGTTGTTCCAACTAAAATACAAGTCTGGTTTTGTGTGAGATGCTTTGTAATGTATTGACTCTTTACGTACATGATTATGACTCAATGAATCAAATCTTTACCAGAAAATTAAAATTTTTCCATTTATTCATAGATTCCAAGTTTGTTATATAAGCTAAAAAAATGTTTGTACTTCATAAATTATGTAACAATAAAACTAAGTGTTTATTGTGAACATTAACTATAACTGGTTGTTAATTTGCGCTACTATAAAGCTATGATGAAACATTCACAATAAATTTTTCTTATTTGCGAGCAACATCTATAAGTTACAAGTACTACTAATTTACTTATATAATTTTAATTTAATTATGAATAGAGGAATTGGCTTTTTTGGCATAAGAATTCGGTATGTTGCATTTATAACCTGCCAAATGTGACTTGGCTGTGATTGCAGTTGCACTATGTGATTCAAAACATTTGTGTTCACTGATGATAAAACTTCCACTGAAAGTTAATTTTAGTAAATCTGTTTCAACGTACAAACATTTTACTACAAAAACAAATGCAATGTTTTTAAACAATTTTAAAGTGGCATCTTTGTTTTTCATGTCGTAAGTCACTAAGTCTAGAAACCCACACACTTCTTTACCTAACCTATTTTCCCTAGATTTTCCCTGAATTCCTGCCAGAAATTCTAGTTTCCCGATGGCAAAAATCACCAATAATACACATGCAAAGTAATACAACCATATTATTTTGAATCACACTATTTAGATACACAATTTGAATAAAAAGTACAAACTGTGGTGCAAAAACATGAGCAGTGCAATTAATTATTTTGTTTTGTATGTTCCACACTTTGCTGAAATAAACTTTAGTTTCTTATTTAGTATTATTTTACATTTAATTCGATGAATATGCCGATATGAAGAAAAATTATATTTTAGGTATTTTATTATAAGTATGCTACTTTTAAATCCTTAAACCTGGAATAATTTTCAGATTGTTATTTAGATTTGTTTAGCATGAAAAGCAATGTGTGTACTTACATGGTAAAAAACTGAATTTTTTTTTGTAAATCAGTGGAAAACATTTCTTTTTTGTCTGCCTTTTACCTAGTTTGTAGAAATGTGTTTAATAAATTTGTTTACTTGAGCTACATGTACAGTATTTAGGTCTAAAGTAACCCCCCCCCCCCCCAACCAAAACTTTAACCATGAATATTGGTTATCCGTGAACCTTTAGCCAGTAATTACCTAGAAAATTAGGTGTTTACTGTAATTGATTAGGTACTTTCCGGCAAAAGAATAACAATACCTGTAACTGGGCAGATTACCCTTAAATGGTTTGTTTATGCAGATGTCTAGTAATGGGGACTGTACTGCCGAACAATAAATGCTGCATCAAACATATTATGTACTCTTCTGCTTGGCCATTACTTTGCAGTATGACTTGTTCCTAGCCTTACATGCCTTTTGAGTGGGCAGAAAACATTCTATTCTCACTTCAGCTAGCTTCATATATACTCGGTTGTCTATCGTGGACAGGAGTAATGTTGTTTCCACTCCTTGCACACCTGATAGTAGGAAAAAAGACTGGATGCCTAGCAGCTAGTGCAGTGTTCTCTATCTTCCCCTTACTCGCATGGCAAGAGGGGAAATTGTTGCATAGTAACAAATAGATAGCTACCAACGGCTGAAACTCATGAATGCCGGCTAATATCACTCTCCCCTAAAAATTTATTTGTGAAGACATGTCTGGAATAGGGTCCATTTCTACATGTTCTGGCTTTGCGAGTGCCAAAACAAGAACCGAGATGGCATGGGAACAATGATAAATTGAAAGAGATGTGACTGTCTTGAATGCTGTACTTGAAATATGCTGGTAGGAGGAAGTACAGTTACTGAGTGCAAAGTAGTGTGAAAGTTTGGGAGAAAAAGTAAAGAAATGAAAAATGGCGGAACAACAGGAATAATTGATGATGCGGACACGGTCAGAGGTAGAAACAGGCGTGGATGATTTTTAAGGGAGTAATTTTATGTAACACGATGAAAAAGGAAAGGAAAATTATAGGGGGCAAGGGACTGACACACTATTCACATACCTTGTTCCAGTTTGCATCTGGAGTGAGACGACTTGGTGAAGTAGCACTGGAACTGCTACTGGAACTGGATGAACTGATAAGCAAGTTTGATACATGATTAGATCCATTTACAGTTGGAGCAGTCTTGGTATCTGTGAATCAAATGCGCACATGAAAGTTTATACCAGACCTCTTTAAAACCACAATCTGCGACATTTTGCAGATATTTGGGAACCTTTTTAAGGCCTAGTTTACATAAACTATCAAAAAGAGGAAAGCACACTGTGAAGAATAAGGAATGATTATTAAACATACAAAACAATAATAAAACAAATTTTGTATAGGGGAGAAGAGAGAGAGAGTGAAGAAAAAACATAGAACAGATAGGATACATCAATAATCGAGAGTTGGTTAGGGTTTGGAAAGTTTTTGATGTTACTAAGTGAGTAAGTACTGATAGACACCCTACCTATTGTATCGATGAGTGGAACAGACATATCGCACACAACACTAGCACAAAGACAAGACACTAACACAGAGAAAACACATACAAGACATGAAACCCTAGTTAGACAAATAGTGTTAAAACCTTGATTCAATCCAACTCTACAGCATAACACAAAATCAGACCCTTAGAAGAAATGCACAAAAAAATTTTTCCATCACATGTGGGTGTGGAATACTCACTTTAATCTCTCCAAATTGTTCTTCCCTTTAATTGTTACTTCTCATAAATACAAATATAACATAGAAAAACTCTAACGACAATATTTGTAAAATGGTTGGCCAAATAGATTTACGGATGTGAGAATCACTTAACATGGCAAGACATAACACTTGTGAATTGGTAATTAGATTATGGTTGCTGAAAAATATATCAAATTCAAAGCAAAAACACAAATAGAATAAGACAAGACAACAAATTATAACACACAATGGGATTTAATTTAAGAAATATGGTTCTGGTAAATGTTGACCGTCTTAAAAATAATAATAATAATTTAAAAAAATCGTGATTTGAATATTTATGTATAGTATTAAGTGAAAAATACTGGCAATCATTACTATTTGACATAACATATAATTTAAACATATATAAGCTAATGCAAATCTCTTTCTAGTGATGAGTAGTCGAACTTACAAAGATTGACTCGTCATTCGAGTAGTGTTTTTTCCTAGCAGGCATAGAGCTAGTAAAGGTGCAAATCGAGTCACAGTGTTTTTAGATTATAAACAAATAAACAGTGCACCCAACAGTCACTTTCCGTGACTAGTGAATAAATAATTCCACATTGCCAAACCATAACATTTGCATCCTGATAACCCTGCTACATGCGTTGACTCTTGGTTGTTATTTGCTATGTCCCACAGCGATAAAAGCAGATAAATCATTAGCCATCGCATCCATGTTGTCACAGGAGTGGCAGGAGGCGCAATAATAGTAGATGATCCATGACAAGCCGTGTCCTGTTGCCACCTGTGGCTGGCAGGCGGCATAATACACATTCGTATTTAATATGAAATAAAAGCCAATGATTCATGACAAGTCACTTCCTGTTGCAGCCAGAGTGGTGGGCAGCGCCGGCAGGAGACAGATAAAGGTAAAAAAAATGCAGTCTGAGCACAATACAACCATACGATAGATTTAAACACGAAAAGAATCTTTCTATCATGGCACACCACACCTCCAGCAGAAGTACGCATAGAAACGTGCTACTATTTTTCTCATAATGACTGTTTTAATAACGCGCATGTGTGTGTATAAAATTACTCAGAAAAAATCACTGCACCTGCATGCATATATTTTAATGGGCACAATGAGTGACATTCGCCCAGTGAAATTGGTGTAACAATGGGTGGATAGTAGTTCAACACCTCAACATTTAATAAAAAGTGTTAGGTAATCATTTACGATAAATTAAAATTATTTCTTTAATTTTTTTTTAATGCAGAGAAGTGTAAAGACCGATGGCAATGATAATTTTACATAAGGCGGAGGAACACACAACGTGCATACAAGTATATCTTAAGCAGGACATTCAAAAGTGCTCATTTTACCTTGAACAGCCTATTCCATCCCTTTTCTACTGAAGCACGTGGGATTTCGGAATCCCAACTGTTAAGCCACCTGGTAAAAGGGGAGACTTCTCCTTGTAGCTGAAATGTTGGTGGAGCACCACACAAGTTATGGTTGGCAACGTGAGGATTAAAATCTCGGATGCCAATGTGTATAATACAGGGAATGTACACCAGTAACAAATCACTCATCAACGGAGTCACCTGAGGGGTTGCACACAAGTCCCAAGCTAAGCTTTTGGAGGATATTACGTGTTTCCTGGCTCGGTAGGAGGAATGCTTCCCCCCCCCTCCCCAGCGAGAAAACTGATCGATGACTAACAAATACAAGTTCCCCTTTGTGCTACGAGGATAAGGTCCCATCACATCAGCTGCCAGGGTCCTATTTCATAAAACGTGACAGGTGTGACATATATGACAATTATGTCAAATATGACTAATTTGTCAGTAAGTCCTGACAATGTTATGTTTCATAAATAATACAAGTTTTCCTTATTTGGCAGGCAAAAAGTGTAAATTGTCAGACTTAAAATAACTTTCATTAAAATGTGATAGTTATATGTCAAACCGTAAGTTTCATTTATTACACTAAGATAGCATTTATTAGACACTACGATAATCAATCACAGCCTTATATATGATTAATAAACAATTGATTCCTACCACACATAATTAAGTGGTAAATTTTAATTCCACTCTCATAACACCGTGTTTACACTAGCAGCAGAATGTCAAGTAATGTGAATAGGATTGCTGTATTAAACCTGATCTGAGAGGATGTGCTATTTGGCGGATTCTCATCCCAACTGAGCCATGAGCAGAGGTTGAGGGATGGAAAGGAATTGTGGAAAATGGATAAGCCATCCGAGTGTTCTTGAGGAGTGAGGGCATGATTTCTTTCTTTCTGGCTGCAAATAGCTTCCTACTGTATTTATATAATATTCAGCTGTTGTCAACTAACACAAATTTTCTCTTTGAATACAAAACCACTCAATTTGAAGGATAGGCTAATTTGTTGCCTAAAAACACTGTGTACTCTCCTTTCTTTCTTCTTCACTGCTACTACTACTACTATTGTGTTCATTATTACCAAGCAATGTTAATTCACACAATACTAAAACACAATTGCACTGCACTGTTATATAAACATTACAAATTACTGGTTACATAGGAAAGTTCGTCTGTCACTTCTGCAGCGACAATTCTAGAAATTTGTAGACATGTTACCGAGTGATTATACTTTGTGTGTTTCATAAAACAAATTTGTCTGACTTTTACCTGTCAGCTCAAATTTCTGTGAAACAACTATTTGTCAAATTGTCAAAAACAATTCTACAAATTTGTCATGACAAATTTGTAAACTCATCAACTTTTAGGAAACACACATTTGTCAGATTGCAAACCTATCTGGCAATTCCCCATCATCTGTCAAATTGTAACTTTTATGAAATAGGCCCCAGGTGAGTCCACGTAGTGGTTGGATGTCGTGGCTTCGCTGTTGGTGTGGGCAAGGGACACGCCTTTCCACTCCAGCATGCTACGCAGTTGGTGACGTACTGATGGACGTTGCGAAGCTGGATATCCAGATCCTGTTGTTGGTGGAACAATATTTGTTAACTACCGAGCTGCAGTTGTAACAGTCGCATGTGGTCTTTGGGGCTTCGGGCAGGAATTGGAGGAGGAATCGTAATCTCCCATTCTTCTGCTTTCAGTTTCCAGTCGAGATTCGGTATTCAGAATGAAGGTACTTTTTTTTTCTACATGTCATGTGTGTTTACAACCGGTATTTCATATTTATTTTACATGTTTTGTGTGTGCACATTCTGTGAAAACTACCAATGCAAAACAACAAACAATAATAAATTTATCTTACTTCCGGTAGCGGAAGAAATACTATTGCTTTTTTATTATCCGACGATAAACAATTCCGACATTTCCTCCGTTTGACTTAATCCAGAAAAAAAATTTAATTCTAGTTTTTCTAAATGAATGAAGAGATTTTGGGAAGAAAAAATTAGACAAAACGGAAGTGATTGGGTCAATATTCACACTCTCCTAAAGGGGAATAAACGGAAATAATAATAATATATATGTATATACTAGAGATAGATTAAACGTTCAAATTTTGAACTGAACATGAACTTTAAGGTTATGTTCGGGTTTGGTTCAAAATTTATTGCAATGTAAAAGATCGGCTGTAGCTTGGTTTGAAAAATTAACACGAGTTCCTGTTCGGTTCGAAAATGTGATAAAAAGGAACATCATTTAGGAACTTTGAAACAAACTTAAGTATTTATTCCTCTATAGGGCATCCTTTTCTTCCCCAAAATAAAGGAAAACATTTCTGAGGTGCATAGTGGTTATCAACTGTCCAGTTGTAAACTGCCCAGGGATGTTTGAAGGGAAATATAGGGTACTGTTACATTCCACCATTGGAGGGAGGGGAAAAAAAAAACACACACACACACACACACACCACCACAAGTCACATATCGTGAATATCACATCAGGTTTTTGTTTGTAAACATTACGACCACCAAAAATAAACATTTTTTCCAATTGTCTTAATGCACACCACTTAATATATGTATAAAAAAACACCTACTAAAAGTATGAATCTGAAATCTCACACGATACACATCGGTAACCGGTATATTGTGTACCAACTCTCTGGCCTCCCCTTGTAAACAACCCAACAAATAACGCATTTTCTGGACTTGGATACAGTGTGGAGCTTGACCAACAATAACTCTGCAAAGCGTATCCACTCAGCACTATTACTACTGAATACCGGCAATGGTAAAGGTGGTAGCACTGCTGTTGGGATTCCTAATCTTTGTGAACAATCACTGCGGATCGTGTAGTCACAAGTGTTCTTCTCAACTTTACTATACGCCTTTCTTAGTTCACGGAAAACATCTCGTATGTTGCAAACTGTTCCTTGCACTCATTTAACACACTCGGATCTTCTTGAGGTGGCTGGGCGCAAGTAGGAAAAAATTTCCCAGTAGTTCATCTCTCTTCAACATAACCTCTTCAAAGACCAGCGCAAAGTCTTCCACTTTTGATTCATCTTCCCTACATGCTTCGTACAGTTCTCTGGCCTCATCAGCTTGGGCTAGCAGATAATTTTAAATAAATTGTAGCTCAGGCGATGATACAGCCGCCATTTTATTTAAAATTGTAAATAACTGTCTATCTAAAAAATAAGTTGCACTGATGCACGAAGAGCACTGTACAAAACCGCAGAATAATCACGTGCTTGAACGTGAGCTAGAAATGTGGCTTAAAATTCCTCTGGCTGGCAGAGATAGTTATTGCGTGTTTTTTGACATTGAGTTTCGGCACAAAGTGCCGTGAACAAAATCTGACAATAACCACCAAAAATTTCCCGTTCGCTGCCATTGAACCCTTAAAAGGTGTATATTACACTTCTAGCATACAGTTCCACAAACAAAACTATCTTCTGTAAATAATCCGGCCTGGAGGACTAAAAATGTTTAGGACAAGCAGTCATGCTCATCCTCCATTCGCACCATCTTTCGACACTACTGCCCTCTCATGGCAAACAAGCGGCTAACATGTGCCTGAGTGCAAAAACAGCAAAAGTCACATATCAAGAATACCATATCAGAAGTTTTTTTGTCTGTAAACAATATTGCAATCACCACAAATTAATTTAAATTAAAAGAATAATTAGTTACATACTTACTAACAAGGACCCACAAATTGTTGATAAAATATTAGTAAAAAAGAAAAAAATAATTTTTTTCCTGGAACTTGTTGCAAAACTCATGGTGTGCATTATAGGCCCACAGGAGGAAATGCGGTACTCACTTCCAAGAATTTGACAAATAACAACGCAACACAACATTTGATTATTGTTTTTGTAGTAGTGATGACAGCATTATCTTGAACTCAATAGTGTGTAAAACCAGGTGCTATTCTTTATTTAATTGATTGCATACAAAATAAGCTTTTTGCTCGAGTTTTTCAAAAACGGCATTTTCAATTAATATTTTTTTGAGTTGCTAATTTGTTGTTTTCACATATGTCTATAAGGACTAGAAAGGCATATTTCTCAGTGTTATGATAAAATATATCAATCAAATATATAAAACCAAAAGTTAATATGTTAATTTTGTACCTTTTTGCCACTTTAGAAAAAATTTGGCCATTACATTTTGGCATTTTGGAACTATTAGTGGTGAAACTGTACAGGATGTGTGTGTGTACATATATCTGTGTGTGTGTGTTACATGTGTTTACTGTTTATTTTAGGCCCATATGTTAAAACAATTAAACATGAAATTGTGAATGTGGTTGTATTAGTTTGTTTGTATTTAATACTTGAACTAATAGCGGATGAACTATGAAGGTTGTACATATATAAGTTGTTTTCACTTTGCACATCGTAGCCAAGTCCAGAGGTCCAGTAACTAAACTCTCATTACTTGAGTGGGCAACACTGCTAAAATGAACCATGGGACTACTGTAATTGATGTTAAGTACTTAATTTGCTGACACACTGATTACTGTTTAGCATCCATAATCCACAATCTTTTTAAGGTGGTTCTACATGTTTGTATGTATACATACACACACATATATAAACACACATATATTTACGCGTGCCCGGTTAGACTGACTTGGCACGTTGGTCGAGGATTTTGTCCACTACACCAAAAGCAGGCTGGTTTAGTTTAGATAGATGACGAGAGGCGAGGGGTGTTGGTTAGCACGCACTTACTTCTGTTTCTTGGGTGCTGTGGTCATGGTGGGTTTCACCCAGACGTGGCGAGCTTGGCCCACACCAAAGCAGAGATTTCGCTGGTAGGGTTTGTTGGTCCAGAACTTGATGTTGTCCAGCCGAATCTCACTTCGGTAGGTCCACCAACCACTTCTACACGGTAACAACGGTTTAATACGTGACATAGGGGTGTTACCTTACTAATACAGTGACCAGAGCAGTCGATACTGACTCACGTCTGAGTTGGATGGCGCAGTCGCTTTCCGCCTGCCATTCCGGTGTAGGTTGAGGAAGTGCACTCAACTGTCTGGTGGCAAGGAGCGATGCGTGGCCCTCCCTACGCTTACGGCCGTACCTCTGGCTGAAAGGCATAAAGTCTCTGCTCACAGGTTACTGGATACAGCTTGACGTGATCAAACTAAATACAAGTTATAGTGTTAGTCCGGTTTCGGCTTGCTGACCAGGCTCTGTAAAGTCTCCACAGATCCCCCATGCTATGCGGGCTGAACAAAGATATGGAGCTGTGTGGGTCAGCAATGCCTACACTGGATGTGTGTTCATACACAGACAAGCGGAAGGACTCAAGTTACAGTTACTCCGGTACTAACAGTGTTCTGGTGTAAAAAAGTAACAGGAGTTTGTCGCCCCTCCTTGAATGAAGATGTTGCTGGGGGTTGTGGCTCCTCTGTTCCTCTCCGCCAGCACTAGAAAGTGCTCTTGACCATTGGAAAGCAACATATGTGTGTGTGAAAAATATGACTGACCTCTGAAGGGCGCTCGTAGTTGAAACTAATTCAGCTATTATAAAATACCCGGTTCTGGTCAAGGGTGTACAAAGCAACCGGTGTCTAGCAGGCAAACAAACAGATACGCTAAGAAATAAATGCTTAAAGGTAGGAAACAAAGTATGTATATTAAAGTCTCAATAAATATGTGACGTGTGCTACCTTCTGCCAGACAATTGAGTGCTAAAGGTTACTACGCTGTCCAGGTGTAGGCGACCTAGTTCTAGATTGTAAGCAGGAAAGATAAATATAGATGATCAAATGTATGTTACTTCTAAACTGTTCTAATTAAGGTGTCTTGAGGAGACAAAGTTAATTTAATACGTGTTGGTGAGTGTTCGCTGGTTGTCAGGATGACTGATCGTCTATGATGAAGTAGCTGCAGGGGGGCGTACTCAAAGCTTCCAAGTTCTCTGGAGGCCCCAGCACTGAGCAGGGCTCTTAGATGTCGCAAGAGATGAAACAAGAATGACCTAGCTGAGCCCAGTAGCGTCTGGACTTATATAGGTGAAGCTTGTAAGGCTTAAGGTGCGGGCTGCCTTGGTTGGTGTGGGAGTCAAAAAATTCTGGTCAGCAGTAGTCAGCGTTTTCTTTCTTGCCTCGTCAGTAGCGTTCGGCATTGCCCGAGGTCAGGGCTGCTTGTAGGCTCTCAGTACGGGGAAGAGAGGCGGGGGGCGGAGTGCCTGCTGGGTTGCGTAACCTTCAAGTGACGAGAGTTCACATATAAGGTCCTGCTGCCTGGTAGAGCAGGCAGCCGAGAATTCATGTAGAAAATTCTCTGTAAGTATTTATTACGTCCGTAGCAGTGGGAGTAGAAACCTTAGCGATGAGTCGTTAGCGTTATTAATTAGTAGGAGCGGTAGGCATTAATATACATTACAGGGTGCCCACTTAATCGAAAATCTAAAATCCCAGGATTTTTCCAGGTTATCCTAAGGATTTTCCAGATTTTACAAACACACTTAAAAACCGGTTTTGTACAGTGTTGCATCTTTTACAATGCAGTATATATAGAAATACGTACAAATATGCATTAAAAAGACAATATAAATGCAATATCACCTCCCAAGACAAAAAAAAATTTACACATTCAGTAAGTTACTACTTATAAAATTCTTGCCTTGAAAAACCTCAATTTATAAGCCCAATTTAAAAAATCAAATTATACATAAAGCTGTCCTCCAGATAGGCGACGTGCCGTGTACTGCTTTATCTGTAGGCGGCCAACTGTGCACAGCTTGCTATATGCTGTGTGCCTGTCAGCAGTGATTACAAGTAGGGGCATCCATAAGTTGGACTATTTTCATGCATCGCCAACTATTGACTGCGGTTCCTACTTCTTTTTATCTCCAGTGCAGGTGGAATGATTGTAGGGCAGGCACATGTGTGTGATGTGTGCGTACATTGTACATAAATATAAATGCATTTGAAATTTAATAGTAGTTATAAATTTATTGTAGATAAATTGAACAGTAAATTGAATAAATTTTGTGTATATCAAACATGAACAGAAAACTGAAATGCAGGTTTAGGTCTATACCTTATTTACATAATCATAATCATCGTTATATATATTATATATATATATATATATATATATATATATATATATATATATATATATATATATATATATATATATATGCAGTAGTTACTTTTAATCAGTGAAAAGGCAACTGGGTAAATCAGAACTGTAGTCATAAAATTCACTTAACCATGAAGGGCTTCAGAGGTGTTTCTTTATCTATTTTCATTGTTTGTTTATTGTTTTGTCCCACTGTTTTATATTTTTAAATACCAGTTTGTGAGTAACTTGTAATGTTTACATTCCAAAGTGAGGTTATGTTTATGTCATGGTTTGTCAGCAGGAAAACTGCAACTTTTATGGTTATTATTTATGTTTGCCATCCCTTTTAAAAGACACAAAGTTTTTGTTAGATTTAAATGTAATGAGTGGTAAATTAATACGTTAATTGATTGAACTACGCAAGTTGCAGACTTGCTAACTTTTAAAGTTTCCATTTAGTAAACAGGATAAAAACTATTAAACCACGCATAAACTGCCCGCGGAAATTTCACATACACCAGTTTTCTGAACATTCACACATAATTTCAAGTAATAAAATTTCCACAATTTCCCAACGAAAGTTTAATATAATGTAACATTTCTTCAGTGTTTCAGACCAGAAACTATGATTTCCCTTAGAAAAGACATACATTATCGAAATCTGTTTACTTAATATGATGGGCAAATCAAAAGTATATGTATTCCTTACCTTGGGTGAAATATACCTTAATTTAAGATAACTTCAATGGCGTATTTATTTTCATGCTTATAGTATTAATACACTTACCATAAAAGTATTATAAATTCACTTTGTAATATACAAAATCCCTATTATGCAATGTATTAAATTTAAAAATAACATTTAAAATATGTATATAAAAAATGTGCATATACTCACATGTCAATTTTCGAACTAAGAAACTTTACTACTTTTATTTAGAAAAACAAGCATTCCTTTTTTTTTCTGGATTAAGTCAGATAAACTAAATGTGGGAATTGTTTATCGCCTGATGTAAAATAGCAATTCTACTGCTACCTGAACTAAGATAAAGTTATTATTCTGTTTGTAGTTTTGTGTTGGTAATTTTCTGATTGTACACATACAAAACATGTAAAATAAATATGAAATACCGGTTGTAAACAGAAATAGCATGTAAAAAAATCGTAATATGTATTTTGCATTCAGAATACCGAACATAAGATAACTAAATTTTGAGAGGTTTAGAAATGTAACACGGCCGAAATGTATCCTTGTTAAACCGCTGCTCTATCTATGAAGAAAACAATGAGTGTAAACAAATGCTGTGATCAATGTAGGTTACCACTCCAACATACCTTGTATTTGTTATGGCAAAGTCATACTTCTGGGGCTCTGTTAACTTAATTGACAGTGGATTGGATGGGGTTGGGAGAGACTATTTAGTTTAAATTCTTTCCTGAGACGGCGTTGTTTTGTCCCTCTTCTTAGGATATTATCATTTTTAATTATGCGCTCCTTAAAAGGAAGAGTCAAAAATTTGCTAGTTATTTTGTAAATTTGTGATTTGATAAGTATCAGTTGTGACATTGTCGACAATCACTTGTTTTATTAGCACTCGCAGCAATGCATTATTACATTAACAATGAAAAAAAATTATATCTAAACATAATGCTTCAAAAGGTAGTAATATTTCTGCAAATATGACGACATTGCTAAGAATACGTTAATAAATAAGAAAATAATTATGTAATAACGACTTTTAGAAGATTTAGTTGCGCAATACATAAACATAGCACAACACTCACTTTTTACAACATGCCTAGTGTATTTTATGTACAATTATTTGTTTTAAAAAACATTTTATTTATGCATTTGCATGTTTTAAAAGTAAAAACAAACATGGCAGAGGTTGTCATTTTGTATTTCTACTAACATTCGCTAGATATAAAATACGAAATTACCAAACACGTCACAATTTTTTTTTATAAGAAATCTGGTCACGTGATCATTTTGTTAACAAAATCTGCCAATTCGAACACAGCCTGAAATTATTATATAACCTGTCAAGTTCTAACCGAAAGAAAACGCGATAAATATGTAGTTAGTAACAATCCGAATATTAAAAACGTTTGAGACGTAAATATTTTTGGTGAAATTAGTTTTCCATTCAATAAAAGTATTGTTATTACACTGCAAAACAGATCTGAAATAATAGTTTTCTACGCCACGCAAATTTTAAACATTTCGAACATTTTAATAACAGTTTCAAAATACGTTATTTACAATACACACTGACTTCCTGTTTGTAATTCCTATTTGCAACTCCTGAATACACATTTTGTTACAATTCTTACTACACGTTTCACTTCCATCAATACAAATTAATTAGCTGAATCATTAAATAAATACGACAGTTCACCGGCTTTCCAAAACCTACTAATCTCACTACAGAACAAAAATACTGTTGCTTGTTCTTTTGTGACAATTGGAAAAATGCTGTACCAAGCCATTCTCGTGCCAATATAACATTTCACGCAACAAACAAATGTATCGATACACATGCCGCGATACTAGATACTTTTGATACGTCCCAATATCAAGGTTTCGAAGAATCGATAGTCCCGTCTCTTAAGTAATTTTTTTTTCCAGTATCGGAAATAGGAAAAATCAAGGCATTTCCGTAAATTCGTAAAAAGGGTATAATTTCCATACATTTTATGGAAAAATTGTAAAAGTTGGCAAGTCTAAGGTTGTAAACCGTAATAATGCATGTTAAAATGTTACATGTTTTTGATGAATAATTAGGGGTAATTAATCGATCAATCACTCACTGAATTTTTGTATTCCTGTAAATATTATCCAGTACTGATTCCGCTATTAAAAAAAATCCAATTCCAATTTAATTTCTTCCCTACAAAACATTTGTGACAGAAAATTTATATTACGATGCCATATGTTTACAATTATATGTTGGCAATTACTATTCCACAGATGGTAACGTGACTTGAGAAAGGAAAACCACAGCATCAAACTACACAAAATGGTGCTCGGCGGGAGTGCGAACTACGGTAATTTTGTGCAGTTTAGAGAAATTTAGCTTTAACATCAAGAAAGTTTTCGCTTGTCAGAAATTTGTCTAAATTATGTTAGCTACCCTGGAACATACATTTTTGTGTCTTGTTTATGTTTCGCGTCGTGATGTTTTGAGATTGTAGTTGTAAGGAAAGGTGGTCCTAGCTATTCGTGATACAATTGTGCATGAAATATGTAAAATTTTCTTGAGGCAGTTTCCTCAGAAAAAAAAAATTGTATTATGCGGGAACCATTAGTTTATAAAAATGTTAAATGCTGGAAAAAATAACACAAGTATATGGCAAATTAGCAGGACTACTCACACTGAACGCTTTAGCTGGGAAAACGTCTCATGTGGGAACGTCTTAAGCAAGTTTTACAGTATTTGCTGTGACGTCCAAATTGCTACTGCATGATAGCTACAACAACAGTCTTAAAATGTTAACCTAAGTTTACAATCAGTAATAACTTGAAAAAAAAAAAATATATATTTTATTTAATGCAAGATTTCCTACTTTTACTTTTATAACCCAACAATTTTTAACAATGTCAGTCTAGAAATACCATTAAATATGTTTAGGATGGCATGTCTTAGCTGACAGCATGTAAACAAAACATACATCTGCCTCTTGACCCATCAGCTGACGACAGGATACATTAATGAAAAGGAAACATTATTACAACTTTCATCAAACTGTTAAAATCTTGCCATGTTAAACGAGACAAAGTATTCAGGTTATGTATGTCAAAACTTGCATCAAAGAGTAACTAATTTGGCAAATTCATACAAATGTACACACAAATACTTCACTCACCAGAACCATAGTCTTTCTTTGCATTCACAGCCTCAGCATTGTTGGCAGACTTGCCAGTCGGTGGTTCAATCACTATTTGTGGGGCTCCAGCAACACGGGCAGTGGCTTCCTTGTACAGGGCCAAGCTGTCACGCTGCAACATCAGTGAGCGACAATTATTAAGTGGTGCAATGGCAACAAACCACAGTTAGTACAATAATAAACATAATAAAACTAATGAACACCAAGAAGCCAACTAACCCTAAGTTACGATAACCAAATAATTATATAAACGGCACCATTAAATATTAATGAAAGCTGCGTGAATTGAGTCAAAATAGAACTACTACCACTTTTAAAACATTATTGATCATGAAACATCCTGTGCTAAGAGGAAGCACACTCTGCATGGACCACTTCACCCCATTTTCAAGGCAGTTTCACTGATGGGCAAGTCACCTCCAAATCATTACGGTAATGGAGGCAGGAGACGTGGTCCACCTAAAGTTGACAGAGCCTCAATACCACCCTTAACCATGTGATCCTTGCTTTTCCCAATCGCCTAGAGACTACACGAAGCCGTCACGTCAATGCCCCTCCCCGAAGAAACTACCATTTAAACTCTGCCACTCCTGCTAAGAAAGTCAGCAACGTTGAACTTTATGCCGCTTAAGGGAAGCGAGTCGCCCAGCAGAAAGTCACGGCTTCCATGAGTGCATGAGGGCAAGATAAAACATTGCCTCACACCATTCCAGATAAGGATCCAGGAACCCATGTGTGACGATACAAGCTCCACCCCGAGAGGCGGGGTTGATTCCCCCCACACATCTCTTAGTGCTACCAAACTGGGGAACTCTGTATAAAAGGAATCCCACAGCAGACCTCAGGAATGATTCTGATGCACCTTCTAGATGTTTAAGCCAATGGTGCTAGTACTGGGCAGAGTCCCTCACCCATGCCGGTGACCACGGGTAACCAGTGTCCGACGACGCCATCCAGTTCCGAAGGACCACCACCCTACCAGAAGGCCTTCAACTTCTTCAGCCATCTCCAGCAAATGCCAGAGGGCCACTACTATCCCGAGGCCTTCAACCAGTTGTCAACGGATACCAGAGGGCCCAGCAGACGTCATCAATACCAAATTCCTCCACTTCTTCCTTCCTCTTTACCAACCAGGTATTGTAGGTCACAACAATGATGTCCCCTCTGGACTACACTTCACACCCTAGCCTGGTCACGTCTTTATCACTTGGGTGAAGAACCCCCTTTGATTACTTCACATTTAGGTCCCCTCAGGACAAAGCCCCTTATTTTATGTAGGGAAAATTTTATTATTATTGGGCTATTGTTATTAAAGTATTTTTAAACTTTCAGTTGCACACATCACTCCCAGTTATTTCTACACAGATTGCCTCGACCAGGCTTTTAACATAATTAAACTTAAGCAATTTCAATATAAAATATTTTATTTATATTTTATTGTGGTTAGGTACAGTAAAACCCTGTTAAGACGTTTTTTAAGGGTCTTTACTCCACAAACTTCTTAGTTGGGAAAACATTTTAACCAGGAAAGTTTCATTCAAGGCTAGAATACTACTTGCAACTCAAAAACAACAGTTAACATGAAACAAGTGTTTTTTAAATGAAAATTCAGTCCAAATTCTATTTCAGAGTACTGTATTATTGAATAAATGAAACTTTACCTTAATATCTTCTATAACTTTTAATATTTATTTCTTTTTAAATATGAATTAACAACAGTGAGAGCAGCGACGTGTTGGCAACGACCAGTAAGAAATAGTTCACAGTTAAAATATTATTTTAACCAAGTTTTTTAGTATATTATTTGTATATTAAACAGTGCCTGTTGAACTATTTAAATATTTAGGTAACCCCGATGGGTACATATCTCATTTTTACAATTTAAAATAACAGCGGAAAATATTGTGAGAATGCCGTAATAGTATGGTGGTGTTTTATCGAGAAAGATTTCAAGTGAAACCAACTGTCCGCTGGGCGAGTGAGGCTTGTCTCTCTCTCTCTCTCTTTATCTCTTTCACGATTGGGAAGTTTCACTTCACTAGTGAGCATGAAAATTACACGTTTTAAATTGTATCATATTTCATACCTATTACAGCAAAATAATGATTTTTGAATTTGTAATTTAAAACTGAAAAAAGATTAGTGAAGTTGGCAGACGTAGCGAGCCATGACATGGCATGTTGTTTATGCCAAACGAAGCTTAAATTTTCTTTCTCCAAAAAATACTTCAAAATACCACATCACGTTTGTAGACGTGTTTTTAAACCTACCTAGGCGAGTTACGATGGTGTGATAAATCTGAGTTTCCACGGCAGTAATAAATATACTGCGACTTGTGTTTCGTTAATCATTGCATTTGTGAAATGGAGTGCCTTTGTGCACCGTGGCCGATATGCTGGCTGTGTGTGTGTGCTTTTCAAATATTTGATTAGCACTATTTATATATTTTAACTGTGAACTGTTTTTATGACTAAGTTAATTATTTACATCCGCGTCTGTTTATAACAACATTGTACCTTTGCCCTAAGGGGTTTGAAACACAGTCGTGTAACATAATTTGCCACAATCCTAGAAGAAAAATACTAAGCCCAGTCCGATAAATTTCAATAAACCTAATCAACAGTAAGTAGCAATACATAGAAATATTAGCGGAATAAAATTTACCGTAGGCTTATTTATGTGCATGTTCGCCGCTATCTTTTAAGTTTGTATGACAAAAATTTGCAACATTAGTTGCGTGCTTGGATTTAAAATGCCTTTTTCGTTTGACTAACTGTACCTTCGTTTTATTATTTATTCCAACTGAGGACGTCCTTTTAAAGAAATAACACACATGTCAATAACAAAAGGATAATTACTACAACCCTTTACCTCGCAATTGAAGTGTTAAACACAGTCACAGTAAAATACTAACGTGCATTACATGTATTGTGCGGTCAACAAGACGTGAAAAAGATACAGAAAATAAAAGGGTGCCATACTCTATGCAAGTTGTGGTCAGTTTCCAACTCAGGTGTATTGCTCAGACTTTGGACATGCAAGCAATTTTACTAATATTCTACGTGTCGCCTTTGAGAACAGGCCTAAATAAAAGTGAAAAAATAATATTGTTAGTTCTGCTGTTAACAAATGTTACGTGCATCAATTAATTGATCAAGAAAATATTTTTGCACTTAGTCGTCAATAGTGCATGAAACGAAACGCGGTGGAACGTATAATTCTTTTGTGAAATTTCAATTTCGTACTTTGGCCATCCTGACAGTATCTGCTCACTGACTTGCATGGAACATCACGATGTGTAATCTATGGTTGCGTTTACACAACGTAACATGTTAACGAGTTATGAAGTTTTGGCTTTTGTAGTTTCTATCGTTTTAAGTTTTTTAAGCAAAATCCTCATATTTACTATTTAAGTTGACTATTACACAGGAAATCACGCACTTGACGATATGCAGACCTACCAACTTGTAAAGTTTGAAACCAAGAAGATTGAAGAATGCTTAAAATAGTGTGTAATCGGGTCGCTGCATTTCATATAAATTTTTTCTTGTTGATTGGCTGTTACCGGTATTGTTATGAAAATGCATAATTATTGAATTACATTTTGATAATAAATAAACATAATAATTACTTCTACATGCAACGACACATACTTCTGAGCTCCATGTATCAACTGAGAACTAAATAATATTACATGTGGCCTGGCACATACATTACTTTTTTTTTTTTTCAATTCCGCCAGGCCTACTTACCAAATATTCTAACACGTTCCGCACATTGCGTGAGTTACTAAATCTAGCATATGATCACAAAAATTCTGGCAATCGTTCAAAATTTTTTTTTTTTTAAATGCTCCTTTGACATGATTTGTAATCTAATTTTTCCCACCATGACAAATAGTTGTGTCACAGCAACACACATTACAAAGCGCATTCTATTCACCTTCTCCGATTTCAGAATGAATGGAAACTGAATACTTGGATGTATTGTTTTATGTTTTTCACACATCTTACAGCTATTATGTATGAGCACCAGACTATTAAGACAAACTAAAGACGACGTATTTCAAGCAAAACACTATAAAAATGTTTCTTCACACTTCAAATACTCCTAAAAGACCTTTGTTTATTCACAACTCACAAACTCCATGCAGTGTTATTTAACATGTTGGCGCGCATACTGTTTTGCTACTACTGGTGCATGAATATAACAGTACAAATTTGTGCGAGTGTTCGCCAAAATTATTAATTTATTCAATTTCCACTGCTAACATACATAAACACCTAAATACAGGAAGCGGTAATTTCACGTAAAAATTATGTTATTTTTGCTAGACAAGCAAGCCGGTGAAACATTAAGACAAACAGTTTACAAATACACACTGAATAAACGTGGTGCCTTGGCCATACCTAACCTAGAAATAAGATGTGAAATTGACTTACCAAAATTGTTTTTACTTCGTTTTGTATCACCTGAATGAAAGCTGTCCCATACTTTACCACAGAAAAATCTGAATATCAATACCTGTCATATTTATACGGTGTCTTCGCGCCAATCCGACGCCATCGCATGAAATGCTAGACTCCCAGATCACAAAATAAATATGTGCAGCTGATGTACAAACACACCGGCAAAGTTTACATAACCCTGCTACAATCTATGTAAATTATGGTAGGTATTAAGTTAAAATAGGATCACATCAATGGACTTTTCGTGCCACGTGTAGTAATAATAATAATAAATATACACAAACACTGACGTATGAATTTAAAATATATATATTTTTTTTACTATTTAGTATAAATTACTCGCATGAAGAGACAATATTAATGACTTTCAAACACTGCAGCGTTCAGTTGTCATACAACTGGACGCATGCTGGGTAAGATCTTGATCGATGTGCTGTACCCAGACAGTTACTGGCACCAGTGTCACCATAATAATGCACCGTAGGAGCATAAAAACCACCTAAAAATTTTATTTTACTAAAAACAAGACAAAATAAGACTACATATGAGTGAATCTTAACAGCTGCTACGTGTGCGTTCCCAACTCACAGAAAAATTCCTCGCATTTTCAAGGTTTTCCTGGCACTCGAAAAAATTTATAGCTTTTCCCCATACTTCTCGATTTGCCGGTTAAGTGGCCACACCTTGAATTATAGTGAAAATACAATATAAGTGACACTTTCACAGAGTCCAAGAGCCTGGCTGTCGCTATTGCATGAATTTGGAATCCGGTCGAGACACAAATCTTAAGATATGGTGAATACCCGTAAAATTGTAAGGTGCGAACTTTCCTGTAAAAAATTACACGAAAATCGTAAAGGGTGGGTAAGTCTGGATATGTTATATATGGGAAATTTTAACATGGCTTTTATGGCGAAACTGACAACCAAACGTTTCAGTTGGAAAAACGTCTTAGAGTTTTACTGTATTCCTTTTTGCATTGTGGAGTTGGGTGGTTCAGCTAACTTCCTATTCTTCTAGCCGGAGAATGGCTAGTCGATTGGAAACATAGTTAAATTACTTGACCCTGGGTGGAAAAACTCGCATAAGAGCCACGACTGTCTACGTGAGGTTCCTGGTCTTATAATTCCGTCCTTCGGCTGGAGAACGGCTGGATTGGAGTTATAGGGTGGATCGCACTGGACAAAGCAGTGCTCATATAAGTACACTGTAGAACAGCTACTTCACCCGGCTTCGCCTTTCGCCTTTTATTTCTTTATCAATTTATTAATTCTGCCTTATGGCACGCTCACACCAAAATGGGCAGAAACAAAGATAGAAACAGGTCCCAAGAATTCTAGAGGCCGAGATTAACAACACCGCTCACTCCTGAAGTAAGAGATTAACCCCCTGTTTACACCGCCTATAAGAGCCATGAATAGAATGGAGCTGGAACATTTACTGGTAGAAAATTTCCACATTACTATCCTGGGACTTGATACCACACTCTTACCTGACTCCTATACTGCAATTCCTCCACACATACCCCAGAAACCTATGAGCAGCACAAGCACTACTCCTCCGCAGCCTCTGCCGGCCATTACCACCCATACCACAGAGCCAATCGGAGGAGAAGAGGGTGATGCCATCTCACAAACGGCAGGTAGAGATTGAGGGTTTTACAACCTGTGTCACTAAACTTAGTTCAGACGTGCAAGCCAACCACGCACACTGTACACATGCATCCTACCTAAGCATAAGTAGAAATTCTGGGTATAACCGCGACCCTGGCATCGCTCCATTTGAAGGCCATCATCACAAAAGCAAGTTCTACGTACTACAGAACTTTAAACGTAAAATTTATATTAGGGGTTGCGTTGTAATCCCAAAGCTCATGTCCAGTCAGAACTTTTGCAAGGATTGCAATCAGAAAGCCCGTTCATTCAACGTGGGGAACCCGGTCCATGGTAGAGCTAGTAAACGGGCTTGTGCATGATCCTTGTCGGTGCCTGTGTTTGCCATTGCAACTCATATTTTAAAGTGTTGTAATGCTCCTAATGTATTGGGTATTGAGGTTCGAAGCCTCCAAATCCACCCATACTGGAGTTGACTTTGTGGTTAACCCTTATCATGCATTGGATATCACATCAATGCACGAGGTGGCTTAAAACACATCAGAGTTAATTATTTTTGTATTGGCGTTCAATAAGTGTAGTTAATGTGCATGCATTATCACCATATAGAAGAATAGATACATTTTGGCAATACCAAAATATCTCAAAGTTTTTTTTGGGAGGGGGGGGGGGGAAGAAAAGGAAAAAGGAAATGCCTTACCAGTAAAGGAAATAATTTCTTTGGTGTTACAAATTTATTTTAAATGGTCATCAAGTCTAATTTTCAGTGACCCTCATTATTTGTTACCTGTGTAATGTTTAAATAGGCATATTTTTGTGTCTGAAATGGTAGTAGATTCCACAAATGCTGAAGTTTGGCGCATGCCGCTGCAGTGTTATTTCCCGACACACCACAAGCTGTTTGCATGTGAATTTATTCTTACCGCGATCCTGAAAAGTTAAAAGTTTGTTTACTTATATGAAACTCTCTGCAACTGCAAACATTTTGACGTAAACACTTGCAACTGGCTTGAGATACTACTAGAGCTGACAGTTAGTGTGCCGCCACAGCTCGACGTTACATTACGATTGTATTTTTCATGTTTGACATGTTACTGAATCATGCTCTAGTCAATTCCCTAAAATTGTTAACTTGGGAATGTGTGCGCAGAAATAAAATACCATAATTTCCCACTAAATTATGAACAAATCTACGTGTGTCTTACCAGGATGTGTGGAATAGAAACAAAAACAATATAGAGAAGTTTTGTTTTGGAAACAGACAACTGCAAAAACAATCTTTACCGAACTAGAACATAACCCAGAATATTTTTATCAAACCGAATCTGAACCGAACCTTTAAATTTGTACACCAACCGAACTTTAAAAAATGTCTTATCCTGGCACATATGCCTTCATAGTTCAGCCCTGAATTTTGTGTGGAAAAAAAAAAAAATAAAAATAAAAATAAAAAAAAAAAAAAAAATTAATATAATTATATATATATATATATATATATATATATATATATATATATATATATTATATATATGTAGAACCACCTTAAAAATATAGTAGATTACGAATGTTAAACAGTAATCAGTGGGTGCAAACACACATATATGTAAATGAAGTACTTAACATCGATTACAGTGATCCAATGGATAATTTTAGCAGTGTTGCCCACTCAAATAATGAGAGTTTTGTTACTGGACCTCTGAACTTAGCTACGAGGTGCAAAGTGAAAACAACATATATATCATAGTTCAGCTCCTATTTGTTCAAGTATAAAAAAAATAACTAATACAACCACACTCACAATTTCATGTCCAATTGTTTAAACACGTGAGCCTAAAATAAACAGTAAACACATTAAAAAAAAACATGAGCACACATGCACATGCAACGTTTGGTGTCTCAACTATTAATTATGCAACGGACATTTTTCACAGTTACGCACGTATGCATTAAAACATTTGGAAAAGGTTTAGAACAGTGGGGAAAAAATGATGTAGGCGGACGTGCCGCTTGGCTATCATTCATTGGCTCGTGCCTTTGTTTATATTGGCAGTTGTTTTAGTGAAATTATGACCAGAGCAGCTGTGACTGCTTGGCGGCTGAGTGTGGGGGCGCGGTCCCGTTCCGCTTGCCTTTCCTTCATAGGAGGTGGTAGTGCAGACCACCATTTGGCAGTAATGTACGCTTGGTATTGTTCCCTACGCTTGAGGCCACGCCTTAACCTGTAAGGCATAGAGTAATGCGGCTTAACAATTTACGTAGTGCACCTTGACAAGAACAGTATCTACAGTGTTCACCCAATAGCTGCTTGCGGGCACGAGCTTGGTAAAAGTCTCCACTGATCCCCCACGCTTAGCAGGCTGATCAAAGAAGGGGAGTCGTGTGAACCACCAATGCCTCTACTGGTTGTGTGTTCAGGCAAGGTTGAGCAGTAAGTCTCAGGCTATGGTCACTTTAGCACTAACTTAGTGCTCAAAGCGAGGAAATAACCCAGAGTCTTAGCCCCCTCCTTGGATGAAGGTGTTACTAGTAGTTGGGGATCCGCTGTTTCTCCACTCTAGCATTGAATTAGTGCTCGGGTTACTGGAAAGAAACAGGTGGTCGTATAATGTGTGTGTTTTTAGAATCATGGACTCCTGAAGGGGTCCATAGCCAGACTAATTCGGTTAACTAACAATCTCCCTGTTCCTGTTGGCAGTGCAAGTTGTATCTTGTTTCTAGCCGGTGAAACAGAAAAGTACTCTAAAGAAGGAAAAGCTTAAAGATAGAGGACAATAAACATGTGACCCCTGCTACCGCCTACCGAACAGTGGAGTGCTCTGAAGGTATCTGCGTTATCCAGGTGTAAGCGACCTGATTTTACGTTACAAGGAGGGAAAGAACATAGTTCTAGACAAATACAAAGATAATTACTGTCAAACTATACTAAGTAAACGGGTGTCTAGAAGAGACAAAGTGAATTTAGTAACTGTTAGCGAATTCGCTGGTTGATTAGTCGTCGAGATGAGAAGTAACCACTGGGGGCGTACTTAAAGCTTCTACTATCTCTGGAGGTCCCAGCAGCGTTCTGGGATGTCGCGAGAGAGGCTGAAGTATGAACTCTGGAGCCCCGCTGCGCACTGACTTACATAGTGCCCAAATCTAGGCCGCCGCAGTGGGGTGCGGTAACGTCCTTCTACCGTGGCGTTGGAGTTTAAAATCTCTGGTTAGCAGTAGTCGGTAACACTATTTTGTTCATCTTTGGTAGCGCTCGACATTGCCCAGTGGCGGGAGGCTTGTAGGCTCTCAGCACAGGTTGACCCGGGGGGGGGGGGGGGCCACTGGTTGCGTAACCTTGTGGCCACGTGCTCGGCCACCCGGGAGATTTAAGCGGCTGAGAAATTATATGCAAAGTTTTGGGCTCACAACTCTCTCGTGGGTGGTTGAAGTCGAAGTAGACAACTCTTACGTAGGCTGAAGAAAGGGTATACTTCACGTAAAGAGCGATAAGTCGTAATCGTAGTTGGTTAGTAGTAGGAACGGCACGCGGCAATTTAAAGTCTTAAATTAAATTATATATTTACCCCAAGTAAAGGCAAACCTGGACTACAAACTATCCACAATAATCTACTCCTAGAAAAAGTCGCAATTTACAACAAGTTACTCTTGTAAGGTGTGATTTCCCAGAGGGGACATCGTGATGGCCTGCTAGTGCGGAGTCAAGGAAAAGACTTTGGATAAAGGGTGCAGAGTCAGGACATTGATGTTACCTCCGGCGAGCATTATGCAAGTTGCTGGAGGATCTTTTTCAATCTGCTGGTGCTGGTGGAGCCTTTGTAAACTGTTGCAGCTAGATGGCTGGCCTTCTTTAGACTGAGAAAGGAGGAGGTCTAGCCCAGACCCAGGAGAGCCCTCCAAATGTTTTGATCAGCAGGCCGAAAAATTCTGGCAAAAGCGATTTCGAGATTCCTTTTATAGTCGAAATCTTAGCTTCGTGGCTCTCACAGGGGTGTGGGGGGTACAGCCATGAACTCTATTCGAGTAAAACTGCTGGAAGATTGGAAAGAATTGTGACATGTCACTACTTTGAAAGTGACGCGTGCCAGTTATAGACTATTTGGCACTATCGTTGTGGTTTTAGTGTGCTAGACCAAGTGTGCATTTCGTACGGACTTGCGTTGAAAACGATAGGTAAGAAATGCAGTAGGAGCAGTCTGGATTGCTCGTAACCTAAGTGAAGCAGCATGGTCCCGTTCCGCCTGTCTTTCCTTTGTAGGAGGGGCTAAGGTAAACTGCTGCTTGGCAGCTAGATGAGCTATCTTTTGTTCCGTACGCTATTGGCAGTGCCTTATCTTATAAAGCATGACGTTTGGTTCCCCACTGAACAATACACGTCATGCACTACAAACGAGAAACTATTTCCTATAATAGTGTTGTCCAGTAGCCGCTTGGTAACAGAGCTCGGTGCCTCCAGTGTTCCTCCACTCTAGCGGACAGATCAGAGATATTGAGCCATGTGGGTCACGAATGCTTCTACTGGATGTGATATCCAGCTAAGGCCAGGATGCAATACACCGGCTAATACCTCCTCCAGCACCTCAGTGCTCTGGTAGGTGATTTAACCTAGGTTTGCTGTCTCTCCTTGGTTGAAAGTATTTCTAGTGGTGGAGGCTCTTCTGTTCCTTTCCTCCAGCACCTGGGTGCTCGGAGTAGTAGGAAGCGACAAGCGACCGTCTAATGGGCGTGTTACCAGACTGGAGGACTCCAAAAGGGAGTCCTCAGTCAAGCTAGTTCGTAGTTAAAACGTACCCTGTTTCTGTTGGCAGTGCACAGTGGGAATTATTCCTAGCTGGCGAAGTAGATGTTATTCTAGAAATAAAAGCCCATGGATAGAGAACAAAACTGTATTTATTGAGGACTTAAACACAGTGACACGTGCTATCACCTACCAAGCAGACTGAGAACCGAAGGTAACCTACGTTAGCCAGGTGTTGGCGACCTGGTCGTAGGCTAGAGGGAAAGATTGAAACAGAAAACTGAATATATAACTACTGAACCAAATCTGTCTAATTGTGGGTGTCTGGAAGAGACAAAAAGAAGTTTAAGTTACTTTGCTACAGTAGCAAGGTATATTCGTGTTCGATGGTTGTCGAAGACGGTTGTTGTTGCCGGGAGTTGCCACGAGGACTACTGAAGACTCGAGGTTCGCTGGAGACCCCAGCACTAAGGAGTACTCGAGGTTTTCTCTAGGGAAGAAATACTACTGAAAGCTGGAGCTCCGTTGCCCACAGACTTATATAGTCAGAAGTCTAGGCTGCCGCGGCAGGGTGCATCACCTGGAGGTTACGCAACCCGGCAAGCACGCCACCCCCAATTACACACGCTGAGAGCCAACAAGCCGCCCACCACCAGGCAAGGCCGAGCGCTGCCGAAGAGGCACGAAGCAGTATTGCTGACTACAAGAGATTTCAAACTCCCATGCCTGGGCAGAAGGACGTCACGCCTTCCCAATACCCCGCTGCGGCAGGCTAGACTTGAACACTATTTAAGTCCGTGCACAGTGGGGCTCCAGCAGTCATTCTTGTTTCTTCTCTCGCGACATCCTGAGCACTACCTAGTGCTGGGACCTCCGGAGATCTACGAAGTCTTACGTACGCCTCATGGCCTCATGAGGCAACTTTTATCAAAGATGACCAGCCATCTAGCGAACACACTAATACTTATAAAATTCACTTTATCTCTTCTAGACACCCGTTTAATTAGTACAGTTTAACAGTAATTAACTTTGTATTCGTATAGAATTATTTCCTTTCCCTTGTTACTCAGAACCAGGTCGCCTACACCTGAATAACGCACTTACCTTCAGCACTCCACTGTTCGGTAGGAGGTAGCACGGGTCGCATGTTTATTGTGGTCTCAATATATTGTTCTATATTCTTAAGCTTTTATTCTTTAGAGTACTTTTCTGTTTACCAGCTTGATACAAAATACAAAGCACACTGCCGACAGAAACCGGGAGATTGTTAAACGAATTAGTCTGACTACGTACCCCCTTCAGGAGTCAGTGAGTCTAGCAACACACAAATTGGACAGCCACCTGTTTCCACTAATCCGAGCACTAATTCAATGCTGGAGGGGAGGAACATTGGAGCTCCTATCACTAGTAGCACCATCCAAGAAGGTGCTACAAGTCTGGGTTATTTCCTCGCTTTGAGCACTAAGTTACTGCTGAAGTGACCATAGCCTGAGACTTGTGGCTCAACCTTACCTGAGCACACAACCAATAGAGGCTTGGTGGTCCACATGGCTCTCTGTCTCTGATCAGCCCACAAAGCATGAGGGATCAGTGGAGACCATTACCGAGCTCGTGCCAGCAAGTAACTATTGGGTAAACACTATAGGTACTGTTCTTGTCAAGGTGCACTACGTAAATTGTTAAGACACATTACTCTATGCCTTACAAGACAAGGCATAGCCTCAAGCGTATGGAACAGTATCTGGCTTTCCTTTCTGCCAGACAGCGGTCTACACTACCACCGCCTACGCAGGAAAGGCAGGTGGAACGGGACCGCACCGCCACGCTCAGATGCCAAGCAGTCGTGGCTGCTCCGGTCATAATTGTATAATTTTCACTGTCTTTCCGAACCAGCCAGGAGTATTACCCGGTGCTGAGAAGGTTGGTTTATCAGACCAAGGTTAGGGACGGCTGGTCCAATCCACACTTCTGGAGCAGAGAATTGTCCACCTGGAATTGCAGCTTCAGAGTGGGGCAAGTCAGCCGCCACTGAGTGAGACCTGAACAACATCACCAGCATCAACCAGGACGACGGTGTAAGTCAATTAGCCAACACTCCTCGCCACACTCCGTCGACCTTAACTTAAAAACCCCGCTATTGGTCTACAGACAAAATCCTTGACCAAGGTGCCATTCAGTTTAACTGGGCACGTATCAGCCTGTTAAAAGACGTTTTCTCCCACTCTGAAATTTTGCGTGCAGATGACGTCTTTGCAGTGAATCACCAGTAAGAATAAGTTTGTGAATCACCCGCAAGAGACAGGTTTCCCAGTAAAAATAAAACAAAATCCAGGCAAGAACACGCACTGTAACTTGAAAGTTAACGAAAAAACTGACAGTGTGCCTCCAAATGCCAGCTAAATACTCTGCTAGCCTTTCCCTTCTTATCCTAGGGGCGAGAAAGAGAGATAGGATTAGCTATGTTGATCTGAGCGAGACAGTGTGGACCTCTTTTTGTATTCTTGTTTGTAGCGGGCAAGATAAGCGTACATTTACATGCCACCTGCAATGTGAACAACCTTCACCCCATCCCAACTGTTAGAAAGGTCAAGTTCAATACGAGGGGAGTGGCACGCCATGTTGCAGTGCACAGAGTAGCACCTATTGCCGAAGTACGGGAGGAGAGAAAATTGCTGTTGAGGGCACAGCTCTGCATCATCACAAAGGAATTTTCTTTTTGTTCCCCCTCATTCTTCTCAGTTCCTTGGCCGAGAGGATTGTTGATCAACCAGAGATAAAAGCTTTCATTCAGGCTGCTAGAACAGCATAAATCGAGCGGAACACTATTCTTCTGCACGGATATTCAGTTATCCTAGACAAGTGGAATATGTTCTGTCTCAGTCCATGGATGTCAGCCTTAATTGCCCACAATGGTGGCTAGTAGAGGGAGGCACTCTCTTCCTCTACAAGGGGTTGGATTACGGCCCATCCCACTTGCAGAATGCTAGTCTAGAGGAGTGCGAGAAATGGGAAGCAAGGCAGTGCCTGCAGTATTCGACACTTCCCCAACGTCGGTACGATCACCTACACCCCTTTGTAGATTGATTACTGAATGCTAAACGAGGGTTATCCTACATGAATCGCATTCCATCTCTCCTCAGGGATGAGTTCTGATCCCATCCTGTTTAGACAGAACCCAAAGGGGAGGGGGAAGGAGGGAGGGAGGGAGGGAGGGAGGGAGGGAGGGAGGGTGGGAGGGGGGGAAGGAGAGAGAGAGAGAGAGAGAGAGAGAGAGAGAGAGAGAGAGAGAGACAGACAGACATTGTCCCGAGAGAATACGCCTTTCCACTCATTCAAGGATGAGCTTCAGTCGCAGCAAAGGGCGAATTGACGCAAGACACTTTTTTCAATAATGGAGATTCTACGACTCGCTCCATCCTTCGGTCAGTTTGCTTCAGAGTAGGAAATTAACATTTTTATTTGCCCCGACGTAAAGTGAGATTGTACTCTCTGTTATGCAGAATGTTTTATTCACAGGCCCACCATACAAATGCTTAAATGCAACGAGTTCTTTTATTCACTACTAGATAGCACTATTAGGAGTAACTTTTGTCTTTTGCTTTTCTTCCCTTTCAGCAGACCGGTGACGTCACAACCATCAGTCACGCATTTATTACCCCCACCCCCGCTCAACAAAAGCACCCCTTGCCATAGTGGCACCAGCCAATCAGCAGCGGGCAGCGGCCCAAATTAGTATAAAAGGAGAGACAGTCAGCATCTCTTGGCTAGTCTCCAGTTCTCCTCCGTGGAGTAGCCTGAACGCCAGCCTTAGTTCCCAGCGCTAGCCGCTGGGGTTCTGGCCATTTGACCATCGTTTAAGTTTCGCTTACGATAGGGTTTGTTTCCAGTGCTAGCCGCTAGGAAAGTTTACATCATGTTAGTCAGGGACTCTTTCCAAACTTTGTACCTCGCATATTCACTCACCCCTGTAGTACACGGACACGTGTGCAGGTTGACCTTTCCTCGAGTCCTTTTTAGGAATAATCCTGAACACATCTTGCTTAGTAAACCTAGCTTCATGTCAGTCCAGAGGGCAATGTCGTCGTAAACGTACCTCGTGTCTCAACAATACAAGAGAAGATTGTTCAGTAACAGGACACATCACACTCAACATTCCCCAATTTATCACAGTTGCCTCTACCAGTCTATATTGAACTGTACGCTAGCTCCACAGCAGAAACTCACATTGTTGACAGGGGGAGCTAGGGTGCATTCACAACGTCTATTTCCATTATGGAAAATATACGAGGGTCGGCTTTTACCTCTAAGTTCTTTCCTGTAGACATAGCCCCTTTCTGTAGTTACCCTCGCATAACAATACTGCAGGTGATCCCGGTAAACTTAGTCAAACGAGCCAGAACACCAAGTTTTACTCACAGGCATTAACTTGAGCCAGCTTGTCAGCTTGATGTCTGTCGGCCTTTCCACTCCAGAGCACCACCAAGAGAGAAAGATGTTTCCTGACTGAGAAGACTCGGTCAAGATTACACACTCGCTCATGTGCAACCTTGGACAGGTGAGGCCTGAACCTTTTGCATGCTCTGCACTACTGTGCCAGATGCAGGAATTAAGGTGTCCGCCAGTCTTCGGCTCGCACGTGAAGCTTACATGTAAGCTGAGCACACTGAACCTGCCGTATTGTTGCAGTAGCAGAAGGGAAGGTCCACTTCCTGATGCCTTATTCCAAAAAGAGGGGTCGGCAGATTCTCCTGGCTTCTGGCAGTCAGTACGAGTTGAAGCCTGGTCTGGTAGAACCCCGAGCGCAGGCTCAGGCACTTCGACATCTGCAAGACCCAGTGAAGATTGAAATACCCAGAGATCTGGTGGGTGATAGAGCATCTGAACCAACCTGAACAGCCTCCTACATCAGTCATCACATATTTGGTTCCAGCCATTCTGCCCCATACACCTCACCATCACCATCATTCACACCTTCCTTCGCAACTGCCCCTTCACCTGCTACTCACCCTACTAGTGTAGCTCCTGTGACACGTCGCCCAGATATAATTGCAAAGCTGGTGGCACCAAGATACAAGATCAGCTTACATGTACCAGACTTTGTGCCCTGCCACATAGCTACCAGACCTGTCATGTATAACAGGAAAACTCCCGTACCCTGTAGGGACTAAATTCCACAGTTTTATAAGAACTCTTGGCTTAGCTCCTAGCCAAAAGAGGTGGCCACAGCGTACTGATCTAAACAAGTATATATTCTTGGTACATCATGCATCAGTGTTTATTCCACAATTTCAAATAACTAAATTGAATTTCATGAAAATTTTGCGATTTCATGCCTTGCAAAAAAAAGGGTCCCCAGTAATAGTTAACGCTAACTGCATTTGTTGATGAGTGTTAATAACAGCGGTAGTCATAACCTCAATTACGTTTATCATAAAGCAAACGAATCTGTGGCATAGAGCAATCTAAGAAACAAATTTAACACCCCTAGAATAAACTTTTTACTCTCAATAAACTAAGAGCCAAAGGCACCATTTCAACATCGTTTGGCAAAAGAAAAAATTGAACAATATATTTGACTATGTAATTTACAAGTATTTCACACAAACCTCAACCTCCTTAGTTTCAGATGCAAATTTGGATGTATCAAGATCTTCATTGCTTTCCTTTTCTTTGTTGCTATTAGCAACAGGCTTTGTAGGCTGCACTGGAGGATGGCCCTCACCTCGTCGACCTACACAAACATTGAACACGTCCACCATTTCATTCTGCACAGATAACACAATATACAATGCCTACTACCTTTATGGAGACATCTTAATGTAGGTTGGAAAGGAAGCTGTTACTGAAAATATTAACTGTATACAATACCACCAGTTATTTAGTACAAACACAGTACTGGGGTGGTTCGGGCAAAATACAAATTTTCTTCAGTTGGCTATTTAAAACAATCATTGCAATGAGTCAGATACATACACTGACTATTAAGTCTACAAGAAAAAATGTTTTAAAGTTGTTTCAGTTTTGTGGGTACCAAAAGAAACAAAAAACACCTTATATCATGATAGACTGTGGAATATGACAAAAGTAAGATCTTGCAAAATTCTCTCCGAACATGCAATTGAGTAATTCTTATATAAAGGCAGTTCACATTAAAGTGAGCACTCTAGAAATCAACCTTTGAAAAAAACCATTGCCCGCAACTGCATACGTATAACCATGTGTGTGTTACCGCACAGGCTGGGGATGAACACACCCAGCTAAGTTGGCAATGAAATTTGAAAAGTAGTTCTAATAAATAACGCTGTATTGCAAGTGTAATGTTTACATTTATGGTACTTAACTTGTTTGAAGTTTATTTTATACAGTTTAAAGTAATTATTGGCATCAAGATAATGTATTTACTGTAACTCAGTTATATTGTCTCACATGATCGGCGCAATGGTCAAAATCAATGGCCCTACTGTGTGGTTCCTTCATGCTTGTTGCTTGGCTTTGCTTGTGTGGAGTGGTTGCGAGGCCAGTTACAAATTTGGAAGCTGGAAAATGTTGCGTTTTAATATTTCTCATTTATTTTTCAGCATATCTGCAATCATTATTATTTTATTATAGGTCGTATAGTGTATAATTGTGTTGTGATTTTGTATGAAGTCACAAATTCCGGCAAACTACAAGCGAATAGTCAGTGTCAGGAAGACATTATATCTTAATGAAAGTATTTATTCTTTAATTTGCAGAGGAGAGATGAAGATGTGCAAGGTCATCGAACAAATTGCAGAAATGATGAAAATTTCAATTGCAACTGTAGCGAGGTAAGTGTAAATGTGTTTTGACGACATGTTTTCCCCGCTTATCACCAGTACGTTATTGAAGTAAATCGTTGAAAAGGAACAAGTAGGAATCGACAGTTGGAAACATGATATTATAAACGGAAAGTTAAATAGCAATAATGAACATAAATAAACGACAGCAGAAATGTGACAATATATTCATGTATGTGAAGTACACGTTATATCCTAAGTTCAACAAATACACACACACACACACAAATACACACACACACAAATACACACACACACAATGTACCTACACCCATCTGTTTAACCTTTTTTTTTAATCTGTCTTGATAGTAAGTGAAAAATTTGCAGTCAATAATTATACGTTAATTTTACATGTTTGTATATTACTGTGTTGTTTTGTAATGTAGGCCTAATCTCAAACTTGTGTTCATGTAGTTAGTTATTCATCCCAAGTTACAGTGTTAAGTTTTACTATTGTTAACATAACATAAACGTCAGTTTGATGCTACACCAAAGGTGTTCCAATATCCTATAAACTATAAAATCTTGAAGCTGGTTTTGTTAATTAATTTTTTTACTTATTTATAGACCTATAGCTGTGCTTGTTCCCGACAATCTTACATGATGCAAGTGTAATTGTTTTATTTGGTAATGCTTGTCGTAATAAGAATTATAAAGTATTTACAATTAACTGTCAATAGTTATATAACAATTCCATGTTTAAATTTCGAAATAGATGTTCAACAACACAACTTGCTACATTTGAGAAATATCAACGAAGATAGTGTGCGTTCTTGAGTAAGCAAAATTGTTTGTTATATCTGCCACTTTCGCAGCAAAAATATGGTAGTTATTAAAATTTAACGCAACTGTAAATTACACGGCAGAGTCAAGACCCCAGACTCCCAGGGCTCCTGTTTGCACGCAAATGACATTTACCTGCCCGTGCTGATTTCTACCCGACTCGGGCAGGCACACAGGCGTTAAAATTGAACACTGCATGTAAGTATTACTTTTATAATTTGTCTTTTACATTATAATTTTGCGGTCATTTGTAGACATGTATTGGTTTCACATTAATAATAAGACATATTTCTTTTACCTTTGTGTATGCACACATTAACCATTTTTTGTAAGTACTTTTCTCATTTAAGTTTTCAGTTTTGCTGCCGCCATTGCAATAAAGGAACCACAACAATGATGAGAGTCCATGCACTTTACCTGTAAAACTGGTTTCTTGAGGCCTGTGTGTGTTTGACAAAAAGGAAATGCCGCACCCAATTGGGCCACAAGAGACACCGGAAATGTGGCCATCACCAGATCGGCATTTCACTTAGCTATAAATAATACACTTTATTTTTAGTGTACACATGAAGGTGGTGCCATTTACAAGCCTGGTATACCCTTCTGTTACTACTTCAATCCGCAGTATAAATATCCAGCTCTTTTGTGGAGGCTCTCATAAGGATACAAATACAGAGTAACTGCGCCAAAAAAAATGTATACACACACAAATGCATTTGTTGATATGTTTATATTTTTGTGTAAATTATTTTAATTTTATATATTCGTAATAGGCCTATGTTGAAATATATTTACCTCCATTTATAAAAGGTGCATATAAAACTATCCTTAAAATGTACATATATATGCATGCACACATTTTATATATTTTACTTCCGTCACGTTAAATTTATTCACATGATCTGCTTCTGTGCAGTGGTGTACTCTTTGCTCGACTCAGATCCCCTCACCTTACCGTGCTGTTCTTCCTCCCTTCCTTCCCCTTTCCCCTGCATACATAATTATTTTTTGATTTGAGGTCTTTTATTTAAGGCATTGCACGGCCTCGCTCTGTCAACTTTATATGCTTCAGACATCTGCTTTGTTACACCGCTACCTTATGCCTGCAGGATGTATGTTGGCTTAGTTGCATACTTCACTTCGGTCAGGTGAGGCCAAACACAGCTGTAGTCCATTCCATATAAGTGGTCTCAATTTTGACAGACAATGTGACCAACCTACCCAGTATGTAAACAGTAAATGCTCTTGCTCCTACAGTATTGTATCAGCTGACGAACTGCTGCGGGATCCGTGTTGTTAGGTTGGCGATTTTGACGACTGTTTGGAAGAAAATAGTACTCAGAACTAAATGTCGTAATTTAAAATCTTAATTATACTTACACCATCATGGTTTAAATTATGTTTCTAAAGCAATATTAAATTTTATGTGCTATTAGTAACGGGACTAAAAAAACACGTTACGCATTTATGACAGAGTATGTTGACACATAAAATCAGTAAACGTTTCCAGCCAATGGCTACCCATATTTATGTTTCCAACCCAGTGAAGGCAGTTATGCGTGCACTTTTTTCTCTCATCATGTTTATTATGCAAATATTTTATTGGTGTTGTCGGAATATTTAATCGGTAGTTAATTATTATTTATTTATTTATTTTTTCTCAAACATAGTTGGTTGTAGGTACCGTTGTAGTGCATTTTGTTGAGGTAAATGTAATATTAATGGGCACGTTATTAAAACTGCTCGTTCCGCCATTTTCCTAACCGCCTTCCACAATGAAGTGACACGAATATAATTTCCGTATAAGTTCAGGTTTGTTTGTACCACGAAAAGTGTGTAGTGTTGATTTTACTAAATGATTTTGCAAATAAATTATTTAATGCTAGTGACAAACAAACATTTTAGTGACGTAAAATCGCAAGAATTGCCATAGAAAAACACGTGTTCAAGAAGTTACAACAGTACATTTTTTTTTTTTTGTAAATGTATTTGTAAACCGTTAATATAATTATTGAAATGTACGTGGCCTGAAAAATGCAGCACTTCCCACCAAACTTTTGTAGTGAGTGAATAATATTTGTTTGTCTACATTGTAAATTCGAGCGTAAGGTTAACTCCGGTCCGTGTGTGTGTGCGGGGGGGGGGGGGGAAGGGGGGGGGGAGAGAGAGAGAGAGGCTGTATTTGTACAAATACAAACAGCGACATATGTATCCCGTTTTGTATTTTCATTAAAGTTATAATTTTCGAAGTTGAATAATTTAAATATTTCCATACGAGCAAAATTTTCCACTCCTCCATCAAAACAATATGCCACACACTCATGGCAGAATCACATAGACCCAACCAACACAGCATGACACGATCACAACACAACCATGACACATTTCAATGTGACTACCTGAATTTAGAGCACGACCGACACCACACTCTCGGCATTTAACATAACTATTTAGAAGGCACTGTTAAGCTACGTTAGTCTCAAAGGCGGTGAATAAGAGGGAAATTGTAATACATAATGATGATAAATTGGTATCGCTAATGCATACAAAAGTAAAATAATTATCTTTAAGAGTTAGGTACAGAAGTTTCCAATAAATTTTTCTTTTAAGCTGCGTATTTACCATTGCAGGGAAAGCTTGCAATACAATTTTATTTTGCAACGTACATTCTGTGCATCGTGCCGCATGACACGACGAAGAATAGAAATCATTTCTAATTCAAAATTGCTGGTCGGACGACAGAATCGGTCGGGCCTACGACGACCTATCTTGTATTTCATTGGCTGTTGGCCGTCGTATCATGCGCGTTGGGGCTTTGTGATTCCAGCATCGTAAGAATATCAAAATAAACCAGTCTCACGAAAGACGAAATATATGCCACTAAGGGACTTTGACCTTTACTACCAAAATGTTAGAGGGCTCAGAACTAAATCCCTTTCTTTTTCCCTAAACGTAATGAATGTTTATTCTATAATATGCCTCGCAGAAACGTGGTTTAACAGTAATATTTCAGACTCCATTATTTTCCAGATCATTTCACTGTATTTTGTAAAGGTCGTCATGAGAAATTAACTAAACAAAAAGTAAATATCCCGTTTGGTTCTCTCAGGATTTTATAAAGGAAAGAACATTTTCGTGGGCTATTTAAAAAGAAAAATAATAGTAATTTAGATTTTAATTATGCTTGTTTCTCTGAGTTACGAAAACAATTGGAAAAAAAAATTTGAATAAATAAGATAAAGTGGCTAACCAGAATTAATGGCAATCTGAAAAATAACCCTAATAAATTCTGGAATTATGTGAAAACAATGAAAAATGCTCATAGAGAATCCATTTCTTTATTATCAGATGGAAAATTGGTTCAAGATTCCAATAAGCTCCCAAATCTGTTTGATAATTAAATTACTTTGTAAAAAGTAATGTTAAAACCAAAAATATTGATTGTTACATTTAACGATAATATAAATATAGGTCTTCTTTCAGTCTCTCAAAGTATGGCTCTTTGGGCCATAAAAAAGGTATAAAAAGCAGTAAGGCATCAGGTTGTGATTACATTACTAATTTTTTAATCAAAGGCTGTGCCAATATCTTAACTCCAACTATAACCTTTATATTTAACAAAGTCTCTTGAATGGAATTTTTCCAGATCTTTGGGGGGGGGGGGGGGGGGCCTTCCTCTATTTAAAAAAGGAAATAGCTATGATGTTAAGAACTACTGACCAAAACTTTGCAGCTTTTCTAAAGTTTTTGAAAAATTAATACTAAGACACATTTTTTAAATTAAAAAAATTTGATTACCGACTGTCAACATGGTTTCCTATCAGGTAAAAACACTGCTACTAATCTGTTCAACTTAGTTAACGACATTTATGCTGAAGTTTCAACAAGAAACCAAGTTGACATCTATTTCGATCTTCAAAAGGCTATCGACACGTATCAACATCAATTATATTAAATGAATTACAAGCATTAGGTTTAGATTATTCTTAAATTAAGTGGTATAAAAATTATTTCTCAGATAGGACCTTTGTTGTTAAAATAGATAACTCGATTTCATATTCTAACTGTTTATTCTGGGGTGCTGCAAGGAAGTACTTTAGCTCCTCTATTTTTTAATGTTTTTGTGAACGATATTGTCGATGTAATTAAACTTTCTGGTGCACTACTCAATGCAGATGATTTAAAGATTTACAAACAACATTAAAACAGTTGATGACTATAGACCGCTTCAAGAGGATATTTATGCCATCAGTAACTGGTGTATTTTGAACAAAATGGCACTTAATATAAATAAAACCATTAGTATTTCATTCACCAGGACAACAAATCCAGTTATACATAAATATTTTATGAAAAACGTTATAATAAAGAGAGTTGACCATGTCTGGGATCTCAGAAGTAATCCTGGATTCAAAATTATATATAATGTTCATATAGATAATCTTATCAGTAATGTTAACAATACTTTAAGCTTAATAAAATATACCACTAATTTCCCCACCTCTGATTTGTTATGTTTATATTAAGCTTTAGCTGGATCAAAATTAGTATATTGCTCTGTAGTTTGGTAATTACATCACAAGTACTGATGCAAATAAGTTAGAAAATGTACAAAAGATGTTATTTAAACTGACATACTATAGATTTCCACAAACCATAGAATTTAATTATAGTGATGAACTTGAGAGAATTAGCACTCAGACACTACTATTACATCATGATATTCAGGACGTTTATTTTTAATCAATTTTTTAGCCTTTGTATCTAGCTATACAATGCTTAGTAAAACTGGTATATAAATTCCTGTGTATAGACAAAGAATCACTCATACTTTCTTTTTGTTAAGTTAAAACAAAGATTTAGTGAACAAATGTGTAATTAATTATAATAACTACATTCAAAATTTTGATCCTTTTCTAGGAAAAAAAAAAAAAAAAAAAAGTCACTTTTGCCTAGCTTTACTAAGTACACTCCTGTTTATTTGTGCTTCGCTTAACCGTTTTTCGGCGTATCCACGCAGCTTTTTATTTTTAGTCTTTTTTCAAAGTCTACTCTCACTTTTGTGGCAATGTGTGATGCTGTAACATGTGCTGTTTAACAAGCAGTACTTTGTGCCGGGTGAGCTGATGTCTCTCTCTTTAAACTGTCAGCCTTGTAGAAACCTGTGCGAGTCATCCATTTCCGCCGCCAGAAGCACGCATCTGATCCCACTCATTTCAGTTCACCCTAACACCAAGTCTTGCAAGTTTGTCAACTGCTCTGGCACGGTTGTTTTCCACTACTTGTACAGTCGTTTTCACAACATGTCAACAAAGCGTAAAAGGTCAGTTTTAACAGTTGCAGAAAGTTAGAAATAATAAAAAAATTTGAGCATAGCGAGACAACTGCTAAATTACCATTGGACTTCGGAATCGGGGTACAAACAGTGTGGGACATTAGCTAAAACAAACAAAGGTTAATGGAATGTGCATGTCGCGCAGATGGTGCAGTTCCATCGAATCGCACAACACTGAGAACACCCAACTTTGCCGGCTTGGATGAAGCACTGTATTTGTGGTTCAAATACAGAAAAGAGCCAAGGGCATACCTGTGTCTGGCCCATTAGTGATGGAAAAAGCAAAAGAATTCCACATGAAGCTACAAACTTAAGGAGCACACAACACAAGTTGTCGTGTAATGAAAGATAAAGGTCTACTATGCACTACGGCGGTGTCAAATTTTATTTGCAGCGCTTCATTTCCAAGAAATGCGGCTGAAACCGAGACGCAGTGACATCACTACACTCACCTGGCCACGACCCGACACAGCTGACAGCAGAAGTCAAGTCGCATCCATGAATTTTGTAGCGAGCTTGAATTACGGATATGTTCGGTAATGGATTTTTGTGAATTAGATAAGTATCAAAGGTTATTATATTACTTTTGATATTTTTTTGTAGGTGCAAGCGTAAAAATACAGATTATGATACTGGGAAAATGCAGTCTTAGAGTGTTTCGATGTAGTAACTCTTCTCGTAATCCAGAACATCGAGACAAGGGAATATCTTTCCACGTTTTTCCAGATCGTTCAAGTGCTTTGGCCATCTATTGATGCTTTGAAGAAGAAACACTTCTCTCGCTTTCAGTGTACTTCTCAGGAAGCAGGGATAATTCAATAAAATATTTCTTTAAAAATTCTGATCCACTATCTTAATTTGTATGTATGACTCACACATTTAAATTACAATAAAAATTATTAGTTAAAATAAAGACCGATGAAAAAAAGGTGGAAATCTATACGCATTAGATAAAAAATTATATTGCTGAAAGAAATATTCTTATTGAGGCCATCTTCCACTGTAATGTTTCAAACCAACGTAATTTTGTCTGGTTCCGGAAAAGTTAACATGATTTTCTTTACTACACACGAAGGAATTACCACCTTGTTATGTCGGCCTATGCATGTCCATGAATTTATCCTCGACGTAAATTGTTTGTATGCCGTGTATCTCCATGTTATGTTAGCTGGATTTTCTGCAGCGAGTTGACGTCTTTTCACAATGCTTTTAGTTTTTATACTTAAATTATGGCGAGTCATGGTTAAAACTTCGTTACTCAATATGAGATTATTAAACGAAACATTTTCTGTAACACATTGGTACGCTGATGTTTTAACAGTACTCACGTTATCTACTTCACAGCAACACAAACTTTCTTCAACTGTTGCCATTGAAACACAATTCTTACACAAACACCATGAACGATCTTACGCCCTACCCACAGTATTCACTTCACGGCTCATTATCTTGGCACCCAATGCCAGGCATGTCTTCTCTGTCTGGCTCAAACAAATGGTTTGAGTGTATTTTCACCCATATTCACTGACACTCACATATGCCGTAACACAACCAGATATCTGAGTGTATCGTGTGTAGTTTGTTTTCTGTACCAGACCGATACGAAGAAGGCAGAAAGGTGAATATGCGCGACTGATGGCAGTGAATGCCAGCTGGCCTGACCTGCGACGAGTGGAGTGACGTCACAGCGCGCTTCGTATTTATCTATTTCACCTCGTAGCTCTGGTACAGTCCAACGTATTCGCGGCAGTTTTGTTGCATTCATTTTAGGATCATTATAGCATTCATTAAAAAAAAAAACTGGGAAATCTAAATTTGTGTTGTGAGCCCCTTTAAGGAAGAATTCTCTGCTTCATCTGGGTGGTTGGGCAGATTTAAACAAAAGTACGGAATAAGAGAAATTGCTGTGCAAGGAGAAAAGCTTAGTGCTAATATAGAAGCAGCTGCAGTATTCAGTACTGAATTATCAGAATTTATATATGAGCACAATTTGTCGCCCTCCCCTCCCCTAGATTTACAGTGCTTACGAGACTGTTCTGTATTGGAAGGGCTTGCCTACACGAAGCCTGATTTTTAAGACAGTCCCATGCACCGGGGTACAAAATATGTAAAGAAAGGCTAACTGTGCTTTTCTGCACAAGTTCCGCTGGTAACCACAAATAAAAACCCTTGGTTATTGGCAAATCAAGAACCTCGAGAGTGCTTACGTTTTTGTAAAATTAACTATGGTTGTCACGAATTTTGAAATGAATGAATTTAGATTTTTAAAAGGGTGTTTTCCTTGTTTTAGCAAAAGTTAACATTAGGCTCTGCATTTGTATTGTGAGGGTTAGTTTTGTAACATGGAGTTTACTGTATTGTTTAAATGCCGGGTTGCCTCATTTAACGCCCTGTTATAGTCTTTATTGCATTGCATTATAAAATTTCATTCAACTCACTCGGCCATCTCAAGGACGGGTCTGTGTAATGCATGTTGAGGAAACGACAAACACACAACAATACGCCGCTTATCAATCGTGCCGCGGCCGCGTGCCGCCTGTCAAACTACGGTGCTGGTCCAAAGCTGTGTGTACTCAATCTGCCGGAATTACTCTATACTCGGGGTAACACAAATGTCAGTTGACGTATCATGTACTGTACTACTTACATTACAGTAATTTAAATCCTGCACATACAGTGCGTGATTTGGGTTTGCTTTGAAATGTATACTAGGTACTGTGTTTTATCACAATTCTCGGAGCAAATATCACTGTTACATTAAGAGTAAAAATTAGTAAATTCGATTAACTGGGCTTTTTTAAATACAAATTCGCTTATTCGTGTTTTCCCTGGTTACAATTAACACGGTTAATATGGCGTTTACTACTATAAAAGTCAGTAACTAAATCTAATTTACTTCTTGGTATAATTCTTATTTTTGTCTAGAGTAATTGTGAATGTGTTTTGGGTTAGTTGTATTAGATGCATCAGTTAGTCACTGTTCGTAGCACATGGCCTGTGGTGTAATTTGTTATGTGTTACTGTCATTGTAATTGTGTTGTCCTTTGTCTTGCGTGTATGTACAATCCAGTAATTGGTCTCACATACTGTTGGTTTGCACAATAAGCATTTAAATAAATAAAATAAAAAGTATTATTTTTTTAAGGTAAGCTCCAGAACGATAATCTTTTTAACACGGTCAGCATTTCTCCAACTGTAAACAAAGATAAAGATTATGCGGTGACAGGAGGAGCTGGTACAATAACATCCTACACTATGTTCACACAGTCGGAGGTGCGGTCATCACAATACCATGTCCTTTAAGGACGTTGAGGCCTGAGAACTAAATCCCTTCCTTTTTTTCAAAACTTAAACGGTGCTAATTACTTAATCATCTGACTTACAGAACAATGGTTTAATAGTAACATTTTAGACACACTACTTTCCTGATAATTACAGTAATATTCATAGAGATTGTGATGAAAAACTTACTAACCTCCATAGAGGTGGAGGAGTTTTAATAGCCGTAAATCAATTCTGTTATCCACACACTGGACAGAAATTTGAACTATCAAAGAAAACATTGAGTCTATCTGGGTGGAAATTATAAGCAGTAATGTTAATAAAATTTTAATTGGCAATATTTATCTCTCTCATCAATTACCAGTGGAAGAACTAGTTAATTATTGTCACCAAATAATAATTGTAGGAGATTTCAACAACCCTGGCATAAATTGGAAAACTCTTCATACTCAAAATATTAGTCACTACTATAATAAACTAAAAGGTCAACTACTGTTACAATTATTTAGTCTTCTCAATCTCTAGCAAAGCAAATTTTCTAACCACAATTCCAAACTTTTAGATTTAGTTTTCGCTAATTTTCATATTAGAGTTAAGAAATCTACTGACCCAATTGTTGAGGAAGCTAGACCTCACCCTCCGTTAAACTGCATAGGCAAAGTCGCGTTTGCAAACAAAAGTAATAATACTACATATAGAATTTATTAAAACAGGGACTAATTATATTTAGCTCTTAAGAGTTTCGATTAAAAGCCTATATTCCAGAAGGAAGATGTCAATAATGGTAGATTATATAAATAGTAATTTTCTATTATTAATCATTTTATGCCTAAGATCAAACGTACAAAAAGTTAATAAAATCAAATTTCAATATAATTATTCATGTTTTTCTGAATTTAGAAAACTTGTTAAAGAAAAAACTTAAATTGACAAAAAAATTGGCAAACTAAAATCAATGATAATCTGAAAAGAAATTCCAATAAATTAGTGAAATATATAAAATAGTGAAAAATGGCTATAGAGAAAATATTACTTTAACTTCTGATGGTAAATTAATTCAAAACTCTAGTAAACTTGTAAATTGTTCGCAAATCTGTTAAAAGTTACGTTCAAACTCCAGTCAATAATAACATAAAATCCGATACTTACAGAAATAATATAAAGATGGCATGCCTTCCTATAGTTACTGAAAGCATGATGCTTCAGGTTAATAAAAAGCTAAAAAGTAGCAAGGACACTGGCTGTGATGACATCTCCAATGTTTTAATTAAAGGATGTACCAATATTTTTACCCGGATTTTAACCTTTATATTTAATAAAAGTCTTATAAGTGGCATTTTCCCTAATCTTTAGAACAAAGCTATAGTGGTTCCCTTATTTAAAAAAGGAAACAAAAATGATATCACGAACTATCAACCTATTTAATTATTTTGTAGTTCTTTCTATTCAAAGGTTTTCGAAAAAGTAGTACATAGAAACTTAAATTTTTTCACAAAAAATTTAATAACTGATTGTCAGCATGGTTTCCAAACAGGGAAAACCACAACTTCTAATTTGTTTAATCTAGTTAATGACATATGCTGAGGCAACAACAAGAAACCAAGTTGACTTATTTTGATCTACAAAAGACTTTCGACATGTCAACATTTAATTATTTTAAATAAATTACAAGCAATAGATCTAGACTATTCTTATATTAATTGGTTATCTAAATACTTTTATGACAGAACCTTTGTTGTTAAAATAGAAAATTATATCTCTAATTCTGTTTCTTCTGCTGTTCCATGAGGAAGTACTCTAGCTCTACTTTTCAATGTTTTTGTAAACTAAATTGTCTGTGTAATAACTCACTCAGGTGCACTTCTTTATGCCGACGAATTATATTTACAAAAATTTTAAGAAAGGAGTGGATAGTAGACAGCTTCAAGATGATATTTCTGCCATTAGCAATTGGTGTTTAATGAAAATATGGCACTCGATGTAAATAAAACTATATGCATTAAATTTACTACAAAACCAATCCTATTTTACATAAAAGTTATGTTAATAATGTTACTATAGAGAGAGTAGAATATATTGTGACTTTGAAGTGATTCTGGACCAATTGATATTTTCATTTTCATATTATGGCCGAAGTGCATGTGAGAGAAGGATGTGTCTGACATTGCCCCAGTGACCTTTGTTTTTCTCCTGGTAAAAGTGTCTGAAGAACCGTTAATTTGGAATTTTAAGGCCTTTTGTATCTCACCAAATTCAGATGTGTGCAAAATTGCGGGGAACCATTTTATGGGAAACAAAAATTTAAGTGTCTGGAACTTGTCCGACTCACTTTCAGGAACAGTGTGTGCCATTGAACTGTGACCTAGAAAACTTTCTTTGTGAAAATTGTAACGATTCACCGGAAATGTTCGGTTTTTTTTTTACCAAGAAAGACTGTAAAATCTTCCAGTGCTACTGAAAAAACAAACACATTAAGACAAAAAAAAATATGCTTTGATGCTTATTTTAGGCAACAGTGAAGTGGGAAATCAACCAGAAGACGTCTCAAAAAGATCAGGTAACGTGGAAACTAATGTTAAATACAGTTTGAGGTTCTGTGCAAAAAAATTGAATAACTAGCAAAAGAGCTCCATGACCTTAAAGAGGACAGTATGCTATTACGGGCCATGGTGGAAAGTGTCTATAACCCCCGTGACAATGGTAATTTAGTTTGATCACTGTGTTCAGCAGGCAGGATAGCCCGTTCATCGGACAAAAAATCTTATAGTGAAATAGTTGGGGAAAAAAGATTTTACTTCAGGGGTTATTCAAGGTGCTGAAGAAAAATGCAAAAGACTAACATCTGGCAAGAACATGCAACAATCACGTGCCCATAAACCTCAGGATCAGTGAGTCGACTCTAAACACCGACAACGGAGGTGTCTACACTGTCATTAAATGACTGTTAGGAAAAATGACTAGCATTTACTACCAAAATGTGAGAGGTCTCAAACAAAATCACAAATATTCTCTCAAAATATAAACAGTGTAGACTATCCTATAATATGTTTAACTGAAACATGGTTTAATTGTAAAAGTATAAGCGCACATTAAATTTCTAATAATTATCATAAAGATCAAAATTCCAATTTGACTATCCTCAATCGAGGTGGAGGGGTTTTGACAGCTGTCAACTCAAATAGTTTCTTTCACACATTTTAAATATGTAAGTCGCCAAAAAATAACATAGATGCTGTATGGATTGAGTTTACTGGTGTAAATAATAAAAAAATTCTTCTTCGTAATGTATATTATCTCCCACATTTATCTGTTGTAGAGCTAAAAGTTTATTTTCGATTTTTAGAGTCAAAACTTGCTAACTATTCAGATCCTATATTAATTGTTGGTGATTTTAATATCCCGAGCATAGATCGGAATTTCAATCATACCCAAAATATAGCTCATTATTAAATTAAGCAAAAAGGTTGAATTTTTCTACAATTAACGAGTTTATTGAATCTTGACCAATTGAATTTTACAAAACCCTTTACAGAATCATTAGATTTAGTTTTTTTCGATTTTTTTATTAATGTAGAACAAGCAATTCATTCTTTGGTTGATGAAAATTATCATCCTTCACTCTATTGTCAATAAGATTTAATTGAAGATAATATAGGTAAATACAACTTGTCATCAATTAGAAATTATAAGTATGGTGACTATTACTCACTGTATAAAGCTTTTAATTTATTTGACTGGAGTCCTATCTATAGTATGGATGATGTTAATCAAATGGTCCAATTTTTAACTATAAATTCACAATTTTTAATCAATCAGTATGTACCTATAAAGAAAATTGCTAAAAATAAATATCCAATTTGGTTTTCCGTGGAACTTATTGTCCATTTCATATAAGTGGAGTAAATTCTGACAGTTCTAGAAAAGTAGCACGGCCACAATGTATCCTCCTACAGCAGCTGTTTTGTCACTGAAAAAAAAAGAAGACATTTATAAACAAATTTTTTAAAGTCCAGTGAACATTTGCATTATCCTCCCTCGTGTTCCCGTCATGGCAGGCATTGATAACTAATTTCCGTCCAGTAATTAAAGTAGGATATTATAGCTAGGTTGACATTCCAACCCGTTTCACTTTTTGATTACAGAGTTAAATTTGTTGGGGTTCTGTTTATTTTATTACGAGGGAAAAGGAAACAGTGTGGAGGCCTTTAGTTTAATCATTTTTTGTGAGACATCATTATTTTCATGTTCTTACCAGTGTGTTGCATTTTGAGTTGCATATTTTTTCAATGAAGCAGTGGAAAATTATAATTATTTTGGGAATAACATTTAAATGATTTAACTTCGAAAATTCTAACTTTAATGAAAAAACCAAACGCGATACATGTGTCACTGTTCATATTTGTACAGATGAAGCGATATATACATGCACACTCTTTGACTGAAGTTAACCTTACACTTGTTGAATTTACAATATAGACAAATCATATATTATTCACTCACTACAAAAGTGTGGAAAGTGTTCACTGGCACCAGAGCTGGGGCAGCAGCAGGGGCAGTTACCCCCCCTCACTCATTTTGAGGGGGGTAGAGGGGGTGGGCAAGAGCATGTGTTTTGCCTGTCCACTTTTCGTGTACACAAGTTTCGAGAAATTAACCCCGTAATGTTCCTTTGATTCTACGCCTTCATTACATCATGAAACACCAAGCAGCCATGCAAGTTTTTATTTTAGAATATCGGCCCTCACAACAATGTGCGCTGCCGATAGAATAGTCCAGTCGTAAAATGCGAGGAAGGGAGCATGTGACTCAACACAAGTCGCGAGCAGTGCAGTGACTAATCCCCTCCCCTTTTCGCACACTGTCACATTGGCGTCTGCACATTATCTACATCCCATATATTGCGTGTTTTTTGTAACTCCCCTCCTGTGTAGAAATACTATTCTTTCAACAGGCTGTGAACAACATCAATTCATTTGTCTGTGTCTGTCTGGACTTCACTCCTCTTCTGTTTGTAGTCGATGTTGACGTACAGTGTAGTTTTAAGTATACAATGAGTATTATATAGTGCAGAACATGAGTGACCAATTTTATTTTATTACTGTCCAGTTTCTAACCTCCGCCGTTTGAAGACTTATCTGCGGGCCACCATGAAGCAGAAACGTCTAATGCAAGTGATGCTACTTCATGTCCACAAAGAGAGAACTAGTGTACTACATCTTAATGAGAGAATTATATGATATGAAAGTAGTAGAGTGAATATTCAGTGTATTTATTTATTTATTGAACACTTGTCATATGTCTTTAGGTTGATGCCATGTGATCTTTTAAGTAAACATGTCACTCTTCTATGTAATATGCTTCAAACAGATATATATATATATATATATATATATATATAAATTGCAAAAAAAATATGTGTGTTTATATATATATATATATATATATATATATATATATATATATATATATATATATATATATAAAAACACACATATTTTTTTTGCAATTTATATTTACAAAAATCTATTACGAAACAATGTACAACGTACATTTAGGTATGCATATTCAACATAACTTTACACAAAAATTATTATATTCTTATTACCATTATTATATGTAAATATATTATTTCATGAGAAATTATTAGTAAATTATGTTAATTGTTATAATACTATTTCACACAGTGTTCTTGACAAAAAAATTATATCTCAAACATGTTGCAGCTCGTTTTTAGTGAAACGAACTTTACGCACTGTACTTATAAATGATGTAAAATCTACTTCAGTCTTCAATGAACTCACGGCTATGACGTGTTTCAGTTATTAACAATCTGAGAGAAAATAATGTTTAAAATCACTGTGTACATTAACTTACCATAAAGTAACACAGATAATAATGTGCAACATGTAATTTATGGAGAAAAAAAGGTATATATAGTCGTTCAGGAAAAATGTATCAGTGCTCCGGTGCATCAGAAAGTGCTGTTTTTTCAGGCCACGTGCATTTCAATATTTGTATTACCAGTTTACAAATACATTTGCAAAACACGCAAACTTACTGTTAGTAAAATTTGCAATCTCTCGAACACCTGTTTTTCTATGGCAATCTTTGCGAGTTTACTTCACTAAAACCACGTTTTTTCGTCACAAGCATTATATAATTTATTTGCACAATCATTCAGTAAACTCAACACTACATACATTTCCTGATACCAACAAACTTAAACTTATATACGTGTCACTTCATTGTGGAAGGTGGTAAGGAAAATGGTGCGGTAAACACGCGCTGATTAATATCACATTTCACTCAATAAAATGCACAACAGTACCTACAACCAACTATACCTGAAAAAAGCAAATAAAAAAATTATTAACTACCAATTAAACATCCCGACAACACCAACACAATATTCATATAATAAACACAATGAGAAAAAAGCACACGCCAACTGCCTTCACAGGACTGGAAACAAACACAAACAAACATGGCTAACTGTTGGCTGGAAACATTTACTGTTTGTACGTGTCAACATTTTCTGTTATAAATTCTAAACATGTTTTCAAAGTCCAGTCACTAATAGCCAAGAAAATGTAATATTAGTTTAAAAATATAATTTAAGTGATAAATGTTGTAAGTAAAATTTAGATTTTAAATTACAACTTTTAGTTCTGAAAACTATTTTTTTTTCAAAGCCATCACCAACATAGCCAACTTAACAACACATCAGCTGATACAATACTTTATGATCAAGAGCATTTACTGTTTACATAATGTGTAGGTTGGTCGCATTGTCAGTCAGATTTTACCCCACTTATATGAAATGGACAACATAAGATTAATAAAAAAAGAAGAAACATTTCTTTAGATTATATAAGAAAAACAAAACTGAGGAAAATTATCGTATTTTTTCACAATACAGATCAGTTAAAGAACAAATTAAAATTGATAAGCTTAAGTATTAAATACAAGTTGAAAAAGAATGTATAAATTTTGGAACTACATCAAAGTAACGAAGAAAGGATGTACTGGAAAAGATCATTTCTCATTGAATTCTGGCATAGTGCATGAACCTGAAATCCTTGCAAGTATGTACGTCAAACATTTTTCTGAAGTATACGTAAACAAAACCCAGATCAAAGCTCCGCAAAGCAATACTCCAAATAATTATACATAGCTTTCGACTCCTACAATTACGCAAAGTATGGTCCTCTGGCTATTAAAAGTCTCAAAAGCAGTAAAGCAAATGGAATTAATTGTATTCCCAATTTTATAATTAACCCGCGACAGGGCGCACTGTGAGCAAATTGCTCACGGTTACTACAAAACATTGCATCATTTATTGTAAGATTTTTTAAGACCTTGGCCATCTTGGTACCTTCAAATCAACATTTTTTCTGTAGGTCAAATATATATAAATCTTATGATGTGTGGAGGTATAGGCAGTGTCAACCAGCAGTCAGCTCGAAGTCTCCTAAGAGCATTTTGCTCCACGGGCACCTGATAGCATAGGCGTACTGCATATCGAGTGAGAGCAGTAACTCCAGTGCTTTAGTTTATAGCATACTGGTTGTCAAACTTTCGTCACGATTATTGGAAATGTGTAAAAACAAACTGTGTGAAATGCATTTACAATTACATTTTGCCTAAATTTCAGTTTGCAGCACAATGGCTGAGGATCCAGAGGTATGGTTTTCATGGCTTCGAGAACTAGAAAATGAGGGTTATGATAGTTCATTGAGTGACAGTAAAAGTGAACACAGTGATATCACAACACTGCAAGTGAACAATCAGATTTTGAACAAAGTGAAGCGGAAATTGCAGAGTGTTTGTTGGCAGATAATTTTTATTTGGCTAAAGACAAACAGACAAGGTGGGGTAAGCATATGCAACATCTGCCAAAAAATGTACATACTGGGGCAAGCAATATAGTATCTCATCCTCCCTGCGTCAAGGGCATTGCAAAAAAATGTGGAAATAATTTTGGTAAGCTGGAAATTGTTTCTTCCCGCTAATATTGTTGAAGAAATAGTTGACTACCAACAAATATCGAGTAAATATGAGGGAAAGAGTTTCAAGTCCACGTGACTGTCCAACACTACGTTAGAGGAAATATATGCATTTTTGGGTGTTTTGTACAGAGCCAGTTTGAAAAAGACCCAACATCTAAACTTAGAAGAACTTTGGGTTGACGATGGGATAGCCCTAGATTGTTTTAGAGCCACTATGTCAATAAAGAGGTTTGGCACGCTCCTTAGGACTCTCAGGTTCGATGACTTGGACACTCAAGAAGCTCTGAAGAAAGTTGGTAACTTGGCTACCATATGAAACATTTTTTAAGAATTTGTCACTAAATGCAGCAGTTATTATCAAGTTGGGGAATAAGTAACAACTGACTACATGCTTGAGGATTTTCATGGTCATTGCACATTCTGTCAATATATTGCAAATAAGCCTGCAAAATATAGCATTAAGATTTATGCCCTTGAGGCATGATGTCTTCTCTATCATAAACGACTGCTACTCATCAGTCAACTACACACCTGACAGCTCGTCCACGAGTCACGTCGCTGCACGACTGTATTACCTACAGGACCGAGACAGGCATACCATTGATAATTGTTATTTCGCCCAATGAGCCACCAAGGCTATACCAAGAGCTCTGTGGCAAGTACTGCAGCACACCGCTAGATGCAGCCACAGACAAGAGACGTAGATCCTGGCGCTCTTCACTACGCCACCCGCTTGGAGGATCCAGATGCCGGTCTCGCACCTGCTGTGCCCCTCCCCAAATGCACTATGCCAGCAGAAGGTATGGCTGAGAAGTATAATCAGAAGGCTTGGCTGCCGGCCCGGCAGCCAAGCCTCCCGATTGCCAGTTATTCTCAGTACACTGGTGCCAAGGCTCTAACCGCCCCAGTTACTGGTGCCGAGGCTCTAACCTCTTGCAAGCTTCATCGCTCTTGTTGTAGGACCAAAGCTCCTTCTAATAGAAACCTAAAGAAGACTCAGAGGCCATCAAGAATTTACAATTAGACACGTTCCGTCCATTACGGACAGTCGCCTGAGAGTAGAGCTCGCCTCGAGGAAAAACGCCTTAAGGAACTGCCTAATCCACCCAGCTTTGCACAGGGCGCCTTCCCCTGTTCAACGATCCTTGTACGTCGTAGGAGGAACAGAAGAGCCACGACATTAAGATACCATCCTGTGGAAATTGGCCCATTACTCATCGCTCCCTATGTGGTGCTAAGGAGGGGTTCTTTGAGTTCGGGGAGACGAGTGACCCTGGGACCCTCACTGCACCACCATTGAAGGCCACCCTTTCCTTGCACCACGTGGAAGGAATGGTAGAGCCACGACATTAGGTACTCTCCCGGTAGATTGGACTTGCCAACCAGGTGCCCAACTCTCAACGCTCCCCTAGTGATGCAGAGGGCTGCAGTCTTGTGCAGGGAAGTCTACTTCCACGGGACACCCACACACTGTTTAACACTGACACGTCAACTGCCCAACTTATGCTGCTCTGACATATACCACATAAAGTACACCCACAGGGGTGGAGTTGAGAGATGGACCAGAAAGGGGAGTTCAATTGCTAAGCTTTCCCAGGGAGTACGTATCCTTCCTAGTGGGTTCGGGTTACTCAGTCCACAGGAACAAGCTGTGCTTCAACGATGCCTCAGCATACCAGTTCCAGACATCGTTCCCATCGGATAGTTCGAGCCACCCACCAGGGTCGCGGTGGAATATCATCCTGTAGTACAGGAGGCACTCTTAGTCATCAGACAGCCAGACGAACCTGAACCACAGCCAAAAGCACCTGTACTAGAGCAGATCACACCCCATTCAAACGAAACACCAGTCAGTGGGAATACACAGGTACCCGCCAACCCCCTGCCACCTCGCCGAACTGCTGCACCACACTACCCAAGCCCAACTACGTGCACAGTCATCAACCCACAAAGCCCGTACTGTACACCAGGCGGGCACCTGCGCCCCGAACCAAATAAAGTTCATTAGACGCGACTCACCTAACGTCACCCAAGTTACCTACGGGCGGGGGCAGTGACAGCAGGGACTGTCACTCGTCACCCTAGTCGATGCTAGGATGTTCTACACAAGTAGACTGGAGATATATGAAGGTAAAAAGCCTGAATATATATATATATATATACAGAACTGACAACCGAGCTTGTAGTGTGGTGAAATGCCTAATTACTTCCATTGCAAACACTGGGAATAATATTTCAATGGATAACTATTTTACATCAGTTGGACTAGCAGAAGAACTTTTGAGGGACCGAAAACTGATAATCGTTGGGACACTTCGTAAAAATAAATCAGAAATTCCACTATTGTTCCTGGATACAAAATAAACGCCAGTTCACAGCATTGTGTTTGGTTTCGAAGAAAAATGCCCCCAGTTTCATATTTATCAAAAAAAGGAAAATATGTACTGATGATTTCTACAATGCACAACAGTGACACGATTGATGAATCAACAGGCGACATGTGTAAACCAGAGGTTATAACATTCTGCAACCTTACCCAGGGAGGTGTAGGTGTCGTGGATGAGATGAAGGCATATTACTCAGTGCCAAGAATCAGTAACTGCTGGCCACTCACAATGTTCTTTACTATAATGAAAATAGATTGCATAAACAGTCTTACAATTTACAAGTTCAACACAAATGATCAAATAGATCACAGTACATACATAAAAACTCTGTCTTTGGATGTCATGAAACCTCATCTAGCGACAAGAGCTTCCATTCCCACACTTCCAGGACAGCTGGTATGCCAAATCATATGGGTTTCTGTCTTGCCACCAACTGAAGGATTTTGCGGCATATGTACGAGACGTAAAAACAAGCAAACTAAGAATATTTGTGCAAGGTGTACCATCCCGATATGCAACAATCATAGAATGTTCACTTGTGCAAAATGTGTGGGAAGTGATACGTGACAATGAATAATACACTGCACTAGCAATATATGCACAGATATAACTTCTATAAATAAGTTGCTGATGTAGGCAAACTTGTGGTTTTTATCAGGATAAATTTGGAGTGTTTTTGTTTTATTATTTTGACTTTTATTGACACTAGATTAGAAGACACCGTCATCACACAGGACTACTTAAATATGCTATTTGGGGGTGAGCAAAATTGTTTTACACACTTTCAAAAGTTTTTAAATTTCTAGTGTTTTAAAATAGGTTTTACTATATATAATAAATCTTGCAATTTGGAAGAATATAAATTGTTTTAACTGATGTGAGCAAAATTCTCAAAGTGCACCGTATCGTGCAACTTTTCATAGTGTGCCTGATCGTGGGTTAAAGATTGCTCTGAAATCTTACTCCTATATTAACACATACCTTTAATCTTAGTTTATCTAGTACATTTATCACAGTCTTTGGAAACAAGCTATTGTTGAGCCTATTTTTAAAAAGGGAAACAAACAAGACATGAATAATTATAGATAGATATCTTTACAATGTGGTTTTTCGAAGATTTTTAGTAAAATTACCTATAGGTATCTTTATTTTTATACAAAAACTTAATTACAAAATGCCAACATGGCTTTCAGTTAGCTAAAACACCAACAACAAATCTCTTTAATTTTGTTAATGAAATTTATGGTAACATTACACATAGAAATGAAATTGATATCTATTTTGATCTGCAAAAAGCCTTTGATTCTTGTCAGCATTCAATTATAGTGGATAAATTATTAGCATTTGGGTTAGATAAACCCTTTGTAAATGGTTTTATCTAACTATCTTGATCAAAGAAAATGTGTAGTAAATGTAGAAAATGTTACTCTTTTATCATGTTTCTTCAAGAGGACCTCAAGGAGGAACTCTTTCTCCTTTAGTATAACATATTTATTAACAACATAGCTGTTTTAAGGAATTATAAAGCACTATTGTTTGCTAATCTCAAAATATTCAAAATTATTAAAGAAGTCACTGATTGTAAAAAATTACAAAATTATATCACTACAATTTTGACTTGGTGTAAAGATTACACCATGTCTTTAAACTTAAACAAAGTTGTACATATTTCATTCATTAGAAAAACAAACTCTATTAAAATTAAATATTATGCCAATAATTAAGCAATTAAAAAGGTTGATTTTATACACTATTTAGGCGTAATACTACAGTCCAAGTTAAATTTGTATTGTCATGTAGACTATATAATAAGTAATACTAATAGGACTTATTCAGCTTCTTCCTTAGATTCTTTATTATGTTTGTACCATGCATTAGATAGATCAAAACTTGAATATTATCCTGTTATCTGGAATTTGATTACAGCTACAGAATCTATTAAGATTGAAAATATACAGAAAAAGTTGTTTAAATAAATTTATAGTTATTAGGTACTCTTTAAATAAAGAAAATTTCAACTATGAAATTGAACTAACAATACATAACTCGCAATCACTTATGTTACTGCAAGAAATCTTAGATGCCTTATTTTTAATCAGTGGTTTTCTGTCATATATAAATTGTTGAAATATTATTAAGTAGGGGTTGGCCATGACCATGTTTTCAGTACGGTCACGTGCCTAGAATAGTTACGATGTTACACATTTTTGTTATTATACAAAGATTAGGGGGGGGGGGGGGGATGTGAAATTAACTTAACATCGGATATAGTTCTAGCCACTAAGCCACTGCGATCCCACTTGATATATCTCTAGCCAATGAGCGACTGTGGCCTCACTTGGAATAGCTCTATTCACTAAGCCACTGAGGCCCTATTTGATATATATCTATCCACTGGGCCACTGCGATGTGAAATTAACTCTTAACATTGAAGCGAGACATTTAAAGTAAACAAAAATGATATTCCATTACCTTCATATCTTTATGCAACAATCTCTATGCATTTATACAAAACTTTCATAGCAAAAATAATTTAAAAATGAGTTTTTAGGGTCAAAAGTCATGTATGCATAATCTGATCTTGCTGAAATTCGAACTTGACCTATATTAGACCCTGAGGATTCGCTCTGCAAAATTCGAAGAACTTTCGTTGAGTTTCAAGGGACTTGGAAGTATTAAAGACAGACAGAGTTCATCTCCTTATATAATAAGGATTCTGTAGGTCTTGGGATACCAAGTTATAGGCATAGAAAAATGAATATCATTGTAGCTGAAACATTTAAAAAAAGATAATGTTAATAGAAGCGTTTATAAAAAAATTTATATAATTATGATCCCTTTATTGGTAAAAATATATCATTTGTTGAGCTTTCCAAATATTTAAGTAATAAGTAATCATCAGTTAGATTTGAACTATCATTAGTTATTTGAGTATTCTCACTATTTTAATGTGTTTTGTTTGTGTTTGGTGGTTTTGTCTGTTGTTTTCTGTCTTTTTGTGTACCTTTGTTAATGTTGCTTGTCTGTTATTTGTGCCGGTCGTGTTTTACATATAGTGTCTACCAGTTATTGGTTTCGACTGTTGGGTAGCATATTATGCTAATAAATAAATAAAATATTGCTAGTCTAATTAATAATATTAGTTGGACACTATACATTTAATTAAATATATTACACACTCTGCTTCATCACCTGATTGTTATGTTTATATCATTCTTAAGTTAGGTCTACATTAGAATATTGCTCCGTAATATGGAATAACATCACAAGCACTAACTCCAACAGATTATAAAATATTCAAATTAAGGTATTTAAACTTATTTTAAATAGATTCCCACATAATATAGATTGTAGTTATAGTAATGAACTGAATAGATTTAATACTCAAGACTTTAAAACTACATTGTAACATCAATGATGCTTTATTTTTAATCAATGTATAGTATTCTTAGCTTATTCATTTTGCTCTGCAATTACAAAAAATGGTTAAAAAATTCCAGTGTATAGACAAAGAATTTCGCATACCTTTTCTACTTTGACTTATAAAAGAGATTTGGTTAATAATGTGTTACCAATTATAATAACTACTTTTCTAATTTTGACCCTTTTTTTTTTAGGAAGAAAAGTGACGTTTTCAGATCTTTATAAACACCATATAAGTTAACAACTGATTATTATAAGCTTAGTTACATTTCTTATATATGCTGTGTTGTCTTTGTCTTGTGTTTGTGTTAATGTAGATCGTGTTTGTGTTTATTGTATTGCTCTTTTTAGGTTTAATATAAAATCCAATTTTTTTTTGTAAATTATCTATCAATTAATATTTTCTTTGTTCAACACTTCTTAGGAGGTTCAAACATATTTTACTGTCAGCATCCTTTGGTAATATAGGATTTTACAAAAAGTACTGAAAAAAATTTAATTAATTGAGTATGTTAATGCTTTGATTGTACTTTTTGTCAGTGTTTGTCTAGTGTTAATTGTTTGTAGACGTATTATGTGGAATTTTTTTCTTTTGGTATTTGCTTGTGCAAACCCTGTTATTGGTCTGTCTGTACGGTTGGGAGGCACATAAAGCAGCTAAATAAATAAACATAAATAAAAATAAATAAATATTATTATTACTTGCCAGAGTAGAATGTGCTTCGTGTCCGCTCCTGTGAGTTTGTTGTTTTTCGGCTGATCTAAGCAAAATTGAAAATGTGTCTGAATCACCGATAGTTGGACTGTTGTGGTTTTTTATACCTCCCAACACTAATTTATGTGATTTATGCAGGAAAGCGTTCTACAGAAAACAAAAATCTGTGAAGTGTAGTGGTTCGTGGAGTACTTGTTTTCACTGCCATTGTACTGGTACCGCTAATGACAACGAATATTTATGTGTAAACTACAATGCGGGAACAAACATGATCAATTTTTCACGTAAATGTAAATTGAGTAACTCTGAAAACAAGCCTACAGTGAGTGCAAAGACTTAACCCTTACAGTTTCTCTTATGAACGATTATACTGGTCAAGAAGAAATATGGTCTAAAATAGAATAAACAATGGATTCGGACATTAAATCTATGTTTCAAGTAGTGTCAAAAGATTGAAGACCTTTCTAAGGATGTGAACAAACTCAAAGAAGATAATCATTTATTACAAGCTTTGGTAGAAAGTTTGCAAGTCATGAACATGAAGAATCAGTGTGTATTATGTGTGGGTTCAGGGGGATAGGTCTCTTCTCAAAATATTGCAAAAAAAAAAAAATCATACAGTGAAATTAGAAGTAAAAATAATGAATCCATATAATCTATTAAGAACATTAGTAATGGATTTCAAAATGGCAAAGTTCCAAAGGCTTCAAGTGTTAACAAAAATGACATAGCTCTGCATGAGATGCATAAATAGCTTGTTAACGACGAAGGGTTTGTACTTGTCAGCATGCACTGGATAAAGGTGTCAACTGGAAGTGGGTCGCCTGCATTCAGACAAGACAGCTGCTCGTAAACTGGTTCAAGTGGGGGTACGTAACAAGTGAACATGAAACTTTTAAAAATACTGCCAAATCTCATATAAAACTTATCTTTGTGTCACGCTTCGCATCATAAGTTCAATAAGATGATATATTATAACACATCAACCAGGAACTAAAAGTTTCCAATCTGAAAGTGGCCAAACTTAAAATTAAATAAGACTCCTGTTTATATTTTCATGTGGCAGTAATCAAATCTGATTTTGAGTGATTTTTCAACATCGTGTTTTGGCTGCCTGGGTGTTTAACTAGAAAGTTTTACAACCAACTTCAACCAGAACTGCTTAACTCTGCTAGTGCTCCTAAACCTATGAATGATGAAATGGCCGGAGGATCTGTTACCTAAACCCCTTAATTTATGATGAGGCCATCAGGGGTGTGGCTACTAAAATATAATGACAGATAGTAACTTTGAACTAAATCAGTAGAATGCTTTCGCCGACCCTATCGTAGTTCCCTAAAAAATAAAAGACAATTTCTACTAAAATTACAGGAAATAAAATGCACATGCCGATAAGGTTACTTTTTTTTAAATACAAGGAGAAATAAAAAATCAATATCTGAAAATCAATTAAAAACAACCAAAACCAAGCAAATTTAAGCCAAAATCAAGCAACTAAGTCAAAATAGAAAAAATGTACACCAAACTCATGAAAATTTACGTTAAAATCAAGAAAATTTAAACCAAAATCAAGCAAAAGTATTATGTAAATAATTACAAATAAAAGGGACCCCGAACGCACAGCACGAAAATATGTAAAAAAATTTAAAAACCAATTTTACAAGATTCAAATAAAGTAAAATATAGATTTTAAGAGAATTCTATTTCATGCATATATTTTCCATTTTTCATATCTTTTAAACCTTTATGTTATAAAAACAGGCTTCTCATTTATTAACTTTAAAGTAATTTTATCCAACATATTTAAATAACAATCTGGTTGGTAATTATAAACACCCCATCTAGAATACCAGCAAATTTTTTCCCAAATTTAGACTCGGATATAAGATATTGAGAAGCTAAAATACTTTTCATTAATTTGTAGATCTTGTAGTTTTAACAATTCATAAGAATTTTTTAACTTTTTGAGCAGCAATTCCATTTTGTTATTTATAAAGAAAGATATTTACTTAAAAGAATAATTTTTTTTTACATAATGGTGGAATTATATTTTTTATCTTTCAGTATCATGCAAATAAAAAAATAAAAAACATAAATATAAATATTGACGCCGTAGGGTGAGACATGAAACAAACTAATACACTTTTACTTACTGGTGGGTGGGTGCCAGTGGTGCTTCTCAGACACAGCACTTCGAGACTCGGGGTTCTAGGGATGCTGTGGGTTCTGTGTGTTCGTCTCACCCAAGCATCTTTACAAAGCACTTTGCATTACTAAACATTTACCACTGAAAAATACGGGAGTTTGCTGGTTGACGCTAAATAGAAAGTCAGAGATTTGAAACTGAGATTTGCATATATTGATTTCCAAGTACATAATGTGTCAGAATATGAATTAATGACAAACTCAGCTCGTCGTCTAACTAGCACACTCCTAGATTGATGACTTCCCCATGGTGTTGGAAAACAGTCTTCACAACGAAAAGGCTGCAGCCACCAGAGTGGACTGTAGATTTTTCCTGGAGGCAGGGGACGGATAATTACAAATGAACACTAACAAGTCTGACCACCTACGTTGCTAACGCATACTCTCCGGGACGCGTCTCCCAACCATGTGGTGTGTGGTGATAGTCTTTACACTTCGCAGACTAGGACGAAAATATTGTCACCATACAAATTTCACGAATATTGAGGAGAGAACATGGGACAAAAAAAAAAAAATATGCAGATGTGTGAAACCATTCTTACACGACACAGATGTCACTGGATGAAGTTCTTAACGGGCCACGTGGTGCAGGTGGAATTGCAATATTTCCAGTGAAATTCATAGAAATCCCATCGGACAAAATTACAATGCTCGGTGGTGGCGTGGGCTTACTTTCCTGAGTTTCTGGCGGCGCGTTCTCCATACGGTTCTTATTATGGCACTCATCACAGTTTATCACACCATTGCGAAAAGTCACATACTCCTTCGGCCTGATGCATCTCAGTTGTAAGTTTTGTTTTCTCGTTTGGCACACAGCCCATTTCGTACCTGCCCCATCACATCCAGTGCGTGTGCACAGGCGTTGCTCTGATGGTGTTGACGTGTTGTCGAACGTGCATTGCCAGATAGGTTGCCCCCAAAGTTAACATCTCGCAGGTTGATTCACTTTGCCGGTCACAATGCACACATCGTTCAACCGGGATGTCCTAGGTACTCAAATTCCTGAATGCAGGTGTCGCAGATGCGACACGGACATTTTGATGTCTTCTCGTTGTTCTGTTGTGGTGTCTGCAATCTTAGCGCAGTTGACGTGACACGGACGAATACACTGGCCATACTTAGAAACACCCAATTGACGCCATCGGGTGAGACACGAGACGAATGAATATACTTTTACTTACTGGTAGGTGCGCACAAACGGTGCTTCGCAGACACAGCACTCGAGACTCAGGGTTATCAGGGATGCTGTGGGTTCTGTGTGTTCATCTCAGCCGAGCATCCTCACAAAGCACTTTGCATTACTAAACATTTAACACTGAAAGAGACTGGATTTTTCTAGTTGACGCTAAATAGAAAGGCATACATTTGACACTGAGATTTGCATTTTTGATTTCCAAGTACATACTGTGCCAGAATATGAATTAAGGACAAACTCTCGCGTGAATAGCTAACTCCGTTTGGTGATTCCCCCAGCTCGTCTTTTAACTAGCGCACTCCTAGATGGATGACTTCCTTGTGGTGTTGGAAAACACAGTCTCCACAAGGAAAGGGGTCTACAGCCACTAAGATGAACTGTACATTTTTCCTGAAGGCAGGGCACGGAGAATTACAAATGAACACTAACACGTGTGATTACCTACATCGCTAGTGCATACTCATCGTGACACGTCTCCCAACCACGTTGTGTGTGTGGTGACTGTCTATACACTTAGCAGGCAAGGACGAAAATAATGTCACCGAACAAATTACATAAATATTGATGAGGACATATGAACAGGCACAATAAACACGCAGATGTGTGAAACCATTCTTACATGACGCAGGTGCCGCTGGACGAAGTTCTTAGCAGGCCACGTGGTGCAGGTGGAATTGCAATATTTTCAGTGAAATTCATGGAAATCCCGTAGGACGAAATTACGGTGCTCTTCCGGAACTTATTCAGATTGCATTTCAAATGTGCAAGCATGTCTGAGGTGCCTGATGGCGGAAGATCAGACGTATGGCGATCACGTGGTCGGTTACAAAACATCAATTCTGACAAAAATTACAAGAACCCTTTAGTGAAACAATATGTATTACCCTGAGAAAATTACGGCGCGGAAGAAATTACAAACAAGAACACTAAGTGTGAGGATGGCGCAAACAAGGACTTGGCAGCTACAACGTGGTCGCAAATTATGTGGCTGTAAAACAATTTAGCATGACAAAACCTTAAAATACATACAAATTTACCCTTAATATAGCTTATGGCAATGAAGCAGAACTTACAACGCAAAAGCCTTTAACATAGGTAGATGGCAACCGATTCAAAGTAGTACGGGCCGCATGGCCTCTCCGACATCTTTCCTCAATTTAAGTTCAAAACACCACAAGAGCTGCAAAAGATGTATTTAAGCGGAAGCACAATGCTGGGGATGTCTGGAAAAATGTACGCAAAGCAAAGGTTAACCGGTAAACTGAAGTAAATTATGGAAATGTAACTCAGTGCAAAAATATGAAGTGCGTACGTGACAGCGTCTTACCTCACCAGCTCTCCTATGACTGCCCAGAAGCAGGGGTCTCGCGGACCTACCATGGCTGCCTACAGGGTTCACACAAGCGGAAGTGCTATGCACGCCGAGTGAAAATCTTATTACGTGAAAAGAAGAAGCATTTAAATTATTTTCAATACAATATTATTAAAGCAATTTAAAATCACAAATATCATTATCAAGAAATTGTCTTTTGAAGGCGTTTACACCTGAATATCAGTGTCCATCTCTTCTGCGCAACACACACTTTAAATTTCAAAAGCCAACATGGCGCAATTATTATGAAAAGATCATTTTTTCACACATTTTACCCTGAAAGAAAGGCATGTTACACTGGCACAAATTTAACCCTGAAAATAAGAAAATACATAGCACTAAAATGATTTTCCCATTTGGAAAGTCCGTTATCGTGGCGGGCTGAGCGCATGCGCTACCCACATGTTAGTGAGGGCGGCGAGTGCTGTCATGGTCTACTTGTTGCTGGCTGTTAGCAGAATTATTCTCTTAATAAAAGTTTTTGGTTATAAATAACAAAATGAAATTGCTGCTCAACAATGAAATGGTAAATAATATAATATGTAAAGAATGTAAAAAGTGTGGCGAAGTATTAAATATTGAAAGTTTTTGCTCAAATAAAAACGCAAAAGATAATCATAACATCTGTAAAAAAAATGTGCGAAGTGGCAGACAAATTCGTCCCTTAGAAAAGTGTTTTATACAGAATTTAACATAATAAATTATCAAACTAAACTCTACTCAATTATACCACGGATCCAGAGATCGGCATAGGCCGCCTGCCGTATGACCTCCATCACTGTTCTCTACCGAACAGGGCTCCGGGCAATATCAACAGTTCCTGCCCTACAGCTGCCATATCAGGCAGGGCACGAACACAGCTCATCATCTCTGGGGATGCAACGAATCAATCTGATAATGGTTTATTTGTTTATGAAACAAAAAAACAGATGGTTCTGTTAAGAAGTTATGGCGATCCATGGAAAAATTATTATTCAAAAATTAGATTTTATATGGCCTGTTGTTGAATATGAAACTAATACAGCTATTGCAATTAGAGAAAAAAATATACAAAAATCCTAAAATATCCGTTAATTTTAATTATTAGTAATTTTTAGAAAAAGAAGTTTCTGCTGAATCAACTGTTTTTAACTTTGATATAAAATATCAGTTTAATAATTTACAATTTGATATGCCTGATTTTATAATTGTACGTTTTCCAACTAATAGAAGACAATGTGATGAACAGTATGTTCAAGGTTCTATGTTTGATCACTATAATGTAAAAAATATTTATGTTAAAAATTAAAGAAATTAAATTTTTGCAAAACAAAATTGGAATCTAGATATTGAAAAATGTCTTTGTGGTAAAATGTTCCTTGCTTACAGTGATTTTAGAAATTCAAAATCAAAACTAGATACTATATCTAGAAACAATGAACTTTAATATAAATCAACTGTAGGCTTCCAAGGTGATGTCTATTATTCATTTTGGGGTCAAAGACAGTATAGGTTATTGACTGCTTATATAGAAAAACTACTCTAGTAAAAGAAAAAACAAATATAAAAATTAGTGAGGATTTTAATAAAGCTGTTTAAGTAAAACCATTTGTAATGTTGTTTTAATTAATCAAAGAAATCAAACTTATGATTATTTGAAAGAAAGAATTAGTGAAGATATATAAATTTTTTTAAATTAATAAATGGAGGAATTAAACAAAACTTTTACAAATGTTTAAAAGTATAGTTAAATTGTTTTAGCGAATAAATAATCATTTTCTTAACTGTAAATGAGATTTTGGCTGAAATTTTTTTGATTTTGGTTTAAATTTGCTTGATTTTGACTTAAATTTGCTTGATTTCAGCTTAAATTTGATTGGTTTTAGTTGTTTTTCCATTTAATTTCAAATATTGACTTTATTTTTCTTGTATTTTTTTTTTAAGAACCCTGTAATTTTAGTAGAAATTGTTTTGTGTAAATTTTATGTGAAGGGCAAAGGCGCTAGAAAATAACACAAAAACAGACCTGAACTGCCCGAGAAGACTAAGAAAAAAATGCAGATATTTATATTACGTGGATACTGCTTCATCTAGTTTATGTATCTATTCCTTTGCATTAAAATTTATCAGTGTAAATAATATGCTTTTTACATTTCCAGAAAAATTGTTTGTAAATTTCCCAAACTGATACTGTATTTTTAAATTGGAACTTTTTAAATTATTTCTGCTTTAAAAACTGTTAACTAAGATTGACTTTCAATAAGTGTCAGTCTTGCAAACATTTTAATAATTCCACATATTGTTAAAAATTTATCTTGGCAAGCGAGGTTTGGAAATATTTTCGAATAAACTATGTGGACAATGTAAATAGGCCTACTACTGGTGTAGGCCTAGTTTAAATAATTAAATTTCACACCCTCCTATACATTAATTAGTTCTGTAAAGTAATTGTATGTAACTAAAGGAATAGCATGTTTTAGAATCTATAATCAAGAATGGTATCGGCATCGAGATCGAGAGTCGAGGAAAAGTGGAATCATTACATTCCTAATGTTTAGTAAATTCAATGGGACTCAAACACAAATAAGACATTATGTATCTCCTTTACAAGAAAAACCAATCCTATACATCATAAATACCATGTTAAAAATGTGTTAACATGAGTAGAACATGCACGAGATCTCTGAATTATCCTTGACTCTAAATTACATTTTCACATACAAGTAGATAGTCAAATTACAATTAACAACACTATTAGTACACTAGGTTTAATTAAATTCATTACTTTCTCTGCAGCTTCCTTTGATTCACTATGCTTCTATTATTCAATAATCAGTTCCAAATTAGATTCCTGTTCAGTAATACGGAATAACATTACACTGACCGATTGCAATAGATTAGAAAATATAAAAAAAAACTGCCTTCAGTTTTTAATAGATTTTCAACTAGTGTTGGATTTAATTACAATAGTTAGTTTTAATACTCAAAACATTAAAAGAACGGCGTGAAATTAACGATGCATTATTTCTAATTTTTAGCATATATATTAATTCGTACAGCAGTTGCGAAAAGAATAGATGTAAAAATTCCAACAGACACCCATAGAACTCTATCTATCTTTTGTATTAAAAAAAAATTAATTAGTTAACAAGTCTGTTGCTAATTTTAGCAAAAACCTTTTCTAAGTTTGATCCATTTTCAGGTACAAAACTTGCCTTTCTAGATCTATTTAAACATTGTAACGGTTAGTAACTCTGCTTTAGTAAACTGTTGTCTACCAAGTTGTTTTACTATTGTCAGACTGTTTTATATAGTATATTTTTTATTGTTTTTCTATTCTGATGCCCTTTCATGTTGTGTTTATCTTCATTGTTTGTGATCTTCGTGTGTAAAATAATTATTTTCTTTTGTGTTTTGTCTACTTTTTTGTTATTTTTTGTAATTTCGGTGCATTCTGTCATAGGTTGATTTTGTACTGTTGGATGGCAAATAAAGCCTGTTAATAAATAAAATACAAATAAAAATTATTATTATTATCAGTTGGGCACTCGAAGGATGTGTGCCATCTCTACTCCCGCAAGAGTTGATTAATTAGTAGTATTTGTATAAGTAACTCCTGAACCTTTAAATTTTCTCGGTTTTAACATGCCCCCAAGTTCTGATTTGTACATAAAATGTGATAATCCGTTCTATGGAAAACGGAAAGTGGTAAGTGCTAGCGTTCCAGGGACTCTTTTCCATTGCATGTGTATTAGCGGATTAGAACTGAGTGCAAAATACAGTGTACGAACTGTAGTGATGAAGCAAACATGTACGGAGATTTTCCGAAACGTAGTAGCAAAAATACAATGACTGAGAACTCTAGTTCTAATAGTGGACAAAAATATTGCCATAAATATCAAGCATCAAGCAAAATTGCAGAAAGTATGGACTGAACTTGAACAAGAAGCGAGTGACTTAAAAGAGGATAACTCTCTTTTAAAGGCTATGTTTGAAAGTTTGCAACGGACGAAGGAAAAAGAAAAAGTGGTTTGCGCCAATTGTGAAACATCTGGGGTCAATCGTTTGAATCAGAAGAAAACTTATAGTGAAATGATTGGTATTTAACAACTGTATCTAACTTGGTGGGTAATTTAAATAGTAAAGCAACATATGGCAAGTCCACATCACTCCACCGGACGGAAAAAGGCGAAGCTCAGCAGGAAGCAGCAGTGCCGCCAGCTGCAGAGGACGATGGCTTTGTGTTGGTCCGCAGGCACGGTACAAAGTCTATGGTTGAAAGTGAGTGATCGGCTGTTCGGCAAGCAGTTTCCAAGAAAACTGTAAAAGTGGGAGTTAGGAACAATGTAAACAATAAAATAATACCAAAAGTGACAAAACCTAAAATGAAAGCTATGTTCGCATCCAGATTTGCTCCTCAAGTTCAGGAGAATGACATTGTAACTTATATAAATCATGAACTCAAAATTTCCAACCTCAAAGGTGCCACAGTTAAAAACTTGCTACAGTTCATATTAATTTTTTTATGTTTCTGTGGTAGTTCCCGACCTATTTCAATTTCAGTGACTTTCAAGGTGTGTGGGAACCTTAAATATAGAATATTGACAGACAAGAATTGTTCTACTTTCTCAAACATTAAAAAGTGGTATTTTCAATCAGTGTGTGACAGTGACCTGTCGCAGGACGTGCATTTGTACTTTTTAATGGCTATTTGGCCTTCTCCTTGGCCAACTTGCTACCCTCCTCCCATTCCCCATCACTCATATTTTATATAAGGCCTTGCACATCCCTTCCCCATCTGTTGTCTCCTGACCTCTCCTCTGGTTAAGTTCATCGCCGACTGTTTAATGCAATTATGCAAGCTCTCCTTCGGTTACTAGTGTTCGGTGCTACTGCTACTCCTGCCATGAATGAGTCGTGTCAGCGAATGTCGCTATCAAGAGGAGTCAAATTCAGTTGACATCCTCTCGATTATGGGTAATTGTACCCATGCCTGCAGCAATATGGCCTTATGTATTTTGAAACTTAAGAATTTAGCGACGAAATAGCCGGTGGGTCATGGCAGTTGATCAGGTGTTAGTTTTCAGTAATTATTTTTCTGATAATACACTTACAATTTTCTGGGGTTTTGAAATTGTGTGAACTGCGATTTCGATCTCTTAAGCTTGCTAGTAAGAGTATTTTTTTTATTTAGACTTACATGTTTGTTGGGGGTTTTATTGCAATGTATTGTTTTAAAAGGTGTTAAAACTCTGTGGAGTTGTGAACGATAGTGCCCCATTAAGTGCCCTGGCTCACTACCTTTTTGGGTGGTCAGTAAACTGCGTGAATTCCTTTTAATTTAAAGCAAATTTAATACAAGATTATCACTTGTGTTTACAGATACTTTGGATATTTATTTCATAGCATAGAAAATCTAGGTCCGATGTTTAGCAGCTATGGTAGGGCAGTTAATGTCGCCCGCAGTTTCGGACCTCGACTTTCAGTACGTTTTCCCTTATTCTGGTAAAGTTGGAATTTTTACAACTTCTAGTTGACATCAGTCAATATGTTATGGAACTTACAGTAACTCTAGTGATTCTTAATTACGAAAGATTTTCTTTGAGCAGGGAAGTTTTTAGTGTTTCTGGAATGGAGTCGTTCTTAGCATGTATTAGTCATCTACCTGATGCTACTGGATATGAGTATACACGATGCGAGTTTTAGAGGTCAAATGAGTCCCATATGAAGGATTGACTTTTGAAAATTATTACTAAACATTATTTAACCCGAATCTGTTTAAATGTTTTGGAACGTGAATCAGAGGGCTGCTTAAATGATTTTGACATTGAATTATTTCCTCTGATTTAACATTATGGAATGAGAAATTTGGATTTACTTGAATGTAAATGTGTTTCAAGGAAAGGCATGTCCATTTTAATATAGTAGGAATTTAAATAAATAAATAAATAAATAAATAAATATATATATATATAAAATTTAAAGGATTGCTCAATATGTTTGAGCGCAGTTTATTTGTCCTATAGTTATTGGAAATAAAGTACCTGAACGTAATATTACGCAGTGGGTTTTATGCCACTGTCAGGCATTAAAAATCCCAAGGTGTCTTGGAATAATACGTGTTTTTTGAGTGGTTTGTATTCAGATTCCGCAACTGAAAAAAACCGGCTGGATCGCGTCGCTGTATGTTGCATTTAGAATAATGTGTTACAATGGTTTTAAAAAATGAATTTTCAGTATATATTTCCTGAATTGTTTCATGAATATTAAGCTTTAGAGTTTAATTCTATTGCGAAATAAAATCCACACTGTTTTTAGTGGAACATATTGGCATGATCAAGCAGCAATATAAATATTATGTCTTCTCTGAATTAAACCAAGGCCGCATAATTTTAGTATGTTAATTTCTACATGCTCAATTTTGTTGATGGCATTTTCTGTTGGTTAAAGGTTTTGTCAGGAGTGAACTTATGTGCCTTAATGCAATTTTGTATGTTTATTGTCATTAAAGCCCAAGTGTTCCCTGAATGGTTTGTTTTGTAATTAATTATCCATGTGTGTCCTGGCTTGTATGGCACAAGAGTTGAAATTTTTTGTGTTTTCAAATTTACGAAAATATAATTTACTAATCAAAACACACTAAAGATTCATAACACCGTAAATTAGTTACTAATAAAATCCATAGTTATAAAAATTAACTTGTTTGTATAAATATTTTACGAGGGTTCCATGTTACCCTAACAGTGGTGCAAGCTCTGAAGTTTTAACCTCCCCAAATACACAATCAATTTATTTAGAGCAATATTTTTAAAGCGAATCCCTATTGCCACACACACATTTAGGGAGAAAATGAACTATTCACTAAATAAATAAATTAACATACACACACCAAACATCATCAGGGTTCTTTTGAAAATTAAACCATTACGAAATTAAGCTTAAAAATACAGCTGTAACCAAATGACAGTTCTCATGTACAGTGAAACCCCCTTCTTTTTACCTTTTCAAATGGGCCAAATAAAGTAAGTGCAAAATGCAGAAAATTAAAATCAGAGGATGTAAAAAAATATATTCTATGTCAGTTGGAACATGCACATTCATGAACCTTAGCTGCTATGCTGCACAATCACATACACAAGGCAGAGTTAGTAGGGACATACGTTTCCCACCTGATGCTTGAAGTCTGTATCTGAGAAATCCATCTTTGGTTCCGTTCATGTAATACTGAACGCTCTGCTTCAGTTTAGCTGTTCGCTTATCTGTTGCTTGGCCAAACACTTGCACAGCCACACTGTCCAAATTATCTACAGATTGCAAGTTTTTCACAAAAGTGGCTATGATTTTAACAAAACTTTCAGATGGAACCTGCAACATAAAAGAATGATATTTTACACAGGCATGTACAACCCTTGTGAAGACATTGCACTAAGTTAGTTGACATACTATTGGATAAATACTGCACTTAACGTACCATTGCCTATAACTTGTTAAACACTGTACATATCGCCAATTGCTAAATGACAGGTCTAAGAGTACTTGAAAAATTGAGCTCGAGCTCGGCTCAAAATATTTTTAAGCCTAGAAAAATCTAAGCGTCTTTATAAATACTAGGTGATCCAGTCGGCGACCAATGTGACTGTTTTACAGTTAACAACAAAGAAACACACTGTTTATTAATGAAACAAAGATTTAAAAGATAAAAATGTCCCCATAGAAAGATTCCTTGCAAATTTAGAAATGAACACTGATAAACAGCAAAATCAGCCTGAAACTGGACAAACAATCTAAGACTCAGCACCTGGCTAGACAGTTTGTTAAATGTTTGCTAGGAAAGAAGACATTCATTCACAAAATTAATTTTTAATGTGTTGCAGTTAAAATTATTCTTCAGAACTGCATATATAAACACAAATTCCTGTAAAAAAAGGTGAATAAAAACAGGGTCACGGATGCAGATGATGACAAAATTGTTTGTTATAAAAATAAGATTATTCATAGACACACTTGTTTTTCACAAAGCACGAAATAATGAAATTTGCTTTACTTACTTGAAATTAGAAAATAAACACTTCACGAAAACACAAAATAATTGTGAGAGATTCACATACCATGCAATAAAAGCATACTTGGTTTGAGCGATCAATTTCAAATTGTGGGTTGAATTGATTGCCAGTTGAAATTACATTCAAAAGTATTTAATAAAATTTAAAAAAAATTTATAATGGCATTTTCTTAGGTTATTGGAAAATATGTTGCTTTAAACTCACAGCAAGGTAAGTTACTGAGGGAGAATTTTATATTTGACAAAATGTTACAGCTGCATTGTGCAAGAATAACACAAAAATAACGAGCATGTGTGCCAAACATACAAACTCCAACAGTACAGTATGTAAACAAGAATGATTGGTCCGGCACATCTGATCATTTTGTGAGTCAATAAGAAACTTGCATAAAAAATAATATACAATGATGAATAAGTTATTTAAATACAACTGACTCTTATGGCTGACAATGTGAATAAAAATAAAGTTATTTTAACCTATGTTAATATGCTGTCAAGCTACAAATTATGTACATAATGCAAAGTAAATAAATTTGGCTGGTTTTCATGAATTACAGAGTCTAAGTTTTTGCTGATGCAAAATGTGGCACACTCCCAAAAGTTTGTTAATGTCATTTGCAGACTAGTACTTTTTATGGTTGAATTTTTAAAGTAGATTCAAGCTGTGTCACAATTTGCCAAGAGTACACTCTCACCCACCCTTGACATCGGAAAGTCCTCTCCGCTGACCCACCTTGGATAGAGCGAGGACAGTAAACGACTGATATTCACTCGAACACTCCCCTACCATCTGTGACATCAATGTTTTCAAGTCTAACCTCGAAATACGAACATATTTTTGGTTTCTACAGCAGTGTTAGAAATACTTTACTAACTTAACAATCATTATAATTGTAAAATTATGATGGGGTTTGTTTAGGTTAGGTGTGCTAATTTTATTAAAATACTCTGCTTTGAACATATGTAGTTAGTTTTTCACCACTCAAATATATAGAAACAAAATAAGTGGGAATTAAAAAAAACCTTAATTTATTCAGACACGGAAAGGTAAAAATGTTTCATAATTTACTACTTCTTACATTTTTACATCAGAAACACAATGCAGAAGGCTCTCAGAGGGTACAAGTCTCAATTTTCTAATGTGAACCAGTGTGTGCAAGAGAGAATGAGCACACTTTTAAATTGGCACACTACCTTACATTCTGTGTGTGACTCATGCCATTGCCTTTATTTTACATGTTCATGCTCTTTCTTTTATATATACATATACTGTATACACGGACAAATATTTTAGGCAATAAAAAAACATTTACATAAAATCAATGTTTTAAAGAAAACAGGCGGGTCTATTTATTCACGAAGAAAATAATATTTTAAAAGGTATGCCTGTTCTGTTAAAAGATAATTCTTAGAACTACAGATGTGAACACAGATTACCTTACAAAAAAAACATTTATTATAAAGCTTATTTTTTGGCTGCAATAGGAAAGCTTGAGCTCAAAGCTCGAACTCGGCTCTAAACCAAAAGTGAGTAAAAAGTGTTACAAAATCTGATTTACTGTGCAATTACATTGTCTAGCCAGCATATTTAGAGATGGTTGAGTGAATCTGTACCGCTGAGCGTGTCTACCTTCCATCTACCACTTTTGTATCATCCCACAACATTACATGCAGTGTGATCATAGCCTAAAATGTCCATGAGCACACTGAAGCTGTATCTCTGACAGTTTATACTGCAGCAGCCATCTCATGCATGCATGTATTGCCAACACATCTGAGCTGAGAAGAGTTCACCAGACATTAAACGAAAAACTTACATTAATTCTATGGACTATGGGCATTTCATTTGGTGCGTGACAGTCCCTGTCCTGGGTGACTCGCTCAACACTAGGCGAGTAGGGTCTCAAGGCGGTTTATTCAGATCTGGGCACGAGGGCCCACCCGGTGTACAACACGGGCCTGGTGGGTCGGTGACTCGGTACGAAGTCTGGCTTGACAACCTTTATGCGGCGTGGTGCCGGTTTAGGTAGTGGTGTAATAGTGCCGGCGCACTTTGAGGGATAGTTGGTACTGGTGTCGTACTCTGCTGCGGTTCTGGTGTGCTGGTAGGTCATATGCCAAACAGTGCCTTCTGCACTATAGGCTGGTATCCTTCCGCGACCTAGGTGGGTGGCTCGCACAAGTCCACAGGCATGACGGTGGGTGGTGGTACAGAGAGGCATCATAGTAGTGCAGCTTGCTCAAGTGGACTAAGTGAACCGAACCTGCTGGGAAGAATAAGTAGCCCCTGGGGATTTTCGGAAATAGCTCTCACCTTCTTGACCTGTCTCTCAACTCCACCCCTATGGGTGTAAGGCATTAGGCACCAAAATCGGGGCTGCAGGAGGTTGGCAGTTGATGTGTCTGTATCCAAATGTGGGTGCAAATTACTGCCCCCAACACTGCCTCACTCTTAACGACTATCAGATAGGTGCGAGCTGCGGGATGATGGTTGCAGGAACCGCACGGTGTTGTCCCATGGGGGTTAAAATTTCCCTGCACCAGAATGCAACCTTCTCAGCACGAGTGAGCGGTGAGAATTGCACGCCCTGGCCGGCAAGTATCCCACTGGAAGCGTACCTAGTGCCATGACGGGTGGCCTTCCAATACTGGTGAGGTGAGGGTCAAGTGGTCACTGGTCTCCCCGGACTCCAAGAAGATCACCTCCTCAGCATCGAGGGGGGGGGGGGGGGGCAACCAAGCGGGAAAAACCAACTTCCAGGGACGGTATCCTAGTGTCGTGACTACCATTCACTGTCTGGGCAGAGAATGGGTGGCCTTCCAAGGATGTGCTGGTGTGTTGTGCGTGAGTTCAGAAGAGCGTCTCCTGCCGAGTCCTTCAGCTCCGATATGACACAAGGAAGGAACTTGAGTTCAAGTCAAGAGATCTGGTAATATTGGTGTTTATCGATCCAAAGGAACTAAACACAGATGGCAGAGGTGCTATATCCTAATCCCCCACGGGCTATGTGGAAGGTTAACACCACCCTATCTTAACACAGGGAAAGATGCCCTGTGCAAAGATAGTGGGCTAGGCAGTAGCTGGTGCGTGTAGCATAACGTTAATCTCGGGCCGAGAACTACTCTCAGGTTGTCTAAAAGAGACCTAACATGTGTTGCTGTTGACGCAGCTGGTTCTTCTTTGATTTGGGCTGGAGAAGATCTTCGGCCCCATGAGGTGAGTGATGAAGTACGAGGATAAGTTTGACCCTCGGCATCAAAGGTTGGAGTGATGAGAGCTTAGGAGAGGCAATCAAGAACTGAAGCAGAACTGACAATTCGGAGGCCAGGATGCATCTCCTTATATATTCCCCGGCCATCCCTTCCTTCACTGGAAAGACCAGTGGTGTCTAGATCCCCTGTGAGTGCGGTGTAGTGGACAGCAGTGGGATCAAGGCATCTTGCATGTGGTGGCAACTCGCAGCACATTCCTGTACTTGCCCCGGACCTCCTTCACGGTCTTGGTGGCACATCAGGTGAAAAATTATTGGGACGTCTGTCCCGGCCCAGAAGATAAAACAATCTTGTAAGCTGCGGCAACGTGACTGAAGAGACAAACTGCCATGAATGCAGTTGCACTGATGAGTAGCAATCGTTTAGTATTATTGAATAAGAAGTCACGAATCACATTAAAGAAGAAAATACAATTTCATTAGCACCACAAATTAATTTTTTTCATGTAGTATAATCTTAATGTTTAAAGACGGTCAAAGCAAATTAATAGCATTTCAAGGTAACAATGACATCAGGCCAAGCACAAAAAATTGTTTATAAAGAGAACTTTTACTCCTTTTCCTGGCAACATTAGCTCAGAATGAAAATGCCATGAATTGTGGCAATCCCACAAATGGCTAACTCCTACCCATCTGTGACGAACAAGGCTGTATTGCACAATTACAAAATAATCTTATTTTCACAGCTTTGATGCCAACATTAACATTTACTTGCAGGAGCATCTAGGAAACAATTTTAAATTTACTACAATTGACATACCTACTGTAACTATTTTATATTTTATGCATTTAACCAATACGTAAAATAGTGTACATAATTTTTCAGCTTGAAAATAAAATACTCTTTTATTGTCCTCCACAAAACTATAAGATTACATCAAAATCAACCTATGTAGAAGTTACTCAATATACAGCCTGTAAAACCATTACACCCCAGAGTGAACAAAGAACACAAGCACACAATTATGCAAACCTATTTTACATCCTTCCAGCAATAAATGTAAATTTAAAGGCGATAAAAAATTGTTTAATGAAATGTACATTTAAAGCCCCTGATAAATATTTGGAAGGGAAATTTGAAGTTCTTGTTGTGTGTGTGTGTGCGCATGCATGTGTGCGTGTCTATATATATAGACAAACACGCAATGTGAGAAACCTTTCAAATCCCTACGTTAAAAAAAAATGGAATTGCTTAGAATTCTAAGTTTTATATAACATCAGTCAATTTTGACAGTTCTAAAAATCAGTGTGGCCACAATGTATCCCTCTGCCACAGCTTTTCTGTTCAAGAAAGCAATCTTTGTAAAGAAGGTACGACCAATGGCAGGCACTGAAAGACTGAAAATTTCAGTCCAGTACTTATCCTAGTACAGCTGGTTGCCATTCCCAACTGTTTTATTATTATGACCACATAATTTACTAGTTTGGGTTTTGTTTATTTTATTGGTGGAGTGAGGAATTCAAGTTTATCATCTTTTGTGAGTCGTGATTATTTTGCGGTTCTTCTTACAAGAGAGTGGCATTTGGAACTCTCATTGTGTTAATGATGCAATGGAATATTCTGTTTGTACAAAAATAACTTTGATTTACTATAACTAAAAAGTTTTAATTTCAGTCAAAGAATTAAATGTGATAAACATGGAGCTGTTCTTACCGATGCGAGAATTACAACACACAAAAATTTTGGATTTCTTAATATAATGAAAGAGTTACACTAAAAGGGCTTTCGTATAGCCCATGTACATTTCAAAACCTCCCGCAAGAACAAAATTCAATAAATATGTCGCTGGTAATACAGATGTGTGAAATGGATAATGTAAAAATTTCCAGAAAATTTAACTTCACACAACAATTGTTAGAAAGAAAGAAAGAAAGAAAGAAAAAAAAAATTACAAAACACAAACTTACTGTTTGCTTTGTAATTCCTAAACACGTGGCTAGCTGTGGATGATTACTTTACTAAAATCACCAACCGATCACTGATCATTTATTTGCCGACTTATTCAATTAACATAACAGTTGAGCTTTTTCTTGAAACTAACAAACTATAAATTCACAAAGTTAATACTTTTTCAAATGCACTTTGTGATGGTCAAGGAAAACGGTGGACATCACACAACAAACCCTTTTAGAAAGTGCAAATACATGTCGATAATTCATTTCACTAAGGAGACTGTTCTAAAAAAGGCAATTAAGATGAACCACATTTAATGAAACATGCAAATAATAGAATAATTAATTGCATATATTATATTCAATACACCAACAGCAAGGAATTCTCGCATATAGATAAATTATGACTGAAGAGAGCTCAATGGCAATGGCGTTTCACTGGGCGGGTGGAGGCCATAGGCAAGGGATATTGGTAGAGACCTATCACATAACTGTAAGGTTCACATGCTCTACCATAATAGTTCAAAATGTTTTTAAAGCCCTTGCTCTGTAACTCAGAAGAATTGTACATTATCCTATGGGCACAATTTCAACCATAAATGTTGTAATTATTATTTAATCCTGCAACAACCATCAGTTGAGACAGTACTTTGCAAATGGGGGCGTTTACTGTTTACATGCTGTGTAGGTTGTCCACATGTCAAATTTTACTGAACATATGTGAAATAGAATACTACAGTGAAAAAACCAAAAGTGACACTCCCTGTCCTATAAATATTCTGAGTAGGCCTACTATAAATTTTAAAATATTCAGGTCTACTTCCAATAGTCTTTACTGCTTTTTTTTCTCTTTCTTCCCAGAAAATATGAATGATTCTTTAGAACCTTTTTCATGCAGATTGGATATTTATTTTAGAGGTTTTACAGGTTCTTAATGAAGATACACTGTAACATCATCAGGGATTCATTCTCAGAAGTGGCTGTAGCTGTCCAGGTAATACATAGCCTCAACGATATGTTGAAAGGTCATCAACATCTTGATGAATCTGTCCTGAAGATGGGATCATGTCTCATCCCCGACCTGTTCATCACAAATCACAGATTGGTGAATTTCCAAATGTTGTGATGGTCAAAAAATACTCAAAGCGAAGGTGTAACCCTGTTTGCTCTCGCAACAACCGTGTTGTCCATCTCCAGCAGTTGTACGTATAAAGATAGGTTCCCTGCACATCAGTTGCCAGACTGTTGGTGGTAGTGAGAGGTAATGGTCAGAATGGGACACAAGAAACTAACTGTCTGTGACAACGCAAAGAAACCATTTTCCTCTACATCCAAGGCACGAGTTATCGTGAAATTGTGAAACCCTATCAGCTTGTTTCTGAACTGTCAGTTCCATACTAAAGAAGCACAAGAAAACAGACAACAGAAAATAAACAATAAGTACAGAAGTGCTTGCATGCAGCAAACGACAGCACCTTGTCACTTTAGCACGTAAAGAACCATTCCGAAGTGCAGTATCTTTGGCTGAAGAGATAACATCTACACACTCCATAAGTACTCAAACTGTACAAAATGTATTACATAATGCTAATTTTCATGGTACGACAGCTAGGAAGAAACCACACATTTCTGCAGTAAATTGACAAAAACACCTGCAATTTGCCAACACGTACCATGATTGGGCGAACCAATTTTTGGATACTGTGATTTTCTTCCTGATTAGTCAAAATGTAATATATTTGGCTACGGCAAACAGTGGGTGTCGTGAAGGCGAAACACGGAATACCAGTTGCAACACATTACACCTAGAGTCAAACATGAAAGGGTAAATGTTATGGCTTGGGGAAGCATGGCATCTTCCGGAGTTGGGAATTTAGCTTTTATGAAAATGTAATACCTTATTTTACAGATGTATTTTCGATTACCTACGACTGTAAAGTTATATGTTTGATTCCAAACACTTGTGTACTTTGTATAATGTCACATTGTTTAGTAGGGTCATCACCATGTAGATAAAGGTGCCCTGTTAAATCTCTGTCATTATTATATGTACACTTAAAGGATCTAGTAGTGCATCATATATTAATACGCAGCGCGTACCATTTGAGACTTTAGTAGAGTGGTGTACTGTTTAATTATTTTTTGTTGGAAGGGGGTCTACGAGATCTCTGGTAAGTCATGTGGTGACGGAGCCACGTGACTGACCACGTGACATTCAGTGAAATCACAAGTTCTTGCATCATGTGAGACTACAGGCAATGCGATTGGTCGAAAGTGAACTCTCATCAGTAGAGTGGGATGAGCTCCCTTGCCATTGAAGACGAGCAAGGAGGATCATTCGGCAAGTTATGTACCGAGACGTCTGTGGCGTAGAAGTTCTGCCGCGAGGCAGAGGCCTAAAAATGTTGTAAATAGTTATACAAAGTATGTATGTAGTAATTGAATATACGTTAGTCATTCACTGTCAATCCCTGTTGGTTTCATTTAAATGAATTCGCTCAGGATATGTCTCTTTTGAACTCTCTTGTGGATCTGAGGATACTACAGAAGGTGCTATGGATGCTACAAAGTATACACGTGTGTTGTGCCATAACCTATCAGTGTGCAGAAGTTGGGTCTGGCATGGGTTTTTCTGTTCCAACCAGACACTGACCCTACGCACACTGCAGTGAAAACTAAGAATGGTTATTGTATAATGCACCACGTCATCTTCTAACCCCACCTCAGAGCCCAGATGTCCATACAATAGAGCATTTGTGGGAGTATCTAGGTAAACATGTACAAAAACACCACCCTTTAAGCAAGCAAGCTCTGCAAAGACTGCTTCTGGAAGAGGAGTCCAAAATCTCCCCAGCACATTCCAAAGCATTGGTATGGTCCATGCCCTGATGTCTTGAGGTAATGATCCGTGCTAAGGGAATGCACACAAAGTATTAAATCACTGATTTTCTGCTGCAGTGTACAAGAGTGTGTTCTTTTTGTGACTGTATGAACACTTTTTTGAGTTGGCATACATTACGGTGTTGTTTCATGTATAGTTTTGTTATTGTGTTATATGTGTGTACGGGGAAACGCACTACTGTAATGAGATTTGTTAATAAATGTAACTGACGCGTGCCACTTAATACAGCTAATATAATACAATTACGACTCATCAGCACAAGTACCTCTTCCTCCACTACAGACGGGACACGTTGTCTACCCTACAGGAAAGGCCGAGTGCCAACGACGAGGCACGAAGCAGAAACGCTGAACAGAGTATTCCCATACCAACCAGGGCAGAAGGACGTCATGCCTTCCCCACACCCCGCGTCGGCAGCCTACAAGCTTCCACTCCGGGCCCGAGCAGTCGTTCTTGTTCCATCTCTTGCGTTTTCACATAGCACTGCTGTCAGTGCTGAGACCACCAGAGATCAAAACATTTAGTACGCTCCTTGCGACTTCACCGTTTACCAGTAATCCCGTCAACCAGCGAACACGCTTACCAATACGTTAAAGTTTAGAAGCATTAATATATTTTCTCGTTAAGCTAATTCTTTCCCATTCTCCATTAGAACCAGGTCGCCTACACCTGCCCAGCATAGTAACCTTCAGCACTCAATTGCCTGGTAGGTGTTAGCATACGTCGCATGTTTATTGAGACTTCGATAAACATACTGTTGTTTCCTACCTCTCAGCTATTATTTCTTAAGAGTATCTGTCTGTGCGCCTGCTAGATACGGGTTGCTACTACGTACATCTTTGACAAGGATCGGGGAGTACACCTTTGACAAGGATCGGGGAATTTATAACTACTGAATTATCTTCAGCCACGGGCACCCTTCAGGGGTCCGTCATATTTTCACACACACATTAGACGGCCATCTGTTGCTATCCAAACTACTACAGCACTGCTTCCAGTGCTGGGATAAACATGGTTTGAGACCTGCCACCCATTCCTGTTTGTACACACATCCAATGGTGGTATTGGTGACCCAAACAGCTCCCCATCTGGTCAGCCCGCCTTGCATGGGGGAACAGTGAAGGCTTTACAGAGCCTTGTCAGCAAGCCAAAACTGGACTCGCAAGCATTTTTTTATTTTATCTCTTTTTATGCAAATATGTATTTTGTAAATTTTGTTGTTTTATAATGCTTTCATTTTACTATTTCAGGATCCTGGGCTGTACTTTCATTTTTATGTTACAAATTTTGCCCAACAAAAAAAAAAAAAAGTTAATAAAGAAATTTAAATTAGGTCTTGAAAGATGAACGGAAAGTCTGACGAATCAAATTTTCAAAAGTCTATGCAAAGTTTATATCCAAAGGTTAGTACCACATGTTCACACAAAAGAAGTTAGAATAAATTGGTGTGGTGATGCACGAGTTGTAGATCAGGAAACCATCCTGAAACGGGATGTTCCCGATAACAGGAAACTAAGTCACGGAGCAAGGGCGGCGAGAAAAATCCCCCAAAGTACGACCACGCCTCAACTGCAATTTTTTTTTTTTTGGATTGATGTTTCAGCCAGCAGGCATGCTAACTTACTGTTCTGTAAAGTCCTTAAGAGTAAATTTTCCCTGGCACGTTTTAGGGTGAGGTGTACCATGCACTTGCAAATTTTCAATTCCCTCGTACCCACGTCCACCGCCTAGTCTTGAAGGGGTTCTTTCTTTTAACATTTACTGTGGCAATGGACATACTTCCTTCCTTCCTGTGGTATCGCTAGATGTGCGGTGGCATTTTTTAATGTGGCCGACCAATATAACTAATTGCTACTATATTAAATGTCTTACTAAATATTTTACCTGCCTTGCCAATTGCATAAATTCTAAATAAATATTTTAATTCTGAAATGTGTTTGTGAAACGGACCCTCGAAAATGGTATTCTGTCTACGAGGCTGCCACTAAATATAATTGCATATGCCACCATTAGTCATCGTCTACATGCTTGTGCCTGAGCTACTCTGCCCCATCATTACAACCCTGCCTTACCCAGGACAACTTCCAATGGCAACTTACCCTACAGCAGCCCGGACGGCTTCTATTTCAACAAGAAAGGCAGTGTGGCGGATGCCCGGGGCTGCACACGAGTTACGGTAGCATGGGCTATACATTTGTGCGAGCCTCCTGTTGCCAAAACATATATTGATTGACCCACTGCCGGCCACTATAAAGGCTGGGCGCGCTGCGCCAGCCCCCTTCCCCCCCCCCCCCAGTCAAACGTACGAGACCGCAGAAGAGTGGCGTGAAGTTGAAAAAGTGATGACGACGAGGGCATATCAATTCCAGGTCCTAGAGGAGCTCTGGGCCGCACATCAGTCTTCAATATATGGTGAGCATAAGTTCAGCTTGGCAGTTAGGCATCATCCCAGCTCTGCTCTCGAGGTCCGTTAATTATTCAAGAAACAAATCATTAAATTCTGGCAAGGCTAAGGCTATAATGTACACTCTTTGCTAAACACTGTACTTGCAGTATTACAACTACAGTAAGAATCATTGATGCTTATTGTTCAGAGTAATGTTAATTATATTGTTTTATATCAATTAATTAACGTCACAACAAATGTGTTTTATAGAAAGAATCCTTACCTTATTATAGTAACCCCTGAGTGTCTCCCATTCCTACAGTATTCATATTGTACAGAAAATAGCTCTTGTGAGTAAACGATAGGAATATCAGGACACTAGAAAGTGTTAGAAGAAAAGGTAGTCACTACACTTCGAATCATGTAGTGCAACTGCAATCACACCTAAGTTGCATCGGGCAGGTTATGAATGCAACATACAGAATCTGTATGTTCAAAAGATAATTCGTCTATCGAGAATGAAATGAAAAGTAGCTAAGTAAATTAATTATATTTTTCTCATAGCAAATTAGCTACATTTGGAGTTTGTCAACGTCTCGGCGATAACGAGTGAGCACACAAAAACGCACACATCCAGAACAAGGAAACAAAGAATTTGTTGGCGTCTTACGAATAGTTTGAACCAAAGTTACATGAAAGTTTAGGTATCAAAACTCGTGTCCCACATCAACAGGGCAATCAATATTTACAACTTATTGATGGCACTCACATATAAGACAAATTCAGTATGCACGGTTCACAGTAACTTCATAATAGTGCATGTTTACAACCAATTTTAGTTAATGTTCGCAACAAACATGTAGTTTTAACATTACATAATACATGATGTACAAATTTTTGCTATCTGTAATGAACTTCAGTCTGTCTGTGAATAAGTGAAAAAATAGATTTCTTTTCTCGACAAAATTTGATTCATCAAATTAAAATTGCGCACGTAAAGTGTCAATACAATCCTTCTGGCAGGAAACATGACTTATTTTAAAATTACATTACTGAGATTTGCATTGCCGTGGGTACAATTTCACACTTTTACAGCAGTTAAGGCCGCCTTCTGTTACTGCTGACAAGCACTGAAAACACAGATGGCTTTTCAGTGTTCACAGGCAATAAGGGAAACGTCATCAGTAAGCAGCAAATATTTCTCTTTGACAGTAAATTGATTGTTTCGGAGCATCTGGTAATAGTATTCCCGCATGCAGGAAAATATAAACAAGCATGGTGGACACACTAACCTCACTAATTGTCATACAGCATTTGGACTACAACAGTAAAAATGTTACATTCTACCACTTTTTAGGCATCTTCTGACTGAACCACGATATAAGTGATTGCCTCAGCACCTGTACCTTCCGTGAGTATAATTGCATCGAACATGACTTGAACTTCCCGCCAAACCTAGGTTTCACCTGACAACACTGACATTTTAAATGCCAGTAAAATCAGCTATCTCAGTAACAGTTGTAGCCTCACACAGGGTACCTCTCAGACGCCACCATCAGTGCCTTCAGCAGTATCGGAACAATAGCCGACGTTACTGAAATTTATGACCAGTGAAATCCGTGAGCAATGGAAGACGAACTTGTCTGTAAAACTTGCAGTTTAATCTCCTTTTTATCACACCGTAATGCATTATGGCGCTGTTGCACATGAGGAAAATAAACATATAATACCAATTAAAATCTGAGGTGCCAAATCAAGTTTGGAATGATAATTAGGTGTTTAATAATATAAAATGGTTTTTATCCCCTGATAATTCCATTTTCCTCAGAATGCAGTTCTGTTGAGTTGGGGTTATGTTTACATGTTTCACTAGCCATGTGTGTGGCAAAGTGGAATAAAAATATCAATGTTATTAAGCCCAAGTCGTCTTATTTTGCTTTGTGGGCTAATAATAATAAATAATGTAATTTGTGAAGATGCATTTTTTTTTATTTGAAGTTCAAAGTAAAAATTTGGTTTTGAATTCGAAGCTGAATATTAAAAATATTTGATTCAAATTCGAATTTTCGAAGCTTCACCCAACCTTAGTAAACATACAACACTGGACCCACCAATACCATAATTTGCTTTCTGGCTCTCACACACACTCGCCCATGCTCTCTCCTCGTGCTAACGCCCTCTTGTTCGCTTTCTCTCTCTCCTTGTGCTCACACACTTGTTCATGTGCTCTCTTGTTTGCATGCTCTGTCACACTCTCTAGTGCTACTGCACTCTCACTCTCTCACAAACAATATCCGAGTCACAATACAATGAATAAATCTGATATTAATCCTTCACTTTTATACATGCATGTATATAGTATGTTTCAAGCATTTAACCAGAATATTAAATTTTCCATACATTTTCTCATATGCTTGATCAATCTCTCTTGTCCATGGCGAAACAGGATGATTACATTAATGTCAACCAGCATTAGGGTGGACGTAAACAAAATCCCCTGTACCAAAGTATCATGCAAAGATACACAGCCAAAGTAGAAATTTAGCAAAGCTTTCGAGTGCTCACTTTACCGCAAGCACAGCCTTTACACTAATTTGTTAAAATATGCATAAAAAGAGTGTGTTGAGATTATGGGCAAAACCTGGTTTACTATTACATACTCCAACTGCATTATAAACCAACCTTTTGGATCCTTCAAAGTCAAGCATTGGCTTAGATTGAGGACCAGCAATATCACATTCAGATCCAACAAAGTACATATAAAACCACAAGAAAAAAAAATATAGTGCATATTTACAAGTACACTAAACACTCAACATTGTACCAACCAATAACAATCTTTGCTCCCTTGTTCACGTGCTCCCTCTCTCTCGTGCACAAGTTCACTCTTCCTCGTATCATATCTCTCTCTCTCTCTCTCTCTCTAGCTCTTGCATGTCTGCTCACTTTATTTCTCACACACATGCAGACTCACTCCCTCACATGCACATGCTCACTCTCTCGTGTGGACATGCTCAGTCTCTTGCACACACATGCTCACTTTTCTCTCGCACGTGCTCTCTTGCACATGCTCTCAAACATACATGTGCTCAATCTCCCTTTCTCACATGTGCATGCATGATCTTTCCCTCGCTCACTCTTGTAAGAATGTGTGCTCCCTCTTGCATGAGTGTTCACACTCATTCTCGCACAAGTGAATGGTCATTCTCCCTTTCTCACAAATGTGCTCACTCTTCCTCTCTTGCACACACGTGTTCACACTCCCTCTCTTGTGTGCACATTCTCACTACCCCTCTCATACATGCATGTGCTCACTTTTCCTCTCTCACATGTGCACATGCTCCCTCTCTTGCATGCATATGCTCTCTCATGCTTACTCTTGCACATGCATATGATCTCATGTACACATGCAGGTGTGCTTCTACATGCATTCTTGCATGCTGCCCTACATGCATGCATTCTCTTACTCTATCCTAGATGTGCTCTCACATGCACACTCACTCTCGTGCTCTCATGTGCATGAACATGCACTCACATTCACATGCATTATCTTACATGTGCACACACACACAAACATGTGCGCTCACACAAATGCATGCACTCTCGTGCATGTACTACCTAGCGTGCTCTATCTCGTGCACACTCTTGCAAGCCTGTTATCTCAAGTGCATACTCTCTCTTGCACACATGCCCTCTTTCTCTCGCATGTATGCAAACTTTCTCTAGCATGCACACACACTAGCATGCATCCACTGTCGCATGCTCTCTCGTGCACACGTGCTCTCCCCCTCATGTGTGCATGCTATCTCGCACACAGACATGCTCTTTCTAGCATGCATGCACAGTCTCTTGCGCATGCACAGTCTCTTGCACATGCACACTCTTGTGATTTCTCTCACACGCACTCTCTTGCCACACACTCATCATGTGTACGCTCTCTGGCATGTGCTCTCTCGCATACTCTCTTTTGCATGTGCTCTCTCTTTCTCATGCACACATGCTCTCTTGCACGTGTGCACATGCTCTTCTGCTCTCATGCATGCTCTCTCAGGTGCACACATTCTCATGTGAACATTCACTCTCGTGCATGCACTCTTGTATGCACACACTGTCTTGCATGCACTCTTCATGCTCTGGCGTGCACATGAGCTTTCCCGTGCATGCTCATGCACATTCTCGCTCCATGCACTTGCTCTCTTATATGCATGTGCACTCTCGTACGTGTATGCTCTCTCACTCTTGCGCATGTGCTCTGGTACATGCATGCCCTCTCTTGTGATCTCTCGCACATGCACTCTCTCTTGTGCATACTCTCTCTCGCACACAAACTCTCCTCCCCATGCGCTCTCATGCACGCTCTCTACCTCTTGCACATGCTTTCTCTATCTCTCGTAAACCCTTTATCTCTCACACACACTCTTGTGCACACACTTGCATGCGCATGTGCTCTCTCATGTATGCACTCTTGTACACTCTCTCTCGCACACGTGTGCACTCTCTCACATGTGCTCTCTCGAATGTGTGTCTGCTCTCTCACATTTTATGATCCTCGGTTGAAAACCATAAACGTTGAAAATAAAGGAAAAGGGCATTAGTGAATTAAAATAAGAAAATAAAATTATAAAAATGGGCTAGAGCCAGGTTTAATAGAATCCACCCTTAACAATAAAGTCTGATTGGATAGAAGGCACTTGAGTGAAGGGAACAACTTTGGATAGATTAAGTTAAAACATGGCTGGAGAGGACTCACCGAGTCTCTTACCATGTACCCTCTGCCGCTGCTGCTCTGACCTCTGGTCGCGTTGCTAGCTGCCACACCGCAGTCTCATCTATCCCGGACCTCGTGGTTCTGTCCACACTTCTCGCCCCACCATGTATGTTAGTGATGTACAAGTTTATGATTGATCCCGCCGTCATGCCCCAGATGGAATTTGCTGAAGGACTGTTGTGGTCGCTTCAAAGTTTACTTAGTTTGCTGGATCCACATAATCCTTTGTGTCCTCTGTGCATTCCTTTGGTAGTTTATTGATAGCAATTCTGGTTCCGTGTTTGGATTTTGTGTTTTAGAAACTGATGTGTCCTCAGTTGCTTGCTTGCAGTGTAAACAGGAGTTTTAAGAAATAGGGTGCACGACGGGGCTCTCGTAACATGTGCTCTCTCTCACACATGCTCCCTCTTTATTGTGCGTGTGCTCACTCTCCCAGTGTCACACATGCTCCCTCTTTTGCACATGAGCTCCCTTTCTCGTGTACGTGCTATCACTCTCATGCACATGCTCTCATGCACATGCTTTCTTTTGTGCCCATACTCGCTCATGCATATGCTCTCTCTCATGCACACTCTCTCGCACATGCTCTCACTCACACTCTCTCTCAAGTGTATTCTCGTGTGCTCTCTCCCACTCTCGCACTCTATCAGACACAATATATGTGTACAAGGAATAAATCTGGTATTAATCTCTTTCATCTCATGTATGCAAGTAAATGTTTCAAGCATTTAATGTGAAATTTTTTATACAATTTCTTATATTCTTAATTAATCTCTTGTACATTGCAAAACTGGATTATTACATTAAAAGCCGCCAGCATTAGGGTGGCAAGCAACATGCACAGATACATCAAGGGGACTGAAAGTTAAAATCGAGCAAGGATTGCAAAAGTGCTCACTTTACCATGAACACAGCCTTTGCACTAATTTACTGAAAAAATATACATATAAAGAGAGTGTTGAGATTATGCGCAAAACATGGTTTACTACTACATATACCTACTGCACTTTAGAGCCACCTTTTTGATCATCTAAATTCGCATATCGGCTTAGAATCATGAAAGGCAATATTACATGAAGTTCCAACCAAGTAAATATAAAAACAACCGACAAAATGTATAGCATACCTTAACCAGTAAAATAAACACACAACATTGAACCCACAAATACAATCATTCTTGCTCACCCTCACAATAGCTCTCTCTCTCTGTCTCGCTGGCATACTTGCCATCTCTCATGCTCTCCCCCCCTCGTAAACTCAATCTCCCTCGCACGTTCGCTCTCCCTTGCACACACAATATTAGTCACAATACAAGGAATAAATATGGTATTAATTTCTTTCACTTTCATACAGGCAAGTATATAACATGTGTCAAGCATTTAACCAGTATATGAAATTTTCCATACACTTTCTCATATACTTGAGCAATCTCTCTTGTCCACTGCGAAACTGGATGATTTGATTGAAATCAGCCTGCATTAGGGTGGACATCAAAAAAATTTTAAATTCTCAAGTACCATGCACAGATACACAGCTAATGGACAAAGCAGAAATCTAGCAATGCTTAAAATGTGCTCACTTTACCGTGAGCAGAGCCTTTACTCTAATTTACTGTAAAAATATGCATATATAAACAGGGTGTTGTGATTATGCACGAAACCTGGCTTACTATTGCATACCCCTAATACATTGTAATCAGTGTGACGGATTTGTGGCTGTCACCCCTACCCTATATCCTGCATTGATACAGTTTTTCAGCATATTGGCCAGGCTAAGTATTTTACAATTTTTGATTTAAACCAGGTGTTCCTACAATGAGAGCTGGATAAGGATTCTAGGAAGCCTTCAGAAATTATCACACCACGGGGGTTATATCAATGGACAAGATTGCCTATGGGAGCAAATTGCGGCTCGCAATCCACGTCGGAAATTTTGTTTAATATCATGGGACCTTACTTGTATAAATTTGTATTTTTGTACATTGATAACGTCTGTACATATAGTCATTCATTTGAGGAACACCTAGAGCATGTTTGGTTAGTTTTAGATGCCTTGAGGAAGGCAGGCTTAACCATCAATCCAGACAAGATTTCATGGGCTGAGAAACATGTTAGATACCGGAGGATCTGTGATTTCAGAAGGAAAATTACTTACTGATCCTGAGAAAATGAGACCCATTGCAGTTTTTTCTGCCTCCAAGAATGTGAGAGAGGTTAGGAGATTTTTGGGTATGATGGGTTGTTATGCTCGATGTTCCGAATTATGCTTTAATTGCTGAACCCCTGAATAGGTTAAAAAGGAAACGGATTGAGAAAGAGAAATTGATGTCCCCAATTGTGTTGACTTTGCATTTTTTCTAAAACATTCTCTCTTCATGCGGACGCAAGTGCGATTGCCATAGGAGCTGTATTAAGTCAGGTAGTGGACAGACATTTAGCACACGTAGCGTATGGAAGTCGTTTGCTTATAAAGGCTGAGTTAAAATACTCTTCTTATGAAAAAGAATGCCTTGCTTGCTTGTATGGAATGGAGAAGTTTTCAGACTACCTGGAGACTAGCTCATTTGAATCAGACAAACCAGCTGGTCGTTTGAGTAGCTGGTTAGTAAGACACAGTCGGTTTCGGTGTAATGTTCATCATGTTCGGGGAACTGAAAATGTTGTGGTTGATTGCCTATCCCGGATGTTTTGCCTTGAGGAATTTGAAGTAGATGAAAGGGAATGCAAAATATAAAGGGAGGGTGGAGTCGAGGAAAAGGAGAATAAAGAGAGAAATGGGGCAGATTTAGGCAAAGAGAAGTTGAGATGTAATATGATGGATAATGAGCGAGGTTGTAAAGAGAAGTAGTTGTTTGTAAATGTTCTCCAACTTTTACTTAGGCTATTAAAAAATGTATGTGAATATCAGAAGGATTCTGAATACCAGCAAATTGTAAGACACACAAAGGATGGCAATAGGAGTACAGTCTTTTTAAAGGATTAGTAGGTAAGAGGACAACACAGGGAAAAATTGTAATTTTTGTTCCAATGGAATTGAGACATGTTATTTAGTTCTTATCATGAGTCTCAAATGGGTGGACATGAGTCGAGACCGAACAATTCACAGAATCTAGGAAATATTTATATGGCTTAATACGAAGAGGGATTTGAAGGAATAGGTGCAAATCTGTACGGATTGTCAAAAGTCAAAGGCCCATAATTGTAAGGCTATTGGGAAATATGAAGGAAGTGTTACTAGTTTCCCATGGGAGAGAGCTTGCATTGAAGTTATGGGCACATTGCCAAGAAGTACAGGTGGGTGTGTGTATATTTTTGTAGGACTTGACAGTATTACTAAATATGTATTCTTTTTCCCCTCTGTGTGGCATTAGGTGCTGAGATTTGTAAGGTGTTAAAGAGTCTAGGTTGTTTGCTGTATTTGATTCTCCTGCTAAGATGGTGTGTGATAATGCTATTTATTTTTGTTGTGGAGAGGGCAAAGACTTGATGTTTACTTGGGGGGTTAAATTGATATTTACCTTGCTGTACTATCCCCAAGGAAATGCAGTAGAGAGGTACAATCACAATTTGAAGTATGCCTTATGCATTTTCCAGTCAGGAACCCATTGGAGACGGGATGAGGATTCAATAGCTATGGGATTTTGCTTCAATAGTGTAGTCAGTGGAACAACCAAATATACTCCAGCTGAATTGTTCTTTGGAAGGAAACTTTTGCACGCACTGCTGAATGCTTGGTCACTTCATGGACCAAACGGGAAACTGTTAATGGTCAAAATGTTAAAATATGTGGGAAGAGGTAACTTAAAATTTGGAAAGGTATCATAAGACACTCGAGGAAAAGTACAATAAATTAAATGGTAGGTTTATTCGAGGATGGGAGAAAAGATTCTTGTGGAATATCACTTTTTATCCTATAAGGTTGATAATTTTACGGTTAAGATGGCACATTTATGGACAGGGCCTTATGAAATAATTTCTTTCTTGACTCCTGTAACAATATTATCGTGGGATGTGCCAAATCCGCAGAGAGTACAGAACGTACACATTAGTAATGTGGAAAGGTATTATGAGTAGAGAAGGTATAATGTTGAATTGTTTTAGAGTAAGGAAAAAAATGGGGGGGAGGAGGGAGAGGTGATTTGTGATGGACCGTAAAGACTGCGCTGCAGTGAACTGTCTCAAAGTGGGGGAAGGCTGGTGGAAGTGAGGTTGGCGAGTATTTATAGTCGTGCGCACTGAGAGTTGGCAGAGACGTGCCCCACCGGTGAGCGGGTTAGAAACAAAGGTAGAGTGGAGCACTCCTTGATAAGAAGAGAGAGTCGTCCAACTGTGATAAAATTAAGTATGGCCACGACTAATTAATCTTCTAAGAGTAGGAACTTAGAATTTTTCAGTCGTGATGGTACCAAGACTTAAGTTTCTGGACTCAACGCCCCAAAGTTGGACTTGTAATTATTTAGAGGTACTGTTCGTAATGAAAATTGTATGAGAATTTTTCATCGTAGTATAAAGAAGTGGACGGTTATGGAACAGTGGAGATTGAAAGAAGGAAAGAACAGAAGGAATTTGTGGGAGATCTGTTTTGGATGAGACAAAGGTATTTCTTTTTAATGAAAACTTGGATTGGGACTTGAGAGTTGGAGTGTTTGTGTATGGGTTAATTGAAGTGTGGAAAAGGAAGTACGGACCACTTCAGTGGTTATCGTGGGAAGAGTATCCCGTGCCTATTTCACACTGGTTGGTGGAGTGAATGTCCATGGGGGAAGTAGGACTGCTTTGGTGGTTATCGTAGGGAGAATATCCCTGCCCACCACAGGTTGTTTAGTGTTGTGTTTGGGTGTGTGAGTGGTTGGATGAATGAAGTCCCCGGCCAAGAGTGCTGTAACCTGAAATGGTGGGGAAATAGCAAATGGAGAACTGTTGAGATCACTCACTATATGCAGGTTGTCTTTGGTGTGAAGTTTTGTCGGGGTTGTGTATCAGTATTGCAAAGTTTTTAGGTATAGGTTGAGTTGTGCAACAGTGCGAACTAAGTGCTTGGGAGAAGTTGTAATCCAGGGTTTTTTGGGGTAAAGAAACTGATATTGGTATTTAAAAAGAAACAATCAATTGCATAAGATTAGGTGGTATTACAGTCAGTTTTTGGTAAAATGAGAAACCAAATTAATCATGAAGTTTAAAAAGGATTGGAAGTTTTTTGGGTTGTCCGATATACTTTTTTAAAATTCTTAAAGGAGTGAATTTATGGTTGAATGGTTAGATAAATTCATACTGTTAATTTTAAATGGAGTGGATTCAAGGTAGGATTGTTGAATAAATCTGAGTCATTGTTTAAAGAAGTGACTTTTATGGTAGAGTTGGTTATCCTTTTTCCTTGCTTGAACACAGTTATTGTGATATTGCAATTAACATTTTTTGTAACACAAACACACTGCTATTGGTATGTTTCACATTTTGGTCATGATAGTTTGTTCTCCATAAGTCTTTATCTTGATAGTACAAAGATGGACACAAGGAGTGTGTAAGGGTGGTTCTGATCCTGTGGTTTTAAGGACCAGGGGTCACAGCAAATATTTTGGATCCTCCAAAGTCATGCACCGGCTTAGAATCAGGACCGGCAATATTACATGCAGATCCAACCAAGTACATATAAAACTGACAAAAATGTAAGTACATATTTACCAGTACTATAACCACACAACATTGGACACACCAATAGCATCATTCTCTCGCTCTCGCATGCGCACTCCCTCTCCCTTCCGTACACGCATGCTCGTTCTCTCAGTCTCCCCCCTCTAATTGTACGGTTGCGCTCCATTTCTTCCTCTTGCAGGTCGCACGGCCACACTTACTTGAACGCTTGCTTGCTCTCCCTCTCGTGGGTTCGTGTACTCTATCCCTTTCACCCTCTCGCAAAGTCACGCAGTTGCACACTCTCACCCTTGCAGTCATGCATTCTCTCTCTGGTGATCACTCTCTCGCTCCCTATCTCACGCGAGCTATCTTACAATCTCTCTCCCTAGCACGTGCTGTCTCAAATGCTCTCACGCAGGTGTTCACCCGTGCACATGCTCTCTCGAAGGCGCTCTCCCGTGCGCATGCTGTTCCTCTCGTGCACATGCTCTCACATTTGCATGTTCCCTCTCACCTACTCTCATGCAAGCTCCCATGCGCACTCTCATATGTGCGCTCTGGTAATCTTTCTCCCCCCTCTCTCTCTGGTGCTCACACACGCATGCCCATACACACTGTCACAACACAAGGATTAAATGTGGTATCAATAACTTTCACTTTCCACATGCAAGTATAAAATATGTTTCAAGCATTTAACCAGTATTTGAAATGTTCAATACACTTTCTCATATACTTGATAAATCTCTCTTGTCCACTGCGAAACTGGAGGATTACATTGAAATCAACCAGTATTAGGGTGGACATAAAAAAAATTCTCTGTATCCAAGCACCAAGCACAGATACACTGACAATGGACTAGAAGTAGAAATTTAGCACAGCTTTCAAAAGTGCTCACTTTACAGCCTTCTCACTACTTTAATGTAATAGCATACATATAAACAGTGTGTTGATAATGTGAGCAAAACCTAGTTTATTATTATATATTATTAACTTCTACTGGATTGAAAGGTTACCTTTTTGATCTTCCGAAGTCACATCTGCTTAAATTCCAGAACCTGCAACTTTACGTGCAGTTCCAACCAAATAAATATAAAACAAACTGACAAAAATGCATACTATATATTTACCAGTACAATAAACGCACAACATTGGACCCACCAATACCATCATTTTTCCTCTCTCCATTTCTCTCGCTCATGTGCTCTCACTCATGCATTCTGTCTTTTGCATACCCTCTCTCATGCTCTCTTTTATGCACACACTCTTCTCTCGCGCTATCTCTTGTCTCTCACATAATATCAGAGTCTCAACACAATTAATAAATCTGGTATTAATTTCTTTCACTTTCATACAGGCAAGTATATAATATGTGTCAAGCATTTAACCAGTATGTGAAATTTTCCATACACTTTCTCATATACTTGAGCAATCTCTCTTGTCCACTGCGAAACTGGATGATTACATTGAAATCAACCAGTATTAGGATGGACGTCAACAAAATTCTCTGTATCCAAGTACCGTGCACAGATACATAGCCAATGGAATAAATGTAAAAATTCAGGAAGGTTTTCAAAAGTTCTCACTTTACTGTGAGCACAGACTTTACAAAAATTTACTGTAAAAAAATACATATAAACAGTATGTTGAGATTATACGAAAGACCTGGTTTATTATTATATGTTATATACCCCTACTGCATTGTAAAGCAACCTTTTCCATTTTCCAAAGTCACACAACAGCTTACAATCAGCAGTGGCAATATTACATGAAGGTCCCAACCAAGTAGATATAAAACCGACAAAAAATGAATAGTATACACGATGTCATTCTGAAGCATAAATTTGAATCACGAAGAAGAAAAAACAGTAATTCAGAGAGGTGAGCAGACACCTCTTATGAACTTGAGTACATCTGCAAAACACTGTTGTGTATGACTGTATAACTATCAAATGTATAGCGAGAATGAATGGCTCTGTCCATGCGTTCAAAAACTGTAATGTTGGTCATGAATGCTTTTCTCGAATGAGTACAGTTTGAAATTGCCACGGTTACAGTGATGTTCGTAATATTCATAAAACAGTTCAAAAACATACTATGTTTCAGAACCATCTCAAAACTAGAAAAAAACTTTTGGGAAAATGTGACTAGATTATATATTAGACACACAAAAGAAAGTGCGTGACACAGCACAACGAAATGGTAAGAAAAAACACAGAAATAATTACTTATTGATTCCTTTTGTTGATTAACTAAACAAGAGCTAGCATCCCGAGGACACAATGGATCATCCGGTTTAAACAATAAATTAACTCTGAAGAGTTGGTCAGTCTATTATCTCAATACGATGAATAATTGAAGAACTTTTTAGAAACTCCAACAGTGCTTATCAATCTTAATACAGAATAACCAAACCAAATCTCCGTCTGTGGTCAAAGTAGAAATTAAGAAAGAAGTTAATTAAGGAAGTGCAATTTGTTTCTATTATCTTGGAAGAGCCAACTGACATGATTTTTCACGTTTGAGTTGCCTCATACTGATTTAAAACCATTGCCAGAAAAGTATCTTCGAATTAATATCTTTGGTTAAATTATTGTATGGTAAAGTGTGTAATGTATCATATTTTAATCGCATTTAACCAAATGCTATCTAAAACACTCAAATATGTGGGGCTGTAACATTTAGGACCCTATTTTGTGGTAAATATATCTTTATGATTTTGGTATTTAAAAAATTGCATTTTGGTATAAAAGTGGTAAATAGAATTTTATTTCGTCACTAAATATCTAAAATTTTTCAGAAGAGATTTTTAGTTAAATTGCTTGGTGTAATATTACACCGCTTTTCTGATGATAAATTTCCATATAAAGAAAATGCACGTTCACTGTCAACATTTGTGACTGCCATGCACAAGTTCAAGTTAGGTTAGATTAATGTAGTTGTAAGCACCACTTAATGATCGCAACCACGCCAATTCCTAACTTACATTTTCCCTGGTCTTAAAAACAACATACTTTCAATGTATATTTCTATCCATTCTCACAAGGAGGGATTATCCAACTTTTCCACAGGGATGTTAGCTGCCATAAATGCTCTGGTGGTCGAACAGATAAATTCTTTGTGTTCGTGTTTAGCTGTAGAACTATAAGAACATTGTACGAAGGACATTTGTCTTTTAATGGTAGGACTTTTTTGTGCAGCTAACTTTCATTCTTTGTGTGTAGAACTACCTGTTCAATGCTTCACACACGTGTCTCGTCGCACCCACTCTACTCGCTGGTTGTAGTAATTGCACATTTTATTTTATTTTTTTTTTAATCATCAAAAACATCAAATCCTTCATTCTCAAATTCACATGTGCGGTCAAACCGACACAATTTTAGGCATTTTAAAGTATTCTTTTATTCACTGCAACTGAACATAAATAAGCATAAACGAATAATAGTAACACAGAAGTATGTACAGGTGTGCCAATATGTCATGGATGAACCAAAATTTACCTACACAGTCAATGTATTTCCCATTTCCACGAAACACCAAAATTTATTCCCACGCGTGATTCTTTACAGAAAAATGATAAAATTACTTAATTTTTTGGAATCAATACGTTTGTTAATTGTTATTCTAAGAACTCTGCCAAAATATGAGCGAGCGGGCACACAATCCGTTTAATGCATACACACACATTTACGTACCACCTACGTGACGCTAACGGAAAACAACTCGTCTTCCATTGACATGGAAATATTCGATCGGTATATCTATGGACCACACGGTTGTTTAATTCATGCCGATCGCTAATGCAAAGTTTGTATTCTGCTAACGCAGTAAGCACTTAATACTACAGATTTTCTGTACTAAAAGAAGGGAATTTATATTTTTATTGTTCTAAATATAACTTTGGATACAAATTTTCTTTTCGACATATAGTCAGTGCAAAATCCAACCATTTTTGTATATAAGCAATGCTGATCTCCCACATTTTTTGCGTTTCAGACGATGCAATTTGTAATTTCGCGGATTTTGCGTTAAATTTTGCGAAAAAGTAATTCACGAAAAAACAGAGTCTCTAATAATATTGCTTACTACGTAAACAACTCACTACACGCCACTGCAGTGGACCCACCAATAGCATCATACTCGCGCCCCGGCTGTCGCTCATGGTATCAATTGGTTTTCTCGCTTGTTCTTTCTCTCGGTCCCTCTCCCTCTCATTCAAACTAGATGATTACATTGAAATCAGCCAGCATTAAGGTGGACATCATCAAAATTCTCTGTATCCAGGCATCATGCACAGATACACAGCCAACAGACAAAGTAGAAATTAAGCAAGTCTTACAAAAGTGCTCACTTTATCGTGAGCACAGTACAAACAGTGTGTTTAGATTATGAACCAAACCTGGTTTATTAGGTATTACATATTATATACCCCTACTGCATTGTATGGCGAACTTTCAATATTAAAAGTCGCACATCGACTTAGTCAGAACCAGCAATATTACATGCAGTCTCAACCAAGTACAAATAAAACAAACTGAAAAAAATGTATACTATATATTTATCAATAATGTTACAAGCCATTGTGTGGTAACATGTAAAACGATAAAATTAACAAACAAGACAGCACAGATGAACACAGACACAAAGACAAAATTTTGAACAGAAGAGACATTGATGATGAGAGAGAACAACACAGTAGGTTATCATAGATGAGTGTGTCCAACTTGCCGCCTAATGAAGCTGGCCCAGGCCAGCGAAACATTGCGATTGCACAACCACGTGATAAAGTGCATCTTCTTTGTGTGTGCCTGTTGACAAGTACTAGACTTTGGGTAGTTGAATTTCAGTTTATTTATAATTTTACTTCCCTGGCATACACAAAAGATAGGAAGATCATTAAGTGTTTCTTTCTTGTCAATACAGTACTGCGTATTCACTTCCTCTTTAACTTGATTGGCTATTATTGACAGATGGAGCTACATTCTCAGACACAATGTGGGGCAAAGAAAAATATTGATCGCAGGAGCAGCCAAAATGGAGAAGTAGCGAACTATAAAAGTGGGTGCCCTAAGACATTGCACTGGTTGCTATGCAACTGCAATCATCCCCATCATAGCCAATAATGATGAGCTTAACAATTTTCTAGTACATGTGACAACTGTGACTGTCGCAAGTAAACACCTGCTATTTTTATTTGCAATTGTGCCACTGCTATAAAAACAAGTCACTAAAAAATATATTTCCAATTTTGATTTTTAAAACACCAGCAGCAACTATTGGTTGTAGTCACTGACACTGGCTAACAGGCAACAGCGCTAGAGCCCATGACATGGCGCTCACCACGCAGTGTCAAGTGTCGTGCATGTGCGCAAAGAGGTCAAACATTTACATAAATACTATTTTTCAGTGTAAAATGTGTTTTGTATTTGTAGGGTTTAATATATCTTAAAATGTTTTAAAGTGTTTGTTATATTAAAACGGTTTGGTTATGAAATTCAAAGAGCCCGCGGCACTGAGATTAAGCACACTAATATTCCGGCGAGAATGCCGTTGTAAAGAGAGACAATTTAATATGAAAAATCCACAGGAAAATTATAAAATGTAAAACAGTATTTAATTTGTGCCATTTTATTTTCAATAATAAAATAATTTATTCGGTGTGCATAACACTTTCGTTTATGAGAACCCTGTAAGGTAGCCATGGTAGGGCCATGCGACGCTTGCCTCAAAACAGTCTGTCGAGGAGAGCTGGCGAGGTAAGATATTGTCACGTACGTACTACAACCTTTTGTTCACTGATATAGATTTCAATAACACTTCTAGTTTACCAGTCAACCTTCGCTTGCGTACGTTTGTCAGACTTATCCCAGCATTATGCTTCCGCTTAACTAATTAATTTTGCCCTTGTGGCATTTTCAACTTAATCTAGGAGGAGAAAGATGTCTGAGAGATCACACTACCAACACAACTTGAATCGGGCGCCATCAGGCCTATGTTAGTGGCGTTTCACCGTAATTCCTGCATTATTGCTAAATGCAATTTTAAGGGTTTTGTTTTTATATATGTATTTGAGGGTATTTTTCATGTTTGAATATTTTACGGCAACATCACGTATAACCACGTGGCTAACCTATGCCAAGTATATGTCTACACCATCATTGCGTTTTGAGCACTTATTTATGTAATATCGTATGTGCAATATTTAGAGACCTGAAAAATTAGCAAATGCGATAAAGCGAAAATTACGCAAATTTTGACAAAGAAAAACAAAAGTTTGCAATATTTGAAAATTTCAGCTATAATTCACGAATTGTAAAAAATCCGGTCATATTTTCGCGAATTATTGTTTTCCATCATATAGTTGCTTCTTAAGAAGTATGTTTTTGGGTATTCGAATACAAATGCATGCCTAAGTTGGCCAGTAGATTTCTTTGATTTATCACCTTAAACAAAAACATGTTTACTTTCCATCGTGTACTTACGACCATAGATAACCTGAGCGTAAGTGATAAGTCACTTCGAGTGAACATTCTACTCACAGTCATGCAAAAGTATGTTGATTAGGAAAACACAACAGTTGTAGTGTTTAATTCACCAAGCACAATATTATCTATGGAATTCACACCAACTTCGCTTGTTTATATCCGTATTGTAGCATTGTTTTATCCAACAATTCTTTATTCTTTACAAGACGCGATGTGCAGTGGTGAATAATATGTTTATGCATTTACTTACGTGGAATATATTTCTAATGAAATTATCACACATTTTAAACTTGTATTTTTATTATAGACATTCTCTGTAAATACATGCGGTAAAAAATGAAGAAGAAACAACAGTTTTTCCAGCAGGCCAAACAAAAAAAATCTGTAGTTGAAAATTTTGATAGTTCAAAAACGTATAGACAGATTTCTCTAAATTTTTTTCTGTTTGTACAAGGCAATTTTATGATTTTTTAAAAAGTGCTTTTATAGTTGTGTATAGATCATTTACATTATTCTTTTCATGAAACAGTATGCCCTTACCAGTGCAGTACGACCGTATGTTGTTCCAGGTCAAAGGCAGAATACAAAATCGCAAGTAAAATCCAAACTTGTTTTCAAGGTTATCTGTTGATAAACTGTTGTCTGTATTAAAACCTTAACTGTATATTTCTCTGGGAGTTAGGAATTTCGGCACGGAAATAAAAATTGATAACAAAACACCACTTTTCAATAGGAATAACATTGCCAATTTCAGGTTTTGCGACTAAAGTGACATCTCAAATTATGTATGTCTTTATAAAAAGCACATTAAAAATTGGAGCAATTCTCATGCAGAAATCTTCATTTTTGTAGCAAGAAAATAACCCCTACTTTTTCAGGTCGCTAGCAATATTTTATTCAGGGTTTTATATTAAATATTGTCAGGGTTCCATGTAATTTTCACATAAACAGATGCTTTTGTGTTCGACCACAGGGTCACTTTCATCGTAAAGAGAATAATTTTGTCTATCCGAATAATATTTTGTTGGAATTTAATTTGCCGTTTTCACAAATAAATTTTGCAATTCCACCTGCACCACGTGGTCCGCTACGAACTTCATCCAGCGGCATCCACGCCATGTAAACTTGTTTTCACACAAGTGTTAATTGTAAATACTCATCTCGTGCTCCATCATCTTTTATGGGTCTTTATGTATTTTGTGGAATTTTGCAATTTATGTATGGTGCAATTATTTCCGTCCTAGCCAGCTCTATGCACAGGCCATCACCACACTACACATGTGCTGGCGGGCGAGCCCAGACGAGTTCGCGTTAGTGATGCCAAGTAGTCACACATGTTAATATGTTTCATCAAGTGTTTTCATTTGTAATTCACAGTGTCCTGTCTTCAGGGAAAAACTGTCAGTCCACCCTAGCAGCTGTTGGCCCTCTTCCCTTGTAAAGACTGTGCTTTCACGCACCTCGGTGAGATCATCCATCTAGGCGTGCACTAAGTTAATTGCGGGCTGGGGAGCACCCAAGCGGAATTGGTTAGTCATGACCGAAAGTATCATAATTTCACTGGCACGTTGATCTGTACGAGCAATAATAATAAAAACAAGTCTACAGTGTACTTACCTATTTTATTCAGTAGTGACAGTGTCCTAGCCACATGTATTTTATTAAGTGTATTTCAAAGTGATTTTTAGTATTGGCTACATGTTTGTAAGTACGCACAGGTGAGATGGACACACAGAACCCACAGCATCCCTGAGTCTCAATAGTGCAGTGATTGGGAAACACCGCTGATGCCCATATTACAAGTTAAGTATTTGTGTCATTGTTCGTCTCATGTCACCCGACAGCGTCATCACATTAACAGTGTTTATTTGAAAACTCATTATTCTGAATGTATATGTAAACAAATAATCTTGTTCTTGAGCCTCTTGTACAAGTTATTATATTTCCCAACATTCCATTCCACCCATTACATAAAAGGGACCAGACCAGATGCCATAACCCCGTCCATACCTTTGTTGTCATACATAATTTTATTTGTTTTTACAAAAACTAACATAAAAGTGCATACAAAATAAAACTATTTCACTGACATGTACCTTTGTTGTCATACTTAATTTTAGTTGTTTTTACAAGAACCAACAGAAAAGTACATACCAAATAAAAATATTTCACTGACATGTATTACACTGCTATAGTTAACTGACTAACTGTATAATAAAACAGTAAGGTGGAGCAAATATAGTAAAAAGGCAGATATTTGTTTAACTTTTTTAATATAAACTTGGTTACTCAATGAGTATTTTTTTAAATTTAAAACCACTCAGTCACCATTTCTTGATAAACACGCAAACTCCAGTACTGTAGATGACTTGCTGTGACACACTGTGATATGCCACAAGCACATAAACATAAATTTGACAAGCAAAGCAAGCACCACAAACCTGTGAACGTGTGTCAAATGATATCACCATCAGGTATTTCAATAACCGTCATAGATATATCTGCGACGATAAAATATTGCTGATAAAGTAGCAGGCTGTGATTTATCTCCCATCTCTACTTGCCAGCCATATATGGGAAATAACGAGCTACCATACTGGTCGTGTATCGTATCGATGGAGGTACTCTACAGCCAGAACGCTCTCTCCAAGCCAAATGTTTACACATGAATCGGGACCATAGCAATGGTGTTTTATTTGGTAGAGCCTATATTTTGAAGTTGTTAATAACACATTATAACCAATTTATATGGGAAACTTCACTTCTAGTATACGGTAATCAGTGATTATTACTGCTTGCTAAATAATGCATAGATGGCACTCAGCTTTTTGTTTGTGTTAAGAAGAAGCATTTATACTTGTGATAAAATTTTATTCTAAGATGATTGCATTTTAAATTAATATACCTTTTTGATTGATCCTTGGATTTTCCCGTCAGCAGCATTTAAAAATGAACACCGTACTTGGTACAAGTTACGTCGCGCACTGTTTACTGTGAATAGTTTACATTCCTGTATCGACTGGCTGTGGAGCTATGCCAGTAATTTATTAACTCAAAGTTTTCCCTAAGGAAGCGCATCTGGGAACGAAAAACCCCAATGTAAAAGATGCTGAATTTCCTCTGTTTTTCAAACAAAGTTTGTAGTTTTAATCCCTAGCCTAACATCACAGTTAGCCTGTAAACAGCAAGCTGTGGAAAACCCTTGTGTAGTGTTGTCAGCCAATTATCCTAGCCAGTGTTCTGGAGATGAAAGTCACACATACCAGTGGAAAGGCTGCTTAATAGCAGGGTGACCGACCATAACACAGATAAAACGTGGATTTTCTGTCTCAAAAAATTCACGTTTCTTTGCCTTTTTCAAATTTTGACATGGCTATTTTGTCTTTATGCTATTATTTTAGTGACATTTTTCACCCAGCCACACCAGCAAACCAGATGTTGGAAGTCTGTATGCATTGCTTGTCAATATGCATGATCAATATTTTAATTTGTTCCCTTGAAAAACTATCCTTACAGGTTACAATGCATTTCAGTTCGACTTACGTTTATATAAACTATTTTTGTACGTATTATGTTATTCAATTGTAAATTGACCATTATTGAAAAGAACCTATGCCGCAAATTATCGTTTTTATGAATGCAACCCAAATTTGGTGACTGTGTTTTGCGTCTGGCATTGATATCACAGCGGCGAGGAAAATAAAATTATCCCTGATACGGTGGTAGTATAAACAAAAGTGTAAGTGTGAGTGGAGAAAAGAATTACCATAGTTTGTACATTCCAAACCGAAACAACTCCATTAAATATGTAAACGTCCTCCACATCCATTTTTTCCTGTAGTTTGCCATTTTTTTTACCCCAAGGATTCTACAGGATTTGACCCAATTATTTCCAAAACTCGGGCTATATCAAACAGTGTGCGTTCTTAAACACCATTATTTAACATAACCTGTATAAGAACTCGAATCCAGACAGAGAACCAAAAAGAATCACAGCTACAAGTTAACTAAGATAAATGTAACTTCTAAATATAAGAAGGCTATGCAAGCTATCCAAAACAGTAACAATCTTACCCTTGTGAATCCCTGCAGTATGTTAAGCTTCCGGTAGAAATCAGCCAAGTCTTGTTCAGTCAGTAGGTAATTCCCCAAAAGAGCAGCGAACACAAAAAACCTATCTGGACTTAGGTTCAATCCTTTGACCATTTCATTCAGATTGTATTCTTTAGTCTCCAAGGAACCCTGCAAAATGGTTAACATGTAAGCTGCAACAGAAACAGAATTGCTGATAATTGCAAAAACAAAAACACTTTTGAAACTGACTCATCCAATAATACATTATTTTGCACAAAAATTTATTTGAGATAAATATATAATATCCATTTTGTAAGCACAACACTACAAACGTAAAGCCACAACCACAAGCAACGAGAATAAAAAAAAAATGAAGATGAGCGTTCATGAATATAGGCAGTTTGAACATTTGCCATCAACCTCTGAAATATCTCGCTACTGCATCGTGTATATTGTTAGGTGCAGACCCCAGTGCTGGGTACATGTGGTTAGTCTCAACATAGTGGAAGTCTCATACAGACCCTACTACCACTATACCACCAGGCAGGTGGGAAATAATTGACAGCTGGTCTTAACTGGTGTAACCTTTTCTTATCCCCCTTCTGGAAGAGTCAGCTGTTGCAGAATACTGCATAAACCATTTTTTTTTTATCTTCTCACTTGACACAACCTGACGTGAAAGATTGTGGACCAGAACACCTACCACTTTAAATACCACAGTAACCGAAGTGATGGCAGCCTGTGTTAAACGTTTGGCTAAATGTGACAAAGATTAAAGTGATGGAGAGTGACAAAGCAACAGAGTACAATAGACCAATGTGTGTGCAGGGAGGAATGAGCAAGTAGAGCATGGCTGTGCAAAGGAGCACTATGAGCACTCGAGACCATTCCAGAAAGCAATGACTGGTGATTTTTGGATGAAAAAAAGGTGGGGCTGAATAAACAAATGATAAGAGACAATTGTAAATACTGGAATATAAAATATACAATGTTAATAGTATTTCAATAGGTGTTAGAAAATTGTTTGTGATGCGACAACAATTTGACGCGTGACGGATTGTCTGATTTTACTAAAAATTCAACTTTTACTCATCTGAACGTACTAGCAATTCACTTAAAACAGTAATAAGGGTTGGTCACACACCTGAAGGATAAGCCCTTACAATGAGGAGTGTTATTACAGACACATCCGTCTAGCTTTTACTGTTCGCTCCAAACTTTAAATCAGACTTCACGTCGATCTCCCCAAAGCGAGAATTTACTATCGGCCAAGCGGATGAGCCAGTTACCCAAGGTTACGTAGTTCTACAGTGCACCAACATTTGGCACCATAACAATCAAGAGCTGATGCATGCAGCGTCAGCAGAAAATCAAGCAGCAGACCATGCTAGAAGACTCCAGCAGACCTCTCAAGGGGCAGCACTTGCCAAACCCCACCACCAAGGACCCATGGACAAGGAGTACATAACTCTGTGCGCTTCCTGATGCCAGTCCATGCCTCCTCCACGATGCTGAACTGTGCCGGGAGGAATCACTGGGTCCTCACGACCCCCAAAAGATCTTCAGAGGCTGCATCGACTCCTTCCAGACGTAACTTCGCCAACAATTCCCAAAGATGACAACCCTCTTGCCTTGTCAACTGCAATTGCACAGATACTACCCCTCTGGTAGTCATCGACAGTCCGTTCAGGAAACCTCACGCATGCCTTACCTGTTGGTAACAGCAACCACTCACCACTACCACCTCTGGTAGTGGTCGTCAGCAGTCCCTTCTGGTCAAAGGATGGCCTTAGGAACAGTTTTCATTGGCTACCTAGCCGAATCGCCTTTTCTAATTCAGAGCCTCCACCAAGGCGGCTAATCAACCATATCAGCCTATACTCCATCCACCGCCATGGACTGTGCCAGAGGGAGTAAGAGTTTGGTTCCGGAAGACTGACCCATTTTAAATACCACACCCGATGAGCATCTTGAGGAAACCCAACACACTGTATCCACCACGCTTCACAGTGCTGGACGAAAGAGCACTGAGTACATCTCTTGCCTGTTCGGCTTCAGCCTTGGCATCACACACCACTCGGGACTTGTAGTAGTTCCTCTCCTTTATATCCTATACTTAGAGGAAGGGTATTCGGCGGAGAGAGAGAACAGTATCTACTAACTCCAAGACTAAACAAAGTTGCAACACCATCATCACTGCACTTCACAGCCTAACCCCACAGAAACGAGCTCTTGCCACTCATAAGCTAGAGAGGCCTCAACACCCAGCTCCTTCCCCATTTTTATTTCCAGCGCTTATCAAGACTGCCGGACAACCGCATCCAATAGTCATAGCTATCCGCCAGGGCAAGGACATACCGTATGGAATCACCAACCCCTGGTCCAGAGGTTACCAGACCACCTACAGCCGCAGCCCACCCCAGGTTACCACCAGCGTCACCATGTCCCAGAGCCAGTAGTAGTGGCCACCCGCCATCACCACAGCTGGGTCAGCAGCCACCCTAGGCCACCGTGCAGACAGGTAAACATGTGGCAGTGTGCCACGCCATCCGCCGGGCCACAACACGTGTTACCGGACATCATATCAAGCAGGCAGGCTACATGCCCTACTCTCTACACGGGTTGTGTGCCAATTCACCAGTACTAAGTTACAGACTTTGCTTATCTCATGTAACTTGCGAGAAATAAAACTGATTGAGTACGGCGACCCATCTAACTTGTTTTGGAAGGCAATGTGTGGTCAGCTGCGAGAAAAGCTGTTGGGGCAAGGCATACCCGGTACCTCCACCAATGGCAAAACCAAGACGACCTCACACCATGGACCCACATAGTGGCCAATCTAATGGGATCCTATCCTAGGAGTACCAAAGGGAATCAGTACTTACTAGTGGTGACTGACGTATTCTCACGATGGGTGGAGGTCTTTCAGCTGCCAAGCCAGGAGACCCATCTTGTTGGGAAATTTGATTCAGAAATATTCCCATGCTGGTGGTATCCCCAGTGCATCCTTACAGATAACAGGACACAATAGGCCTGCCAAAAATGCCTCAATGCATTTGCACCAATTGGGGAGTCCGCAGTCCAACCCCATCGAGCGAAGAAATCAAGAAATAAAAAACCTCCAACTCAGTGTGGGGAACGGTCATTAAGCATTGAAACCGCTTTATCCCGAAGATCCTCTTCACAGTACAGCACCACACCAATGAGGCCACGAACACAAGCCCCAGCCAACTCCTGAGGGGCGAACGACTATCCTCCTGTCTGGACAAGGGTGTCACAGAGAGCAGTCTGATCAGTGCTGTCCACCTCCACTGATTTCAGGCGGGAAGTGGAGGCCTGAAAAGAAGGAATGTGGACACAGCACCAGTGAGATATTCTGCTAAAGCTTGCTAAATATGCAACCTTAACAGAGACAGGCACATCCAGACCCAGTTACGGAGGAGAGCAAAAACTCGGGGGCATCACGCCAAAAAACACCCTCCAAGCTCAGACCCCAAACGCACCAAGCCAGTGAGGAATCAACTACGGCGGATAGCAACATATCTGACTCAGAAACATTACTGTCGCCAAGGGGAGGTCAAACCAGAAGTTCACATTCAGACCAGGCCTTGATTGAACCGATGCTCTCAGCCGTGCCATACCATACCGTGGAAGCAGTGAACCGTTGGGCTTTCCTGCGTGGAGACAGCTAGGATAGGATATAACAAAGTCTCCCCCCGCCGCCAGCGATGCCGCGTAGCAGTTACCTGAACCAGCAGAAGGTAATCCGCCGCCTGCCAGAGGGGTAGAAAAATACCTGTCACAGAGCTTAACCCAGACAACCACTGAAGAATGGTGCCACCTATCAGAGTTGACACCTGGAACCCCTCTCAATCTTCAGCCGGAGGGGCAGAAGAAGAATGCTTGCCACAGAACCTGCCCTAGTCAGATGCCAGAACAAGAAGACTTTCTACACCACACAATGGTGTGTGTGGTGTTGGGGGGGGGGGGGGTGGTTGGGGGTTGCTGCTGAGCCATCAAACAACGCCACCAGCCAAGGGGGCAGTAGCACCACCCAATTTCATTGTCTATACCCAATACTGGTATATTATTGGCCCGATACCATGCACGATACAGATACATCGAGAACAGGTCAAGTATCGACAGATACTGATACCTGGTATCAGTACAACTCTAAAATTAAATACACTAGCAATAGAAATGCCCCAAGGATATGTTTATACTGGAAGAGATACTATAGTGGACAGTCTAGAAAAATAGTTCTCCCCAATAAAGATATATACGTACACGATAAACAATGCAGTCGGTAATAAAAGAAACATCGTAATATGAACCATTACACTAAAGTAACTATTAAAAATAATTAAAACACACCCCAATAATAAAACTGGAGGACCAGATGGGATAAAGTACGGAACCTTAAAGAAATTACCTGTAAATGCAATAGAATATCTATTAAAAATATACAACTTAATATCCAAACTATGCAGATTCTCACAGGCCTGGAAAAAAGCAAAAATAATAACTACCAAAACCTCGAAAAGATCCTACTAAACCAGAATACAGACAACCAATAAGATTGCTAAACAGCATGAGCTAAATATTTAAATAAGCCCTTTTATACAGAATTCAGATCCATGCAGACTCAAAATAATTCCAGATAACCAGTACTGTTTCAGAGCCCAACACAGCACCATTCAGATGCTAGTTAAAGAATTAAAGTAGTTGAAGACATAACAGACTGTTTTAATAATAAAGAACAAAGATATACAATAACTTTTCTACATGCAGAAAAAACTTTTGATAAAGTCTGTCTACCAGGATTAATATATAAACTGATAAACTAATTTTCCACCAACATATGTTAATTCATTAGCATATTATTTAAAAAACAATAGACATTTTTACGTTAGATGGAGCAGACTAATACTAAAATTGCAACAGCAGGAGTTCTGCAGGGATCAGCACTTCCTCCTTTTCTCAACAGTATATACACAGCTGACATTCCTCTAACAGACGCACGAACCAATGCCGATATTAAAATGTATGTAGATGATACAGCAATAATAAAGCAACATTATCACATAAAATTTGCTTTAGTAGCATAACAGAGGCAATTAAGGATCCTAGAACAGTGGTACACAAAATGGCGAATAAAAGAAAGCACCAAAAAATCAGAGACAACAATAATTACTAAACTGTTACTGAAATCACCCACAAAACAAATACTATTTAATAAAAAAATTGAGTATGTTAAAAAGGAAAAAAATATTTAGGTATTAATTTAGACCACAAATTAACTTGGCAGCCAGACATAGAAAATGCTGCAAGATATGCAGCACTGGGAAAACAAACTATTACAACCTATTTTAAATGCAAATAACTCTCCACTAAAGAAAAAACTCCTAATATATAAACAAGCAATAATACCAGCTACGCTATATGGATGTGTAGTATGGAGGCATGCCACAAACTTCAGACTAAAGGACTTGCAAACCGTTCAAAACAAATACTTGAGAATAACAGCTAACCAAGACAGATTAACAACTAATGAAACTATCCACGAGCTGCTTTCAGCAAAATACATTAAAGAAATAATTTCTAGACAAAAATAAGAATTTATATGATACTCTGGAAGGACATGACAATGCAAACATTAAATTCCTAGGTAATTATGATCCCGCAGGCATCAGAAAATTCAGAAAACCTGAACTTCTCTGAACACAACAGAAGTGAGAGTGGGCCTGTCCGCTGGTTGGCTGGCCTCCGCAGCCTGCCAATATGTTTTTTATGTTTTATTTATGTTTTTAACATCGAAAAATTAATGTAATTTTGCCGTTTTCTAACATTTTATTCAGATTACCAAGTGTTCGTTAACGTGAACATTGAATAAACCTCCCGTAAATTTTTACCGGAAATATTGTATATATGAAAGTTATTTGCAAATAAATGTATGGTGTTTTGGTGAGACCAAATAAGTTTGTTATGGTGAAGTGTTCCTTAACTTGAAGTTCGTTAAAGTGGTGCTCTACTGTATTTATATTTAATTTAAAAAGTGGTTTCTTATGCATTTTTATTACGGCCCTATTCTCGGGAACCGTGAGGGGTCGTAATAGAGGGGTACTACTGTAGTTCTGTTCCAACTTCACCTAGGGTAACGAAGGCACGTCCAGATGAGGCAAAGTCGTGTGTAGGATAGTAAGTATGTGTCTCACATGAAATGCCCCCTCCTTCTCCCTTTGTGACAGACGTAACTGGTTGAAGAAAAAAGTACTCTTTCAGGGAGATGGGGGGAGGGATGTAGAACTGTCACTTCACAAAAAAACTGGTTCAGTGTCTATAACGCTCCCGCCTCTGTGCGAGCTTTCTGGGTTGTGGCACGCTGCTTATCAGCAGCTCGTGACATGTCACTTGTCGGGCAGCTGCTTGGAGTAGCCATGTCCTTCTCTAGCAGTGGCAGGCCTGGCTTGCTGGGCGAGCGACCGGCTAGTGGGAGATTTCTTCCTGGGGAGAAAATGTGTCATGAGATACTGGCCCTTTGTTTCTTACATGGTGCTCGCTCACAAGCTCAGCTGAGGGCTGCTGTTATTTATAGACACTTGAATTGTTTACATATTACTCCTGTACGTCTTCTAATTACATGCGTGCACCAAAATTTTTTTTATAATTTTACGTATTTACAATCCCATTCGTGAGGGGTGCATCACTTCCGCTAGCTGTTACCTGCAGTGGTGCTGAAGGAGGGGAAAAGACGGTTCACCTTTTAGTTTTCCTACATGTCGTACGGCAGGTAGTTACACGTGACAATTTGTTAACTGGGGGGCCGGCGCTAGTCCTTCTATCACCCAGACCTGCTTGTATCTACATAAATATGTACAACAAACACGAGTACTTTTAATTGGCTAAAATTACTAATAGTAATTAATGTTGTATGGACCACCTACAGGAAAAACACAACAAATAGAACACTCACATACAAAAGCATTGGTAAATATTTACAACAATATCAACTTTAAAATTTTTTTTTCTTTATTGGGCACTTTGTATGACATAATTTTCTTTTTAAAACTGCGAAACACACCCTTTTTGCAAAACAACGTGTAGCAGAATTTTCAAAACATGGCTTGTATGCAAGTGGCTATAAATCAATATGTTGTAAATTTTGCAATGCATCGGTAACTTGGGACCGTACACACTCTTGCAAGGACGTTAAATGTGAAATACACAAAAAACCCGAACATACAAAAATTTAAAGTTCAAGTTTATTGTCTTCGTGTGAGATTTTATAAACTGTTAACATTATTTTAATGTGGTTTTGTTTGTATTTACATAGTTAACTGTTCCCCAAAAATTACACTGCTGCCATAACAAATAAAACTGATTTTTAAAAATAATAACCTCAAATTCTGTATAAAATAAACATCCAAAGTGCATGCCCCTAATTATAGAACATTGGTGTTTTCTGCTGCCAACACAATGATGTAAGATGTTTCAGCAACAGTTAATCTTAATGACAAACATTTCTATGCTTATGTTAAAAGTAAAACTAAAAACCTTTAGCAAAATGGCTTGCTCCATACAAATTGTTAATTTATACTTATAGAATGAAATAACAGAAATGCATCAATGACAAAACATTAGGACACCTAGATGGCAAAAACCTGTATCTGCAATGGACTCTTGAATTTTAGCCAAGATATATTTATAACTATTTTGTGTACATCTTGCTCTAATTGGAATATACAAAATTTGTAGGTACTTTTATTAAATACTATGCAACAATTACATGGTGCCAGTTAAAGAATCCATTTAACTTCTAAATAAATGCTGGCCTATTTTGTTGTTTGTAATGCCATTAAAATGCTACAAATCTAGAGCAGATGTTTATGTAAGAACTCCTTCCTTTAAAGTTCAACGTAACCTAACCCTCTTCCCTTGCATATCAAGCAAAGTGAAACAAGTACCTTGTATGTGAGTTTCAACTGCTCTGAGGAGAAATAGCGAGGAGGATCAAAAACTGCATACTCTCCATCATCAGCAACTAAGCCATGGAAATTGTACTCTCTGCAGTACCCAATAACTTCTTGGTGATGGTCATCCATTGTACAAAGCTACAAGTGACAAGGAAATACAGCCATTAAGAGTAAAGAATTTTCCTTTAAGATTTCCAAAATATGCTGCTGACAAAAATACATAGCATCTGTTACTTACCACACTTATGCCAAGATGCCTGAGAGCCATTCGAAGACATGTCCTCAAGCAGACGGGAGATATCCACCACACTTTTGGTGGAGGAGTTCCTTTGGTATTTATGTGTTTCAATATCTACAAATAAAATGTAGGAATTTAAACAAGTTTTCAAATTGTAACTACAGACAATAGAAAAGGAAAAAACTTTTAGGATGAAGTATAGAGTGATAAGACTGGGTTGGTAGGATCTTCAAAACAGCTCTACTATTAGTAAATAACTATGATGAACTATAAGAAATTCAGAATGAGTGTTTTTTATAGAGTTATCCTTAAAGTTAGGCCAACTTCAAGTAGTATGTTTTTGCGACTCCAAGAACAAGGGTGGAAGGCTGTAGATTCGTGAATGTGTCCTAAGCACATTGGATAATGTCACAGTCACCATACTGGTTGTCATTGACCTTCAAATTCCCATTACCTTGGATAACATCACCACTGCCATATTGTCCACCATCTTATCTCTGCCATTCGCCATTCAGTCTATCTTGTTTCCAATTGATATACGCTATTCATGGAAAAGTGAGCACTTTTTGAAGCCCTATCATTTACAATAATAGTCAAATATATTTTGTCGCCTTAGACGTTAACTTTTGAGTCCGGTTAAATACACACACTGTGTTTATTACTTGCATGGCAATACATACTTATTTAATAAAGTGGTGGAATGATAAAAAAAAAATGGCTGATAGGAAAAAATTAACTAGGGCCTCAAAAGTGCTCACTTCACCATGAACACCCTATATTTGTTTACATTGACTGTAACCAGGGGTACATCACTTGTTTGAACACCCTATTTGATTATAAAGTTGACAGCTAAGTGTGCTGGTGTCATCATGTGTTGGCTGCTAGGGGTGCTATATTCTACCGATTCATCTAATTCCATTTAGTTTGTGTTTACTAAGGGTGCTGCTTGTATAAGGATGATATTCCATGCACTCTTCAGGCAACGCTCTAATGGCCCCCCTCCCAACTTGTGGTAACTATTAGTGTCAGGGATGACGTGGGTGTACCCCGGCCTACTTTATTACCTGTGCTGTTGACTAAATTCAGCATAGCTCTGTGGCTAATTACAATTACTGTATATTTACAAGAACCTGTGGAAAGAATATACACAAAAGCAACAACACAGGAAAAGCCTATTGGGAATAAAAATATGTACAAGCCTTACCCGTGGAAGGCGGGATGGAAATACGAACTATCATGAAGATGGTGTGGTGTATTAGTGAAAGAAAGCATAGTACTCTTTCTTGGGCACCTGTGAATCTCACAGCAAGCAAAACAGTTACGATTGACATTGTAGGAGTTCGCAAACCTCAGGCCTTCCATTACCTGTGTTGGTTGGCTAACACAAAACAAACGAGTACACTTTAGGAATGATTTTACATGCGATTATAATGCACACGGTCACTTTAAAAACTAACAACATAAAAATTGCATCAAAGAATGAACTGTAATTTACGAAACCTTGTACAGTGCTTCAGTGTGGTGAGTTCATGGGAGCTCTGTTGCTCAAGAGTTCTGGTTCGACTCTGTTAGTGTACAAGGTACGGAACACACATTGAAAATATGTAAATGAACATTTACAACATTATGTAATATAAACCCTGAATTATATTATCAATAAAGAAATCGGTAAGAATCTTCATGGGTATTATCTTCACAAGTACACTTGTAAAAACTCAAAGGCATATTTAATTGTGTACGTACACATCAATTCATTTTGAATAAAAAAATCTAAGGTACCTAAATCTCTTGTAGGGAGTCCATTTTATAAATAGCACTAATCCTACCATGTACAAGGTGAAGTGCGTGTCCTCCTGTATTCACAGGCACTGTAGGGAGGAGTGTAAGTGATACGTGATTTTCGAGTAGGCTGTCTGCCACTAATTTATGGAACCTTTTGCTGGTGAGGATGGAGGGCGTGTTTCACTGGACTTGCATTACATTTTAATGACAGCTGCTACAACGAGTTTGAATACATATTCTATCACTTTGGCGAGTGTCTGAATAATAACCATCACACATTCCTCACCAGTTCCTATTCTATTTCATCTTAATTACGGCTGGTTAGGTAATCTACTATTGTAGAACTGGTTGAAAATAGCCTAATGTGAGTGTCTAGAAGCTAATCTCACTGACTGGTCGGCTAGTACAACTACTATTTCTTCAGGTCTGTAAAGAGTCCTGATTGTCACTGGGGTGATAGGTTTATGACAACTACCTATCGAGTTCTCATGTGACTGAACACTTTACTTACATTTCGGGGGTCGGATATGGCCACATGGACTTAGACGTGGGTCTCCATGGTGACTCCTCATGCCGGCCAGGCAATGACTCTGCTTTGCCAGCACAAGGGGATCAGTCGACTGAATTCAGTACATGGTGCTGGGAGATCATCTACAGCTGCAACCATTGGGGAGGACAGTTACGCAAGGGAGGAAGTTTCTCCGCTGAGGCAGTGCGCGGGAGTGGCAGAGTACTGTCCTCCACCTCGACTGCTGATGTTCCTTCACGAGCTGGGCGTTGCAAGGCACTGACTGTCTCAATGTCCGGATTTGGGGGCCAGAGGGTGGGATGGCCCTTTAACCTTGGCGGTTTTCGTGTTGAATGGGATGTCCTCTCGGAGAAGAGGAGGTTGTAGGGCGTCGGGATCAGCATGGCTGGACGTCCTAGGTTCATCGGTAGTCAGTCAAGTATAAGGCAGAACAGACCTCTCATCCTCGATTGTACCGACAGGATCTTCCTGCGATGCCGAAGACTGGGGCTGAGTGTTGGCGTTTGCACTGGTCGACAGTCCACCTCCAGGTGTGTATGGTCAGTTTTATCCTCCCTTCCCTTTTCAGAGGTGGCCAGCCTAGGCCATCTGGACTCACCCATTATATACGGTGTAGTCTAATGTCTTGAGTAGCTTTGCTCCCTATCGGTTTCAGCAGCTTGGACTGCTCTGGGTTCGTGTCTCGGGCCTCTTGATTGACCTTGGCTCGATTTCGGGAGATACCCTCATCAGCGTAAGGTCTTTATTGAGGATCATGGGTCACGAAGGCTCTTGGTCCAGGACCTGTAGGACCACTGTTCTAAAAATATATTTGGCAAGCTACAACCTGGCATGTTAGCTGCTAGAGCTTCGCGCAGCTCGTATGTAGTTCTAGTACGGGCGGCGTTACAGTACGGGCGGCGTTACATGGCGCCCACTAAGTTTAATTACCACCTGACAACTACAAAAATCAATAACTACTTGACCGATTTAAATAATGCCAATAATATTACAACATATACTATATGCAGAATTCAATTATACTAAACATATTGATTATAACAAATTTATTATTATGACCTAAATACAAACCCTGACACATATATTAAAAAACTGAATCCAAATTTCCATTTAATGAATAACTAGTATGTCACATGGACTACTGTTTATGTAAATGTATCACAATATTACATGTTATCACTGGATGTTCAGATTTTAATTGTTACATGTGTAACACTATTTTCCTTTTTGGCGCAGGCAGCAGGTTTGTTTTCAGTTGTTTGTAAGGATGTAAATTTCTTTTAATAACACTATGAAATTAAATATTCTTCTTTCATATGAATATGAAATATTATTAAACAATAAGTGGACGCCTTTTAAACAAAATTGAATATAATGGTATAATAAACAAATATATACGAAAAATAATTTCTTTTAAATACAATAATAGGGTGATTTAGGGCTGGCTGGTGCAATTTTACCTGCAACTGCAGGAGGTGGATTGGGGTACAAGGAGGGGTAGCATAGAGCTGGATACCATCCCAGTTAATCATAGTTCCTCCATCTCTTCCCAGTTGGATGCAGCATTGTCCGCCGTCCAGGATGCAATGCTGTTGAAGCAGCCATGGTTGGCCAAAATCACAGGTTCCCCAATATGAGGAGTAACAGGAAGTTAACCTGGAATGTCTTGCAATGTACCCCGATTGTTAACATTATTTCTCCTTCGACATTAAGGAGATCTGGTTGTTCTAGCCTGACGGTGGTATGTGCGCAGGTCGCTCCTTATAAAATTACCAGTGATGGCCATGTCTAGCATCACCACTGTAATTTGGTTGTTTATGTGGACCTCTACACAGGGCGCTTCATGGGAATAAAGCCCCATTGTCAAGTTCTGGAGCATGACTGTGGCTTCTTCCCCATGTTCCAGTTCTGGGTTCTCTGGCTCTTCGTCATGCAATCTTTGTGGAGATGTCGGCCCGTGCAGTACCAGCACACTTTGAAGGCATCCAGTAGGGAATGGGAAGTCACTGTCTTAAGTTTCAGGAGGCATAGGGGTCAATGTATTCTCCTCCTTCCCCTTGTTTACCTGCCTACGGTCTTGCACAGCCTGCTCTTTACAGTTGTGCTCTGTTTCGCGGGCTCGTTCCACGAGATCTTCGATCGACTGTGGCTTTGGGGGGTTGTAGAAAATTACACAGTTTGGGTAATAGCATTCTAGCTATGAAGCGTACACAGTTTTCTTCATCTGTCACTTTTGGGAAAAGGTATTGGTATATTCGTACCTTGTGCCTTATAAATAGTTCGGTCTCCTCGTCCTGTCCTGGGCCTCAATATATAATTTAGCTGTAATAATGGCCAGTATTTTTTCGCCAGTAAACGCAGTCGCCAACTGACTTGTAAATTGTTTCCAATCAGTGATAAATTTGCTGCAGCGATTCCACCAGTCAAGTGCTAGACCTTTAAGGTGGGTCTGGGCATTGCTCACCCATTGCTTTGTCAGAAGGTTGGTTTCCTGGAATTCCGTTTCACATTCAGTAGTGAACGTAACTGGGTCCTTGTAGTCGCCCCGCAAATTCTGATTTGTATATCAAAATAGTTTCCTTTTGCCAGGTGTCCAGGGGCTGTTCCTGGATGAATACATGAACACAATCGGCAAGAACAGATTGTGTAGGTTTGCCTACACCTCTCACACTGGAATGCTAGCCCTGGTCAGGTTACCCTTTGGTCAGGCCAGCCTACACAGGCATGATGGTGCAGCCCTATCTTGTTTACTCCGTATTCTGGACACACAACTTCGTAACAAAAAGTCATTGTGACTTGGTTACCAAAAGTCGTCAGTAGTGTCCGGCAGGCTTCGGACCTGCATTCGAGCCCTCAATACTGCTGGCTTCATCCCTCCACCCTAGGCAGAGATGGTGGAACGAGTTACCACAGTAGGCAAATGAAATGCTAAATATGAAGTTACCTCGACATTCGGTATGGCTACAGTTGTTATTGGTAATGTCTGCCATGTTATCATTTGCCACTTCGGCAGTATTAACATCAGAATCAGACATTTTGGTGCTATGGGTGCCACATAGTGTTAAGAAGACTCTCCAAAGTCCATTTCGGTTTGCGGTTGATTCTTAGATCTCTGGGCTGTTCTGGCCTAGTCCTGCTTTTACTGATTAACAGTTAATATGCCGACACTCCATGTTGGGATCCAGAAAATCACTTTACACATGCCGGGCTATAATCTGTACGCACAGTGAAAGTGGTTTTGATAAGATTAGACAATACACACTTGGCTGTTTACTAGTGTTACATTTTAGCTATGTTTACTACTAGCAACTCTCGTTGGATGAGTTGGATAAGTTTCCCACTACGGCAACTGGCTTATTCGGGACATAGGCTGACCTAGTAGTACCTGTCTCACCAGGGATTGCTTCGGTCAGTGGTAGAGGAACTCATGCTGGCTGGTTGTAACCGGTGAAGCTGGTGGAGAGGCGCTTGTTGGATGTTGGTATTGTGCCGACCAACACAGTTGATTTTACTCCGCTGACTCCTAGCTCCAGAACGTGGAGTTGGCTAATCCGCACCTTACCTCAGTATCCTGTATCAATCTTTTACTACTGGGTGATATTCCTTCATGATGTGAGTGTGCGCACGGAAGTAAATATATTCAAATACTGGATAGAGGAAGACCTCTCTAGGAGATGGGCGAGTGACACACTGTTTGCCTAGTAAGAGTTAGGTGAGTCTAATACTCTCTCTTGCTTGGTGATGATATAAGCTGCCCTTTGCTCCTTCCTATTAGAGCATTGCCTTCCACCAAAAGGCATAGAGGTTGGATTGAAACTAAGATATTTGCCGATCCTCATGAATACCAGACAGATCCCTATCGTACGTGTATTTCCAATATCAGTTTACGGCACTAGTTCAGTGCTCTAATCAGACCCCCCCGCCGTGGCACGCAGACCTAGAAGGGTGAACCATGTGGGCTGACAGATATAGTCAGTCTCAAGCATATATCCTGACCGCACCATAAGCGCTGTGGAACAACTCAAGGAGACTGTCTCGCCCCTGCCGAATGAGTTTCTAATGATCAGGGTTTAACCGTTCCATCCCAAGAGGCCTAGAACAGGTGGCAGTCAAATGGTGTATGTTTTAGACGCACGGATTCCTGAAGGGACTCCGTAGTCCTACTCTATGGTTAGTATCAAACCAGGTCTTGGTTGACAACATACAATAGATATATTCCTAGCGGTCACGGGAAATACAGGATGTGTCTAAATTCCCATTACACAACGCAATAGCTTACAGTGGGGACCAAGACGGATACGTTTTGCATAGGAACTAAGTGCGGAAATGCACCGTTTCCCCGCGACAAAAAAACACCACAACCACATCACATGATGACCTCTCCCACGTCTGCAACATATTGTACAATGTTTTTCTTCAGGGTCCACTTACAAGAAGGGCTCGATATGGCAATCAGCAACATCTACACAAACACGGTACCTATGTACCATGTCCTGGTACACACTATCAATACCTTGATGCATGCCAACATGCTGCACAGTAAATATGCACACTTTATGGATGACTTAACCCCATCTACGAGCCACGTGCACTCAGGGGTGGAATCTATAAGCGGCAAACCAGAATATATATACCACGCTAATAAAGACCACAAGCCTGGGTAGCCGATTACATCACTGCAATTTACGTGTGTAATTACAACCCCCATTGCGTGCCCAAATTTATGCATGAAAAGGCACCCAGACAATAGAAATAAATATTAGTAAGAATTCTACTACTCGTCGCTAGCTCCGGAAGAACTTCTTACAATCTCAAAAGATAGCAGCACCCCTGTGACCTTGTGACGTCACAACCCGACCGCCTCCGAGACAGCCCCAATAAATTTCAATAAACCTAATACACAGTAAGTAGCAATACATATAAATATGAGTGGAATAAAAGTTACGGTAGGCTTACTTGAGTGCATGTTCACAGCTATATTTTAAGTTTCTATAACAAAAAATGAGCGACATGAGTTGCGTGATTGATTCTAATGTCGCTTTTTCGTTGGACTGTCTATTCTTTTGTTATTCGAACTGAGGCCGTCCTTTTAAAGAAATAACCCAACACAAATCAACAACAAAAAGTTAAATACTACAGTTCATTACCCCGCAGTTGTAACAGTGTAACACAGTCGCAGCAAAATACTAACGTGCATTACGTGTAATGTGCTATGTTGTGGAAAACAAATTTGTATGAAATCGTTTTTGAAATAGACCCAAGACAGAATTCTTTGAAAAGCTGTTAACAATAAACAACACGTTTGACAGGTATAAAAGAAAAAGTCAAATTTCAATGTTTATTTTTAGGTGTAGCAAAAGTATACGAAACATGTACACACAAATAATGGCATCTAAACATTGCTTGACAAATGCTACATGGCAATGTTTGTTTACATTTGGTGGAAGGATACGAAATGGGCCCGCAAGTAGATATTTAGCAGGGCTCCGAGAAAGTTGCTTCCAATGGGGAATGGACTATAGTCACCACTTCATTCCATCCACCAGGGATTGCTGGCATCCCGTATATTAGCGACCCTCATAGTGAGGAGGATCGAACAGGTCCAAACAATAAAACCAGCCAGCAATTCCATATGTTGGCAAGTAGTTTTTTATACGAATTCCATGGCGTAATGAAAACAAACACAGCCAATATGCAATATTTCGAACACACCAATGTAAAACAAACAACTGACCAAAGATAGACACACTATATACTGGAGTTTGTAGCACAACAGGAAATACGGAAATCGATATTAGTGCTGGTGTTGCAAAGAAGTAAATTTGAACATTGCGGTAAATGAGAGAATTCAGTGTATTAGTTTAAATTGTATTAAAATATTTGTTTTTATCTCAAATTTTAAAATTCAGCACACACGCAGCACTAAAACATACTTGGCGGCGAAAATCTTTAAGTGCCAAACTAATAACATTTGAAGTTCCTAACCTGTAGAAGAAGTTAACCTTACTAGCTGCATGTTACTGCCACCTTGTGAACACCAAGTCCGATGGAAAAATTCCTAGACTGATGCATTTATTTCTTGATGTGCAGTGCACTACAGGTTTTGTATTTTTTTATACACATGCAAATTAATAATGATACTTTTTTTTATCTTCAGGGTGGGGTACCTTACTATATTTTATAGCATTACAATAGAAATATCTGGTTTCTCTGGCTGTGCGGACGTTGCCAAGGCCACAGGTGCTAAAAAAAAAATTACCGCCAGAACAAAAAATAAGTTCTTGTTGCTAACATGTGTAAAGTTATTTTTAAATTGCAGTTTTAATATTTTGATTGTGCTAGTTGGTTTTCGATAATGTAGTGATGGCTGCAAAACGTTAACGTAATGAACAGATATTTTAAAAGAAATAGATAAAGGGAAGAAAAAAATTGCACGTGGCTAAACAGTTTCGTTTAGCAGCATCTACGCTTTCTACTATTCTAAAGGATCAGGAAAAAATAAGCAAACTGTACGAACAGTCATTGCTTTGTTCTAACCGCAAGAGACTTAGGCTTGGTGATAATGCAGATCTAGAAGAGGCATTGAATAATTGGCTTAAGGATACCAGAGCACAACAAGGTGTTCCTGTCACAAGACCGATGTTACAGGCAAAAGCCAAACAGTTTGCTGTTTTGCTGGACATAAAAGACATTCAGGCACGTTCTGGATGGCTGCATCACTTTTGTGAAAGGTATGGCATTTCTTGGAATGTTGCATCAGGTGAGGAAAGGGATGCAGATACATCCACTGTAGAACAATGGAAATCAGAAAAATTAGAAGAAATTTTGGAATCTTACGCCCCCGAAGACATCGTTAATGCAGATGAACTGCATATTTTTACAAACTTCTACCCAATAAAACAATATCGCACAAAGGCGAAAAATTTCTGGTGGCAAGAAATATAAAAACAGGTTACCAGTAATGTTCTGTTGCAATGCTACTGGTACCACAAAGGTACGGCCATTAGTGATACAGAAATATAAAAATCCAAGATGTCTGAAAGGTGTGGCATCACTTCCAGCTGATTACACCAGTAATAGCCAAGCATGGATGTCTAAAGAAATATTTGGTAACTGGCCAGTCAAAACTGATAGACATGCAAAGGCAAGGCAGAAAAATAATAATTTTAGTGGATAATTGTGCTGATCATAATGTTTATGTGCAGCTTGAGAACATCCGACTGGAATTTCTGCCACCAAACTGCACCCAGTGTTGCAGCCATTGAACCAAGGCATAATCCAAAATGCTGAAGTCCATTTTCGGAAAAGGCTCGTTGAAAGAATACTCAACAACATCATCAGGTTGAAGTTACACACCAACATTGATGTGCGACAAGCTATCCAATTAATAACTGGTGGCTGGTGGAATATGAAAGTAGAAACAATTGCAAACTTCTGGAAGAAATCTGGAATTACACAGGTAACTAGCGTCACCCAGGATGAGAATGGCGACCCCAGCTGTAGTGAAGAGAGCATTTCAGTAGAACTGTGGAAAGATGTTTCAGACACACTGCAGTTTGAAAACATTTATTTTGAAGAGTATGTGTCAGTTGACAATGATGTTCAAACAACAACACTTTTGACAGACAGTGAAATAATTAATCAGGTCACTCAAAAGGAGGCAGCAGACACTGGATCATCTGAAGATGAGGACTACCAGGAAGAGCTAATCACCTCAAGAGATGCTGTAATGTGTTTAGAAAAACTGTCAAAGTTCATTACTAAAACTAGTAGTGTGCCAAACAGTGTGTTGCATTCGTTACAAAATGAACAATTCTTACAACAAACTCTATTACGACAGAATACGCAGTCGAAAATATCTCAGTACTGTGAACAGATGAAACCTGCGAATGAGTAAGTTTTAGTACAATTGTTTCAGGGCTTATTTAATTTGTACTTTTTTTCTTTCTTAGCTTGTTTTTCCAATTAGACAGTGTATGTTGTTGATTGTTTTGCACCTAGTTTATTACTACTGTCACTTCTAGCAACATTACATTTCATTTGTTACTTGAGATGTGATTGAAATGTGGTAGGTCATTTGCTATTATATTTTTGGAAGTCTACATTTGCAAGTTAAAAAAAAGTTATTGTAATCCTATACTGTAGTTTCTGAGAGTTTACTAAAATTTGATGTTCTCATAACAAACAAATAAAACCATTTTGCATATACTGTACATAATTTACTGCACTTTATTTAGTTAAAGATGATAACTAAAATTGGCTCCCTACTGAGTCTACTTTCAAAGAATAGTGAAATTTCAGTTTAAAGAAATTTCATTATAAAGAACAAAAACTTGTAAATGAGATTTTATTGTAATTAGCTGAATCATTAAATAAATACACTTCACCGGCTTTCCGAAACCAACAAACTATAGAACCAAAATAAACAACGCTGTTTCATGACAATTGTGAAAATGCGGACCAAGCCACGCATCGAACAAATACATCTATATGCGTGTCGCGATACTCGTGTGTCAGTATCGAGAGATATAGAGGAATCTAAGAATTGAATGTCCCGGCTCTAGTAAATATTTACTCTAAAATTTTTTCCAGTATTGGAATTCGTAAAAAAAAAAATCAAGGCGTTTTCGTAAAAACTGTAAAAAGGGTATGATTTCTGTACATTTTACGGAAAAATCGTAAAAGTTGGCAAGTATGCATTCCACAAGCCCACCAGTTTTGCGTTGGCCTTTAACACTGCGCTGAATATTTGTGACCTGTGTGCATGAGCGGACAAATTGCACCATTATCAATTGCATGAATACTGTTGCCATTATGGAAGCAGGCGCTATTGCAACATTACAGCCACGCAAAATAGTGTGCAAAGTACTTTTCGTGTTGTTGCCTTGTCATGCGGTCATACCCAACAAACAGTTGTACCTAAGTTTGTGTTACCGGTACACATAGTGTGACAATGGGGAAGAAATGTTGCAGTTTCAAAAGAGAATTTAAGCTAAAAGTATGCTTTATTTAAAAAAAGTGCACTGTAACTATGGTAAGATAAATTTGAAACTTGTGTAGTATTTGTGAATATTATTTTATGTTTGGTGAATGTGTGTTATCAGCTATGCTTAGGTCATTCAAGGTATTCAGAAAAGTAAATTTCTTCTCTGAGCACGTTTACTTTGTTTTCCTTTCATTACCTTCACAGGTTTGCGTATATGCATGTGTGAGATAGAAAGCAGCATATCCTTCAACGTATCATGGCTGCCATGTCATATTTACCAATTACACAGCAGGTATGTTGAGTGTATTGTAAATAATAACTTATTGATTTACATAATTCTTTTAAATAATGTATTTTGTATTGTTTGCCTACATTTAAGTAATTTACATAGTCTACATCCTGATAATAAACAAAAATGGCCAGATATGGTACTGTACATGGAAAAGAGATTGCTTTGCATAAAGTGCCCCCCCCCCCCCTCTCCCAGGAAACAAGATGGCAGACAAGATGGTGATATCCAATATTGCAGAAAAACAAGAGATGGCGACAGTGACATCATCCAAGATGGCTGATGCATCCTTAAATCCACAGCCCCCAGCCCTTTTTCTCGGAGCAGCGAAAACATACTGCTTAGCAAAACCAGTAAATCAGATTGAAATTAACATAATTTCCATATTTGAACTAGAACTTCATACACATGAATTAAATGTTGGCAATTAAATGTAAAAGAGTTGCTATTGATTTACCTGATTAACTCTCTGTCGAACTCGCTGTTGGCTTACAACCCACTCGCCCATTCGCTGCTGCTCCAAGCAGCCATTGAAGAATATAGCCAAATCAATATGGCTAGACTGTACTGTCTGCACCAACACGGACAGGAACTGAACCATTCTGTTCCACTGGCCCCCACATGTCCAGTCTGCACACACAATATTGCTTACTATTCACAAATCAAAACTAAGTGAATATACAATCAATCCTGAGTTAACATTGTCACATACGAAGTTCAGCTAAGACTTCACTGCTGGTGACCACAATGTTTTGATAAAATATCTCTGCCTGTATGAATTTTTTTCTAGCAAAAAAAATCTCTCTCATGCATATACAATATGTTGTTTTCCACTAATTCTAACCACACGAGACTCTTAAAATTGTCTACACAATTTTTCAGTTAAATAGTGGAAAACATTAATGTAAAGTATGAATTCTTTTTTGCTTATTTCTAACTAGAACACCAAGGTCCTCAATAATTTTTCAGTACCATACCAGAGGTGCCAACCATTTGCAAAAACTATCAGTAGTATTTTGTTTAAAAATCCGTAGTTTTCATCAATTTTCAGTAGTGACCAAACTCATTTTTTTTTGTTCTCAACAAACTCGTATACAAATTTACAACACTAGAAAAAATTAAGTACAATTCTGAATTATTTTTAATTGATACAAATGGCTTCAATAACCACCGGTTTGATTTGCTACAGGCTCCAACCAGCAGTAGGTCTATGGAAGTAAAATCTCTAATTACAACCCTTTTCGACAACTGTCTCGGACTGTGGAAAATTATGAATATAGGCAAGATATATTTATACCAAGATAGGCTACATTTGAAACAATTTGACGGTAATATACACATGCAAAAAGAAAGGCGTTTCAAACTCTTTATACAGGCCTTCCTTGAATGAATTCATTGTGTTGGCCAACATAAAATCACGACATGAAGACATGTAATTTTCATTCTCAACAATTTCACAGTTATTTGCAGCCGGTAATAAAAACTTCCTATTTACGCAGGATTGTATGTCATTCACTCTGGTTCATAAACGCCAGGTTATTGCCGGTCGTTTGTGCTTATAGCAAATATATTCTGTGTATCATATCCTCTAAACAAACACGGCTTCACTATCACAAACGGTTAAATATTACATTTCTTTATCAGAAATTATGCTAATTTTTTCAATTTTTCGCACTGTTATCTATGGTGACATGACGTGAACCATAATCACGATGAGAAAGTAAACAAATGCGCAAATTTTTTAAATAAAAATTGGAAATATTAAATTCGTAGTATTTCTGCAACATTCATGATTCCGTAGCAACGATACATAATTCGTATGAACTACGGAAAATTCTTAGTACTTGGCACCTCTGCCATACAATTCACAAATATTCATCAATTACAATATTTTTAAGATAGATTGGAACCCAAGCACTGTATTTAACACTAATGAGAAAATGTAATTTATACAATTATCTTTTTCTGTAAAACTTTGGTTTCTAAGAACATGTAACACAAAGTTATACCAATGTTTAAAACAAGGAATGACAACACAGGGCAATTAACTTCTTTTCAAACACAAAATGTCACTAACCTGAAAAATACCCCCCATAGAGCCTATCCAAACAACATTCTCCATCAACAACAAGTCTGAGAAAGCCCTGTGTGGGACGAGAAATCTTGGCTGAGCGCCGCTGCTGTTTCTGTGCTATGGTGCGTGCAATGCGCAATAGATCAACCTGTTGGGAGCAACCTTCAGCCTGGTTTCCATCCAGATATGCCTGGAGATCCTGGATACCCATGATGGCTGAAAATACTTAGGTCCCACCTCACTCCAGTATTCCACTCACACACATGTAACACTCATGGAAAACATACATATGCTGCCAACTGAAACAGAAAAAAGACATAAAAGTCCACATTAGAATGATGATTACTGCCTATTCAACAAGAAACCCATTTTAGTGCAAATAACAAGTTGGACAATTTAATTATGGATTCTTCGATTCTAGCAAGAATTGAAGGTTAAAAATTTTTCTATTGTTACCTTGAATTCAATTTTATTCTTGAGATTAGTTGTACTGCCCCCCCCCCCTTTTTTTCCAAAAAAAAAACACCTCCACTTGCTTTACATGAATATAAATTAAATTATATTACACTCCTAACTAAGCACAACAATTTCAAATATGCTGTCTATTTTATTTATTTTATGCATTTTCCATTGTTTGTGTGAACTGAATCAATATTTTCATCGAGATAGTTATAAAATAGTGAAATTACAGGAAGCACAAAAAATAAGTTTTGCCAAAGTTTCTGCTGTTCTTGTTTGTAATTGGTTTAAGATGTAGCACATTGTTCTGAAAAACTGTTACAATGTATTCCCATTTATTACAAAATTGTCACAAAATATCAACTTGCACAAACATTGACTGCAATGAAAATGAAAACGGAGTGTATGTCTTATTAATATGTTAAAAAAATATAACCTAAGGCATAAAATTAACTCACAAGAATTGGGTTACCAGATATGTGGAACTCAGAAAGAGGACACCAAGAAAAAAAAAAGTTCAAGTAACTGACTTTAAAAAGAAGATGCTTATAAGAAAACGACAAGAACAAGGTAACATAATTTTATAATGGAAATATACAATTAGTTTATTATTTTGCAGGGCAATCAATAATAAACTCCCGATTAACAGTGTCAATCAGGACCAAAGAAAACATGAATGAGCAAATTTGTACTAAAAAACCCGGATAATCAAATTTACATATTTTTACTATTAATGGAACAGTGATATTGGCCCCAAAAATCGTGATAAAACAAAGTATTCATAATACATTTCAAAACAAACACAAATCACACACTTTATGTAAAGGATTTCGAGTATACAATATTCTAACTGATACTTATGTTGCACTGAGTATAGATAGTGTAATTCATGGCGCAAAGAGTATACACATCTTGCGCCGGGCCGGAGCACGTGGGTTGGGCAGCAGACACAGAGCAATAGATAAGCGGTGTGTAGTTGGGTGTGTCACTTTCTCAACATATATCACTCAGACCTAGGGATGGGTTAAACAGATACTTTCATATAACGAGTTCCATCGTTCCATTTCCAGTAACGTTTTATTTTTATAACAGGTTACTGTGAAATATTTCTCACCTGTCTGGACGTTCCGGGATGTAACAATTATGTGATTCAATGTTCCAAAGCAAGGGGTTTCAAGAAATAATATTCGAGCATGTGCACAGTTGCAAATCAAGATGTCCCAAAAATTACTTTTATGCGTACACACAGTTGTCAGCAGAGGGTTTCAGTGAGGCAATCCAAGACATTCTAAAACCATGGAGGTTATAGATGGGGTGGTAACAGCATATCTTCTCCATGTTTATCAAGTAAAGCTGATGCCTTATCTGACTTCTTTCAACTGCACATGCGCAGACGGATTGTTTATGTCAGCTGCCATATTATGAGTGGCAAAAATTACATAGTAAGCAATGTAAAACATGTACCTTTTTGCCACTACTAGCTCTGTCCTTTATCATTTTCAGCTTCACTTTCGTGTCTCGGGTTCCACTCCATAGACTAATACCTCCACGTCTAAAACTAACGGAATAAACCAAGGAACATGTTACTCATGTAAAACGTTACCGAATTGTAACAGTTTATTATAACTGCTGCGTTAAATAACGCCCATCTCTACTCAGACCTGTCCTCCAGATGGCAGAGTTAGTTGAATGTTCAGAATGCAATGCAATTATAATGGGACTTTAAATGAGGCAACCTTGCATTTAAACAATACAGTACAATCTCTATTACTAGGAGTTTATTTAAATTTTACAGACTTACAAACACACACAAGTTTAAAAACTAGGGAATGTTAAGTTTTTTGGTAACACTTAAAAACCTGATATGAAAAAAATGTAAGAAAAGTTAACGGTACCTTCCTCGAAAAAGCCCAATTTTTTTCTGCTTGGCACGGGGATTGATGTTTTTGTTGATAACACAACATGCTCAATTTTTTTCTAACTTTTCCATGATAGCTTAAATGGCTCTTTTATGCTTTGTTGATGATGTGAAAATTAACACTACAAAGTGGACAATGACTGGCGGTCGATTAACTGGCAAGAAGTGATGTTTTGGGAGAAAAAAAATGGGGGGGGGGAGGGGAGGGGGTCCAATATGACAAACTTGTTATTTCGTAAGTTGCCAAGTTTCACTTTGGACGTTGTAGACAATCACATGTTAGCACTAGCGGCAGGGGCTGGCTATATCCTATACAGTGCAGTGTTAACAAGTGAAGCCAATGTGTAGCATGGAGTTAGACCATTGTTTTCCAGTAAAAACAAAAGTCACGTAATCCACAGTAACAAAAAACATTGTATCTGCCTATATTTCGTGTGTATTTTGATGAGTATTAAAATAAACATAAATTAATGTACAACCATTTTTGACCTAAACGATAATGAACATAAATCGTTGAGTTTGCTTGTCTCAGATAACTAAATATAAATTTTGTCATCAAATATGTAAATTTATCAACTATTTACATTTAAATGGTGTTGTATACAGTGTTTTGGTTGATTTGATTCCCATTCCCTATACATTTACCTTGAAAATATTTCAGGAAATAGTTTTCTGACGACTATGATGAAACTTTAACAGTACTAAAATTGAATATAATACACAATTGAAGTCATCTGCGAGTGCATTACAAATGAAGCAGCCATGCGGGAGAGAGAACTTTTGTTTACATTGAAATTGAACAGCCTTGCGAGTGCTATATGAACTCGCTAGTTGTTCTGAATTTTCTCTAAATTTGTGTTATTCTTGAGTTTGTAAAATGTAAATTGGGCCTGTAAACATACCTGAAATTATAATCTAATTTTTACTTATTCGGCAGCCAACGAAAACTAATATTAATGTATGAAAACGCATACGACCCGGGCCAAGCGATTCCAATGTTTACTGTATTCATATTGTTACGTGCTGCAGCTGGCGCCAACACAGCTGCCCCGCACCATAATCTGAGACCCACATTGCCCTCCCCCCTTCCTGGAACGATGCGCTCCCAGCATCCTGATTACCCCTTCTGGAAATCCTGCGAATGCTGACGGCGACAAGACGTGCTGGTGTTACAGACCTCTTCTTGCCTGCTAGAGTTTCCTATATGTTTAGGGACGATGCAAGAATATTCTGGTGAGACTGGCTGGTGCCTCAGCCCTCCACGATGCATCACGCCAGTTGGGGAAGACTCTAGGTGGCGGCCTAAGACCTATATATACTGCAGCAACACAGCGGCCGACAGTCTTTGATGGAGGCCGCCTGGCCGAGTGTGCGCAAGCGAAGAGAAGTATGGACGACAGCGAGTGAGGTGTACGTGGCTTGAATGGACGAGATGATGTGTAACCGATGAGTGAAGCCTACTCCGTATGTGAGGGCACTTGGAGGACTCTCGAACATTGGGATTGATGGAACATGGACTGAACTGAGGTGGGACTGAATGGAAGTGTATTACTGATATTGAAAATATTTGAACTGTAAAATATGGATGCATAAATTATAAAATAATTCAATAGGTTGATACACTGTCTATTGGGACTGATCTTTATTTATTTAATTTCATTGATTTCTTTATCATAATTATAAATTTTATTAAATGGTATAAATTGTGAATAGTAAATGATTTCAATTTATTGTGAGTATTTGAGTTCAGAGAATTTTGCAGTGGTTATTTTAAATAAAATAAGAAAACTATGATTAATTCTTTTATTTGATTTCGACGTCCATCCCTTAACAAACTTGGTATAGCCCACTTAATTTCTAAACAGAGAAATTGTAACACTGGTGTCAGAAGTGGGGATATAGGCATTAAAAAAAAATAAAATAATCAAATATTCGTAATTAGTATTTGTAAATATCACAATATTTGAGTAATAGGCCAATGAATTGTTTTGAAATTGTTTATATACTAACTAGAAAAATGTCGGCAGACATGGAACCACTTCGTGCCTTGATCGAAGGACTGAGTGGTCAAATAAGTAATGTAAATAATCAGATTAGTAGTGTTAGGCAATCTTAATAGTGTAAATGAAAATGTAAACAGTAAAATAGATAGTGTTAGTGTATCTGTAAATACCTAATTTATATGTGTTAGTGAAATAGTGTAAACGAGAATGTGGACAGAAAGATAGGTGTGAGCGAGTTGGTGGACAAGAAGATCGACAGTATGAGCTAGACAATGGGCAGTGATAAGCAAGAAATCAAACAGGAAGCGAGTGCCCTCAAGAGGGAATGGCAGGAGTTCTTGCAGCAATAGGAGAGACGACATGCAGGGGCGGAAGAGGAGCCAAGATTTTTAACCACCGATGAGTGCCGGCAGCAAGAAGGTAGAGGTCGCCACCAGTGGAGCTATCGCAGGGGAGACACAGCAGTTCTGCAGTTTGGGAACGCCCCAGCCAGGGGTGGGTAAAGGTGTCACAATAAAAACTGCCCCTTATGATGGACAGACACCTTGGCGCAAGTACCGGCACCAATTCAAGATCGTGGCCACCCTGAATGGCTGGACTGAAGAGCAGCGGATGTACTACCTGGCGGCTGTGCTGAGGGGACCAGCACTGAGCATACTGCAGTCGCTGCCAGAACGACATCGTCAGGAATACTCCACATTGATGTCAGCTTTGGAGCTGCGATTCGGCGACCGGTACCTGCCCACCATGCCCAACAGGCGAACCACTGCAGGAGCTGTGGCAGGACATCGTAAGGCTGTTGCACCTGTCTCTGGAGGGATGCTCAGAAGAGACAGGAGATGCCATAGTCGGCATCTTCGTCGACGCTGTCGCTGACAGGCATCTTCGTCGACGCTGTCACTGACACCGATGTGGGGCAAGCTCTGCAGTTAGCTGCGCCTCACACCATCCAGGATGCCTTGGCCCAAACACTGGAAGTGGAGTCAGCACAGCAGTTATCAGTGCCCCGACATCCAGTGCGGGCAGTGATGCTTGATGAAGGGGAGGACGACAGCATCAAGGGGATGTTGAAGGTCTTGCAAACGACCATGAGGCACATCGCCTCCAGGGTGCGCAGTACAGACACTCGCCGTCCCCCACCCAAACGGTCGGAATGTGGGACGTGTGGACAGCCGGGGCACCTGAGAGCCAAATGTCATCAAAAACAGCAACAGCCAGGGAGCAGGTGCAATGTCTTCGGGAAACTTGTAAACACTGGTCTTGAGGGGCAAAGATTGGTGATTGCTGGAAGGAAGGCCACAACGCTTTTGCAGGTGCGTTCAATGAAACAAGACTTCAATGCCATATTGGTGAAGGGGAGTCTAGATGATGTTTCTTGCCAGATAGTCATTGACACAGGAGCGACTGTAACAGTGGTAAGACCCGACATTCTTGGGCCTTCCCTCCAGTGATTATCATGGATCACAGCTATTTAACAAAAAAGGCGAGACCACACCAGTCAAAGATAAGAAAAGGGTACTCTTACAGCTCGCTAACCTTGAAGTAGAGCATGATATATACATAGCCGAAATAGAGGGCAAATGCATTTTGGGTCTTGACATTTTACGTAAGCTGGGATGCTGTATTGATGCTCGACTGGGGGTGTTACATGTAGGTATTACCAAGTTGGTAGTGTCAACACGAAAAGATTTATCTTCGTCAATGAGCTAACCAGTAGTGTGTAATCAGTCAACTTGTGCTTCCTGCTTCTAACGTTATTCCAGGCAGATGCCAGGGAAAATTTGTCAGGCGATTGGGCATAATCTAACCAGCCCAGGAAAGTGGCATTTTGCCCGATGGTGTCATTGTAGCCAGGACATTGATTTATTCAAAATTGGACAGTTTACCTGTTACGAGGATTCATTTGTCTGACCGTGTTAACCTTCTTGAAGAGGGGCCACAATACGGTTTTGCAAGCAGGTCTCACAGGTAGATTTTGTGTTGATTACCGCCAACTTAATGTGACCAAGAAATATTCTTACCCACTCCCTAGGATAGACGACACCCTGAATAACCTAACAGGTTCACAGTGGTTTTCTACTCTATACACAAAGAGCACGCAAGAGGCCAATAATTTCGAACTTGCACATAAATGTTGTTTTCAGTGTAAAATGTGTGATATTGTATTTGCAGGGTTTAATATGTCTTAAAATGTTTATACTGTTTCTTTCTGTTTTAAAATTGTTTGGTTATGAAATTCTTAGAGCCTGCGGCACCGAGATTAAGAACACTGATATTCCGGCATGAATGCTATCATAAAGAGACATTAAATCAATATGAAAATTCATAAGAAAATTATAAAAATGTGAAGCAATATTTAATTTAATTTGTGCCATTTTATTTTCTATAATAAAATATTTTATTCTGTGTGCATAGCACTTCCGTTTATGTGAACCCCGTAGGCAGCCATGGTAGGTCCTTGTGATGCTTGCCTCTGAACAGTCTGTCGAGGAGAGCTGGCGAGGTAAGACAATGTTACGTACACACTACCAACTTTTGTTTACTGATGTAGGTTTCAATAGTCAATTTAGTTTACCGATCAACCTTTGCTTGCGTATGTTTTGCCAGACATTTCCCCAGCATTATGCTTCCGCTTTACTAATTTATTTCATCCTTGTGGCATTTTTAACTTAATCAAGGAGAAGGAGTAGAAAATGTCTGCGGTCACGCAAGTTACACAACTTGAATCAGGCGCCATCCATTGTAATTTCTGCATTATTGCTATGTGCAATTTTAACGACTTTGTTTTTATGTATGCATTTGAGGGTATTTTTCATGTTTGAATATTTTACGGCAATATCACGTTTAACCACGTGGCTGACAGAGACTGAGTATTTGTATAAGCAAACATTGCATTTTGAGAGTTTATTTATGTAACATCGTATGTGCAAACTTTTATTCAGGGCTCTATATTAAATTTTGTCAGGGTTTCGTGTAATTTCGCGTAAATTAATGCTTTTTGTGTTTGACCACGCTGTCACTTTCATGTTTGATTTTATTGCCATCAGGCATGTTACAAGCCTGTAATCATGTAAATTGTAATGAGAATAATTTCCTCAACAAAAATAATATTTTGCCTGAATTTAATTTTCCATTTCCACGAAGAAATTTGCAATTCCACCTGCACCACATGGTGCGCTACGAACTTCATGCAGCGGGATCCGCGTCATCTAAACTTGTTTTCATACATGTGTGTGTTTATTGTGAATACTGATCTCGTGTCCCATCTTGCTTCGTGTATCTTTTGAGGGTTTATGTAATTGTGTAATTTTTGTATGGTGCAATTATTCCCGTCCTAGCCGGCTCTGTGTATAGGCAGTCACCACACTACCCACTTGCTGGAGGACGAGCCCCGACGAGTTTGCATTAGTGATGCCGAGTAATCACACATGTTAATATGTACCATCAGGGTTTCATTTCGTAATACGTGTCCTATCTTCAGGGATAAATCGTCAGTCCACCCTAGCGGCTGTCGACTCTCTTCCCTTGTGAAGATAGTGTTTTCATATACACCATAGTGAGATCATCCATCTAGGCGTGCGCTAAATTAATTACGGGCTGGGGAGCACCCAAGCGGAGTTAGCTAGACACAACCTAATATATATCATTAATTTCATGGCACGATTTGTACGCACAGTATCAATAAATACAAGTCTCACAGTGAACTTACCTCTTTCATTTTTAGAGACAGTGTCCTAGCCACATGTGTTTTTCAAGTGATAAATATGTTTAGTAAAAGTTTAGTATTGACTACGTGTTTGTAAGTAAGCACACGTGAGACGGACACAGAACCCACAGCATCCCTGAGAACCCTGTCTCAATAGTGCAGTGATTGGGAAGCACCACTGGTGCTCAAATTACCAGTAAGTATTTGTGTTATCGTTCATCTCGTGTCTCACCAGACAGCGTTAAGCTTCATTATATTTTTCAACAGTTATTTCTATAAGAGATTTTCTAATACCTATTTTTATGTATTAGCAATGGATCCGAGCAACAATTTCCAAATAAGTGATTATACTTTTGCAGCATTTTTGTACTATGATGATCACAAACACATTCAACGTTTGTGGTATTAAGTCTTAGTTGAATAAGTAACTTGTTATCCTCTTCAAATTCATTTATCTGCCTGATTCTTTTACTCACCATTAGCAGCCTTATGACAAGATTCATTCAAGAAGATTCTTACAGAGCACTCCATTATAAACAATGTCCGTAAAATTAAGTAAAATTTAAAGACATGTCTAATTTACATAAGTCATGGCATGAATAAAATCAATTACTGACTACATACCACTTTAAAACAACAAACACTGAACACTGAGCGCCTAAGCCTACATGTGACAGTTCCTGTCCTAACCTGCTCAGACAAGCGTACACGCATGCCCATAATATGAGTACACAAAGCCATAGGCTGTTCACAATAAAAGTGAGCACTTTTTAAGGCCCTCCCAACAGGCATTAACCACTAACAAATATATGTTATTGCAACCTCAGGCATTAAATTTTGATGGTGGTGAAATGTATACACTGTGTTTATTGGCCACACTGCAATGTTTATATTAAAAAGCAGCAGGAAGATGGAAATTGGATGAAAGGAAAAATTTATAAGGTCCTTAAAATGTGCTCACTTAACCACGAACAGCATATATCTAGGAACTTCTTTAAATTACATAGCAACGTGTAAGCAATTAAAGGCACATTAATGCCAAGTACATGACAATTAAATTACTAGGCAGCATAATAATGATCAACAACTTAACATGATTACTACAATTGAATTATTTTTTGCATCTTTGGTCAGCTATGGAAAATAAACAGACTAAAAAACACAGGGATTTTAATGTTGTGTTAAAGGTCACAATGGCAATGTTTTGTTAAACGTTCAGAATTTTTGCACTTGCCCTTTTTTATAGCTTCTCAGAAAATGGATTTTTTTTCCAAAAACACCAACTGTAAATAATTTTTTCACCCAAAAGGGATTGAATAAAATTTTTTGACAATATATCAATGCAAAGTACTTCATGTAGACTTACTCGCCTCACGGTTTCATTGTTTTTTTAATTTGGGAAGAAAGTAGGAGTTGAAAATATATATATATATATATAAAATAACATAGTGACACTTTTAATATGCAGCCCTAAGTCTCCTCTTTGCAATGACATCTCACATGACTTTTGTAGCTTTTATAGTTAGTAAGATATGAAACAAAAAGTAAAGGCTCGAAAATGTATATTTTGCTACGCGGCGGTGGCCATATTGGTCTATAAAAGCAATATGGTGGGAGATAAAAATCTATATATAACTTCGGATTTGCAATATTGGAATATGTACTTTTCATGTGACAAAATTTTAAATTTTTCCAAATGGGTTAGCAGCGATCCCAAGCTCTTTATCCTCTATGGGAGCGTTTAGGTGACTTATCTTTCTTTGGGTCATACTTTTCCAAATGTAGCCTTGTCCTCAAATCGCAGTGTATTCTGGGTTAAAACAGGGAATTCTAAGGAATATATTGTACTCAATCTCTGGTGCTTGCAAAAGTATTTGTCTTAAAATACATTACGACTTTATGCATTTAATACTTTGAATGTAAAAATAATTTAAATATTTGTTTGTACATTAACAATGTGAAAGACTTTATATATTTGATGCATTCATTCAACAATTTATTGCTAAATACTATGGATATTTTATGCATAAATGCTAGATACACTGAATATTTTACGCATTAATAAATGCCAATCTATTTACGCATTAACAAATGCTGGAATCTTTGCATGTTTAAGCATTAACATTTTCAAGGTGAAAATATTTGAGTTTTGAAAAGAAAACTGACTATTCTTTAGAAATTTTAAACAGAGTGATTTTGTGTGCTAAATTCTGACATTAGATGCTAAATAATCTAAAATTTTCTGGGTTACCACATCCATTCCTACTGAAAATCTGGCCTTATGGGACATATGGTGATACTTATCTCATGTCTCAAGTTCCAGTACTGGAGTCACCCCAACGGTCAGGTCTCTCTGTTAGACCAGTCTGCTGGATTTCTGTTTATACCAATAAATTCTACAGGGGAGAACCACCCCACCTAAAATCATATTGGTTCATCCCCTCCTCCAATAACACATCTCCGGTGAACACAGCACTTCCTGTATTACTATACAATGGTAGATTAATCTTAAATGATATTGGAAAGTTTTGATGACATAAATTAATATCTGGCGCAGCACTGCCCTCTTTACGAAGTTTGAACTCTAGCCGGCCGCTACCTCCGATCGTCCACACTGCTGGCACAGTGGCACTCCAAGCGGACATGCCCGCAAACACAGGTGCATATCCCGCTGGCCATTTTCAGTCCTCAGTGAGCACTTGTTTCAGGCGGACGTCACTGTAACAAGTCTCGTTCATGTATGCCGCCGACACACATAATTGTCTTCACCAGATAGGGAATCCACATTTACAATTAAGTAATTAAAATGTCATGATATGGATTGTTAAAGTGTACTAATTTCATTAAAATCTTTCTGATGTCGAACACATAGCCGGCCCGGCAATCAGCCGGCAGGTAGGCGGATTCAGAGCAGACGGGCTGACAGTTAAATAGGTACAGCTTGCTGGCGAAAATTCTCAAGTCTGAGACTCCATGTCAGAAACTCACTGAAAGCTTGTGTGTTATCTTTACTCATCTCCCACCAAAAGTATGCAGTAGATTGTAAGCCTAGTACTAGACACAGTAAAATTTTTATCAGTCAACCTAAATAACTTTGCAAATCTTTAGAATTTTTTCAAGAAAATTAAATGGTTTCCATATGAACATTTAAAAAAACCTAGGGGTTTCCTCTGCCCTCTGCTTGGCAAGCCGTAGTAACAAGGCTGTAGTTAGGTTCAAAACAGATGAAATTTGTGTAGCAGCAGTGACAGTTTTAGTGTGAGCTGGTGTACTGTGAATTTCCCCAATCTTGTATTCAGGTCAATTATGTACCCAGGGTAATTCCTGAACTTGCTTATCTATCTGGGACAATTTCTCCTGTAGGTATTTAGCCTCATTTTCCAGCTTTTGTTAAACATTATAATGTGCTGACTCATACGACTTAAAACTACTTTCCGAACTATGATCAAAATTTGTCAGCTGTTGATCTATATTAGCCTGAATGTTAGGGCCTGTACCAGGCGTATGAGTGTTAGGTCAGTCAGCTGTACTTCTATACTTTCCCAAGTATTTTCATATTCTGTTTGTAAATTTCATGTACAATGTGCTAGATTGTACTACGTCTAAGTTAGACGACTTTACTGATCCGCTTCATCTGTACGAGCGAATGTGTTATTCTTTCAAATAAACAAATTTCAAACCTTCCAAAATTATCTTGCAATTCCTCCAGTCACGCTGATTGTTCTGCCTGACTTGCTGGAAGTTCACTTACACCTGACTGTATATTTGTTACAATAGCCTGCATCTTTTTTAGGTTAGTCTGAAACTAAGTTACATTTGATAAACTCCTTCTTAAGTGATTCGTAACTTAGAGAAAAATTCTGGTTCATTTGTTCAAAACGAGCTTCTGCAATTAGATTAATTTGTTCAAGTTTTTGACTAAACTGCAATTACATTGACTGTATCTACAATATGAATAATTGTAGCATCAAAGGTGTGCTCATATTATTATGTTCACGTTTATTGTATTTTCAGGAAATTCATTAGATAGAGATTCAACTTCGCTTTCAACCATGGCCATGTTTTCTGTAACAGTAACTACATCGTTAACACAGTGAGGCTTTATCGGGTGAGCTTATTGTAGTTTCGTCGTCCGCCATTTCATCTTCCTCTGCATTACTAATCTTATGAAGCAAGCTGCGAAGAAAATATGCCTCTCGTAAGGGGTTGGTTGCTCATATTGTGTGAATGTAATTACTAAGACATACATGTGTGAATTTCCCTCATTGGCACCAAGATTTGGGATGCCACATTTATTGTTTACTGCCACTGCGATCAGTGGCTGTTTTGTTTTTAATATTACAATGATTGCCACAGAATAAAAATTAAATATTATATAAGTTATTGTATTCCACAGAAACAAAGTTGTAACAAAATGTTGAGTACCAGTAATGTATGATTTACGACCAGTATAAATTTAGGCAACTGGCAACACCAAAAATTGTGCCTTATAATTATCTTAGGATTATATTTCAGTGCCTACAAGTGTAGCAGGTAAGTCATGAACCATGCGCAATCCAACATTACCAGTGTACCACTGTCGACATAAGCATGGTCATGAGACATAGACTCAATATACAATAGATAAGAGACGCCGACATAAAACACAAGAAAGCAAAGACTGAATAATTACACTATAAATAACGAGGACTCTGACATATTAGATTTTATTACATAGCAATTAATTAGGCAATGCAATTAGTGTGGAGGGAAGAAAGAATTTAGCTTCAAATTACTAAATTTAACATACTAAAATGGTGAAGAATAAAAACGGATTTAGATTGAAGGAACTGAATTAAGTGAAGTTAACTGTTTTTTTTTTCAATTCAACTTAATAGTGAGTGAGATGTTATGATGTTAACATCCCCGCCTGAACACAGCCTCGCACCTTCATATGAAACCAGGACGCTGGGCATTACAACAATGCAATGCAAAAAGAGCCCAACAGCAGTAATCCCTATCACCGGCCAGCAATTGAGGACAGCTTACCAAATAATGTGCCGATATACGCCAGCAGACCGCGGGGCGCATCGTCTTCCCACGTCCGGCCAGCATCAAAGGAAGATCTAAGAATGGTTGTGTCTGATCGCCACTAACTGCTCTACCAAAAACAGTCTCGGGAAACATGTTTAAGGTGGGGAACAGTCCAATTATTTTAACATAGCAGTGGCAAGAGTAATCATAATTATGTAAATTAAATTAATATCAGTCAATAGAGCTCCCCCAAGTGTTTAATATTACTGTACTGTGTCATAAGTGCCTCATGTCTAAAATAACCCTCCCCTCCCACCCAGTCATAGTAATGATCTACCATCTCATATCTCATCTTGTCATTCAGCTATGCCTCTAACCCATTCATGTATGGAGATGACAATGTTACTTTATAACAGAGGTATAACATTGTTTCAAGATAAACCATTTCAATCGTACAAAGGACTTATCTGGATGATGTTACTAGTTGACATTACCCAGTGATACTTTGACGATGGCATGATTACAACACCGTAGAAATAAAATAATTAGAGCTATTTTCATGCCCACACAGTTTTAAAAACTGCCATGTCTCGCCCCTGTGGAAACTATGTTAGGATAGGCAATGACTTCAATTAATCAATTTGATCAGCCGTCCCTAACATTACGAAGGACTGCTATATAAGTCTGTGCCAGAAGGAGTGTGTCCTTAATTTAAAAGAAATTGTAGGTTCCTAAAAATCAGGCAATCTTTGATTATTATCACAAAAGTTAATAAAACCTCAGCAATACAAAACCTCCTTGGCTTGTAGTTCTTATCAAAAATAAAATTTCATACCTCCTTTAATTAAGGTGCTAAGAGAAAACCTTCAGTATCATAGATTTAAGTATCCCTAAACTGAATACTATAATAAGTTATGTTCTTCAAAAAAAATATTCTGAGAGGTGACATAAAAAAAAATTATGAATGCAGCTAATGAGTGGGGCTTCAAAACTTAGTAGATAAACAATATTAAGCACAAAACATAAACAAACAGAAAATTCACAATAATAACAAAGCTGTAATACCTGTACATCATAGTTGTATGCTGAGAATATAAGCAAATTCAGTGTACAGTGTGAATTTGACTGTAAGGAGGTATGTGATTTACGAGTATTTCATTGTGATTAATTCAATAATTCAGTTTGATGTATTAAATCAAATAGTGTGAAAATGAGTGTTTTTGTGCCATTATAGCCATGTGAAGTGTTAAAATATAATAATTGTGTGGAAATGTGTATGTGGTGTTTCGACAAATTTTACAGACATTGTGTTGTTCTTTATCAGCAATTTATCACCTAGGAGATACGATTGCAGCCTACATAGGTGAGTAATGTAATGCATTTGGAGTTTTAGCATGGAAAGTGTATATAATGTAGTGAATTTTACTGCATAGAAGTGCACGAGTGTAGTAATTGAAGGGTTTATGTACTTTTGCCGATAGTCATGTAAAATGCAGCAGACCTAACCAAATTAAAACTAACTTCACGATAGGTGAATTGCAGAGGTGGATGAACTGACACGAGCATACTTATTATACACTTTTTAACACATTATACCATATTGTGAAGTTAGGGTGAGGTAGGAAAGTTCATCTTGCATTTAACCTGGTTAACGTACCCAAATAATATGTCATTTACATACATTTTACATGTTTTACAGCACAATTTCCCGTATCTTCATAGCCCTCACCACTAAAGCATTTGGTAGTATGTACCTATGTACTTAATGCAGATATCCCACTCTTTTTAGCTAAAAAAATTTCAAACACTTATCCAAAAATTTCAAGGACACCAAATTTACTGTATGGGCATTACAAGAATCAGTACAAATCAAAAGCTAGAAATTTTGCACATGAGCATACGGAGAAGTATTGAGAAATATTTTCCTTACATCTGATAGGGAAGGAGTAATTTAATTGTTACAACAACAAAAGAAGCTTTGTTCAAATGTTACTGTACTCTGTACACAAGCCCTACAGTCTCATGTGTGAGTACTATAATTCTCATATCTTTGGCTATGCTGGAAAGTGAATTGTCTTATCAAAACAAAAACACTAGTATGACATCACAACTACCAATAATAATTGCATACAGAACAAACATACAGGCCTACTATTGTGCACATTAAAAATACACATAAAGCACCATAGAAACTATTCATACATACAATAAATTTTCCTGTAAATATAATTGCTTAACACTTTTCATTCGTCATGCATAAATACAATGTACCTAATTAAACACTATGAAAATTCAGTACTTTAAGCACCTGAAAATTTCTCAAGCATTTTTCAGCACCTCAACATTATTTCAAACACTGTCCTTGATTTCTTTATGCATTTCAAGCACTTTCAAGGAGCATGGGAACCCTGGTAATGCAAATATTGTGATGCATCTGGTATATTTGAGCTCAGTGTAATTAGTCATTACAATTAAAGTGTTAAGGGAACTAAAATGACACGGAAATGCACACATTTTACATGTTTTACCCCACAATTACCCTGATCGCAGCCCCCATCGCAGTTGGTAGCATGTAATGTGAATATTGCGCTGCCACTAGCAAATTATTGTTCTCTGTAATTATCAATGTCGATTTATAACATTTTGCGTGAAAACTTATTTCATTCTCCGAAAAGCCCCTTTCTTACCTCCCCCACAATTTCCATGATCTATTCATAGCCCTCCCCACTATCGCATTTGGTAGTATGTAATGCGAATATTGTGATGCCACAAATAAATCCATGTCTTATATTAGCAATTACCATATACACCATTTGCAGGATTTTTTTTCTCCCAGTTTTCGGAAAAGCCCCTATTCTATATAATTACCCCTTAAAATCAGTTACTAAAACAATTCAGCAACAAAACTACACCAAACTCCTTAATTCCTTACGTTGGTGCAGCGATGTGATGTGTTGCGATAGAGCTGTAGCCAATCAGGATGAAGCAGAGTTTGTTAAGTGAAATTTTTGTGTTGCGATAGTCAGTGATAGCCTACAACCAAGAAGATTTGTATTTGTTAAGGAGAATAAAAATATAGGGTGTATAAAAGATTGTGATACCAAACATTTGTTTGTAAGTGTGACGAAGTTAATGACGTCAGGACGTTGATATCTAGTTGATTAGGTTGGTAATAGATTAAACGAGTGAAGCAATAAAATGCAACAACTAAGGAGTTAAGTTTTCAAGAGTGGCATGACTGTATAAACATGCGGAATAAAATAAACGTTAGAGAAAATGCAGCAGGCGAGTTTCGTGTGAGTTTAGTTTGACAGTAATTTGCCGGGTCGGATGTGTCAGATTTAGGAGTGATTTATTGCCTGTTTTATAGGAAATAATACTGTTTGAAGTGTTTGTTGAAATAAGTGTGTGATGATAAGAGTGTATATATGGGGTTATTCAAAAGACAATTATCTAATATGGAAATATGTTGTGCATCATGGAGTTTTCGAATGAAAATTATGTATGTACCATTGTGAAAATGATATGTTCCACGTCGGATAATGAAAATGAGTGTGACATTTAATGTTGGCAAAAAATGGATACGTTTGGTAAAGGTAAGTGTTGATACATTTGGGTATAAATGCGTGTTTCCGGTGTAATAAAGAGTGTTGTAGTTAGGTAATGTAAAGCAGGGTTTCATAATGCAAGATGCATTTCGCACGAGAATGCCAACTAAATGGCATGTGAGTTCACACGCAGGTAAATAAGACGAATACCGTCTCGCATCAAAAACAGTTGATAGCCCAGGTGAGTACCAAACAGCCAAGGTATTGTAATACAAAATACGAAGTTGCTTACGTCAACAAGGTATTAGTTTCAAAGCTATCCCTCCAAAATACAATTGTTTTTAATTTATTCTCAGCGAACTGTTTAACTTCAATCCACACTTTAAAGTTTTTTTCCATAAATGTTTTATTAGCCTGTATTCCTCTTTGCACACCTCAGATTATGATTTTCTTTTACTCTATGGTTGCGTTTACAACAGATCACATGACCAGCATACAAAAACCAATAGGATCGCAACTTGCATCGCCTTGGACGAGAAAAATAGGACCTGCTATATCTTCTCATTTCGTGCAAGATGTGCCTTGCATGCAAACTTGTGCAAGGTCGGCATCTCGTGCAAGTTTGGCACTCTTCTTGCATCGTGTGATCCCTGCTTTAGGCCAGGATTCTGTAGCAGGTACCTAGTCTTTACCATTTGTAATTAATTACTGGATATGTTTGATGTATGTAGTGACTTGTAGAAATAAGTTGTTGTAAGTAGGCCTAGTATGTTTACATGATATTCGATAAAGTGAAGCGTATAATACAGCAGAAATTGTATTAAACAAATCAGAAATGTGAATGTGTGTGGAAATAACACTTTTCTAGTGAAATATGCACCCATTACAGTGATTCATCCACACACGACCCATGAAAAACAAGGTGTGGCTGAACAACCAAAAAATGTGATTCGTCGTTTAGATACATGTTATTTTAGGTGCCAACTTAGTAAATAATTTACTATTTTTGTTCAAAATATGTATCCATTACAGTTATTCGCCCACATACAACCCATGATAAACAAGGTGAGGCTGATTTACCGAAAAATGTATTTCGTAGTTTACAAATATCAAACGTTAGTTTAAGCAGCAAGGTAGTAATATATTGACTATGATACAAATGTGGTATCGCGTTGTACACTTGGGTGGATGGGCCCAGTGTACTTGCACAACACCATATGTGGTATCGGGTAGTACAATAGAGCGGATGGGGTCTATCGTATTACCCAATACCATATATGGTATCAGGTAATACAATAGAGTGGATGGGCTGTAACGTATTACCCAATACCATATGTGGTACTGGGTAGTTTAATAGAGCAGACGTGCTATATTGTAGTTCGTGAAACTATAGTCTAAAAATGCTGAAACGTGTCCCCACCCAAAACCCCCACATTCCTGTGGATGCCCTATTGGATTGTCGCAGGTAAGGAATAGGGTAATATAAAAAAACCCGAATGACGTCATTGATGCCATATTGGCGACGTCATAAAAAGAATGTAAACATTGTGGCATCATGTTCTTAATCCCAAAATATGTATTTGTTTACGTTTTGAAAACGACTGTGTGTTTACACCGCCGTATTTGTATTTTTCTTGTTGCCGATTGGTTGTACAAAATAAAAGACAAGGCTTCTTATACACATGGACAATGTCATGAAAATTGTCTATTAACAAAAAAATTCTCGGTCATGTCTCTCGTTCTGGCTAGTTTTCATCTCACATGATGTTCATACTACATATTTTATACCTGCTTGAAACAAAGTGGCAATGTTTATTGTATGCTCGGAAGGCGTCGTCACCGACAGATAGCTCAATTGTGAAACAGCAAGTATAGCTAGTCGCAGCCTACTGCATCGCAACACTATGAATTGCTGTATTGTGGAACCATCTTTAATGGTGAACTTCATAAACCTGGGCTGTGTTCGATTTCAGTGCAACGTACCCTTGATCCCTTCCCGTTTCACGAGCCCTTGTTCCTTTCCCTGGTTAATTAAATTAATTCAGACGCTTTTGTTAGTTTCCACCTCGAGTTTTATTGTGTAGAATATCGCTCCAAGCGAGATTCATTTGCCTTTGTGACGTTTACAAGTGTTCTCTGCGGCCGTGCAGAGTTGTACATACATAACACAAACAAATGAAACATTTCAAACAATTGCAAAACGAAAACTATCTACGGCTGAGAAGGGCAATTTGCTCATGCCCTTGACTGAAGGGAACATTCTAGGGTAAATAATGTGCCCTTGCTGCGAATTCGGACAGTGGCAATGTGACGTCATATCCAGGATGCACTTCTCAAAGGGACGAAGCTAGATAAGGGCATTTTGCTGGCGATTTCGAACACAGTCAATGACTTAGGCCTACACCACATAAATATTTTCTATGGCAAACATTGTAATTCATCCCATTATTATTACATACATAAAATTCTAAGATAAAATGCGTTTCAAGATTTGAATATGCCCGGAGAAAACTGCATTTTAATTCGCAAATTTAAAAATTATGACTCGCAAGTAGTTAAGCCACAAATTTTTAAATACTTGTGAAGTAACTACTTTATTAATCACATTAAAGTATACGAAACAGCGAACCAGACCCAATACTACCGACCGCAACACACCAATACATACTTTTTGCACCGATAGCTGCATACGCGAAGTAAATACAAACGCAGGATGCAGTTGAACATGGCGAACAGCTCAATCAATTAAGATGAAGTACTTCATGAATATAACATGCTATTTCATAGGCAATTCGAACAAAAAAAAACAAACACACTGCGACGGATATTCGTAATTTCCGTCCATTAGTACCCTTTTCTATCATAACTCTGCGTCAAAAAGATTAATAGTAGCAAAGTTGAAGTCCTAAAAAGACAATGTCGCAGAACACTCGCCTCAAAATATCGTACAGTACCAAACATCAAAAATAGCTGTAATAAATACCGTTAATTACAACAGTAAGATATAAACTCATACGTATCCAAACAAAATACGAGTTATTCCACAAATACCATGTTAACAAACCCGGAACCGGCATGGCCGAAATCGACTCGCCCAAGGGCGTAAAGCTACCCGCACAGTAGGCACTGTAACAACATAATGCAAACACATCACACGTAGCAAAGGTTTAAAAACATGCCACAATATGTTATAACAAAATATCACCCAAAAGACGAATAAAGAAAATTTACCTCTACACGGTAAAGTATTCATCTTACATTAACAACCATTTTCTTATCTCTACAGTACACACGCGCGCGCACGCATACACGTTGCACCTGGTTGCACCCAACGAGAATGTAAATCTCGCATAAATGAACCGTAACCACGCGAGCGACAAAACAAGTAAACCAAAATTCGGGGACATAGGAATATCAAATCTTTTACGAAATCAAGGGCGATTCGCATAATCAAATAATTATTGAATTCAATTTCATTAACTCAACATTTAGAACTTAAAAATCACTTCATTTGCCTTTGAATGAATTGAAATCTATAAGATATCAAGTCTCCACAGAAAAATTAATAGAAACTTTATAACCCAAATCGCTTTAGAAAACCAAAAGAAAATTTTTAGAAGAATATAGAGGTAATTTCACACAGTAAAATATTTATAGCAATCAATTACGCGAATTAAATTTATTAGAGTAAAAAAATCACTTCATTTGCCATGCATTTAATAACGTTCGAAACCGTATTCAACTACCTTGACAATGCAACAGCAACATATGCTCAGCTAAATATTTCTGATACATTATCCAGGATCATCGGTGCACCACCTACACAATTCTGCATTGGAAAATCTCCCGCCTAAAAGCTGTTCACGATGGTTACAATTCACTTGGTGCTGATAGCACTGTCCAGAACCATGCCAAAAAGGAACGACATCAATTTAAATTCGCACTCCTGTAGCGCTCAGTACTGGAACCAGGAGGAGCACTCGTCATCAGTTTTCAGCAGGAATAATGCTCTCTGCTGAATGATATGAAGCATTGACATTCTTAAACATGTTGTAAACTGGGATGGATATATTTTCTTGTAATTTACGTCAGATTCAGAAGAGGTCGAGAATGAGAAAATATACTTTCTAATTGAAACTTATGCAATTAACAACAGCGTAATTTGCTCGTTATCAAGTTTATAAATTCTGTATAATGTAATTTGAGTTGTACATGATCTTTATACACCTATGTATTGGCAAAAGATCTTACAGGCGCAATAGAAAAACCAAACAAACAAGCAGCTATGTTGCATCCCTTATACTGAGACTGCCTGACCTACACATCAGTAGTTTCTGCCAGATCTATAGTCTCCAACCCAGACACCACAACACCATTTCACAATTACTGATCAGCAAATTCAGTACCTAAAGGAACGTTCGTCAGTACTGGTCAGCACTTTCAATATTACGTTTGCAACGTGCTTCTACCCCTATGACCATTTGTCCGTCAGCGACCTGCAATGCCCCCGAAGCAGGGCTGTATGCTCTATCGATGGGCAGAGTGTGCCCCTGTTCGCATGAGCTATCAGGAGCAACATAGCGCAACTGCAAGGGCACGCCAGTGCAGAGCAGCCGTTGATTGTCATGACGACCAGCGATGCTGCGAGGCAGAGGGAAATGAAATAGGTCCATAAAATAACAGAACTTTGGTCCTGGGCCTATATCATGCATACTTTTTTATGCTTATTAAATTATTTATTAATTGTTTTGATTCTTTTATTCATAGTGCATTGTATACAATACATTATATTTCTCATCACGAATTTAGTGTTTTGTCCAATCCATTCATACATGTTTTCTGTTGCAAGGTTCTTTTTATGTTTTTTTAAAATACATGTTAATTTAATAGCATGGTGCAAGGCAGAGAGCTGCAAGTTGAAGCAGAAAGTAGTGCGTTGATAAACTGAGGCGAGCCCGTGGGTCAGACAGGAAGTTCAGTAAGCAAGTAGAGTCAGACGGAGGTGGAGAATGTGTCGTGAGATTCGGCATATCCCACGTGTGCCGGGGAGTCTTCAACTTTTGATATGGATATTCTCTACAATCTTTCGATTTCAACTGACCGGAAAGCCACCTCCTCTTTCCGCAGGATTAGCATTGCTCTGGGAAGCTTCTGTTTCTTCATAATCCATTCTATGCCTTAAGATGCTTTTTGCAGTTTCACCATAGTGGTCGGTTATAGCCACCCTGTGTTAATGTAAATGCTCTCCTAGAAGAAGATTTCATTTCTCGAAATAAATCTGTGAACTGTTCGGCACGAGATTTATTTTCGATCGCTCTTAGCTTGTCAAGGGACGGGCCCTCATTTGGCTGAAATCCTGGAGAGGCTCACAATCAATGGCCTCACATGCTCAGTTAAAAAATTCCATGTGGGTAAAAAAAAACATAGATTTCTTAGACCATGTTATCGAACAGTAATGCAATCGGCCGAATCTGGAGCAACTAAGGCTCATTGATAGCCGTCCACAACATAAAACACTCAAGCATCTGCGAAAGTTGTTCAGACTCATTAATTGGCTGCGAGAACTCATCCCAGGGTTCCCAACAATCACCAAGCTCTTGACAGAAATGTTTTCACTGCAGAAAATATTTCAGTGGACGAGCGAGGCAGAGAAAGCATTCTCAGATATCAAGCATGAGTTCAGGTCGTGTCCGACATTAGCACTCCATGACTCGAGCAGACATTTGTACCTTCAAAATTACGAAAGCCAGGAGGGAATAGGTGCAGTATTCTACCACGTAAGCGACAGTGAAAACACGTTATCGACTTTAAGAGCACACAGCTAGGGCAAGCTGAGAGGCGTAATGACATGAATGAAAGATAATGCCTGAGGGTAAAAATATAATTTTGGAAATATCGAGTATCAAAGGTTTACACTACAGACCGACAATTGGTGCCTAGTGAGGTTGCATAGTATGCATGAAGAATGAAGCAAACTGACGAGATGGGCGTTACACTTGCAAGCCTACAATTTTGTAGTAGAACACGTGCCCGTAAGGAGAACAAACTGACGGGCGCACTGCTGCGTAATTCCAGCAATAGAGTGATTGTCCAGGATAAAGCAGAATGGGAAGACATTTTACCGCCAAGTTCATCCGATCCAGTATCGGGAGTATACGTACGAATGTGTGCCATATGCCTCCACCCCTTAAGACTGTTTGTCCGGCCGTAACCTGCAATGTCACCGCAGAGCAAGAGCAGGGCACGCTAGCGCAATGCAGCCGGTGGTTTGCCATGTGAACGAGAGATGCAGGAGGAGGCGGCAAAAGCCGATTAAGGCAAACTTGAGAACAAAGGCCTAATTAAAAACTTTATTCTGTTGCACTGATTAAAATGTTTATGGTTTCTTTTGTATTGTTTTTTTTTTTTTTTTTTTTTTTCATATTTGCAAGGTAACATGTTATAATGTATTTTCATCTTCTACAGAGTGTTTTCTCCATTTAATTTCACCAGTGTTTATGTAGCAGGAATATTCGAGTTATTTTTAATATGTTTATTTACGTGTCCATATATCGCAAGGGTCACTAATGCAAGTCATGTCCAAAAATTGTCTCGTTTCTGCACAAGGGCAAGACATGGCAAGACTCCGGATCCGGTGGGAGAATTAGTCGTTGCAATGCATCCATCGGAGGTGGCGGGCACATTTTAAGCTTCGTCGTTTCCCCATGCATGCCAGGCGGCCATCAACAACTTGTATCTGGACATTAATGGCAATAGACTTTAAGCACCAGGGACCTTCTCTTTTATTCAGCTGCCCGGTAAGCCACCTCAAATCTTTGGTGGAATAGCATTGCCCCAAGAAGCTTCAATTTTCAAGTAAGTTTTCAACTGTCGAAAGATGATTCCCAGTGTTACTGCATGGCCGGTCATAATAGCCAGGTATTTCATGTCAAGTGCCCTCATCGATGGGATATTATTTATCATAATAAATATGTGTGTGTGAACTTTCTCTACATCATTTACTTACGTCGCAATATGCGTGTCAGGGGACGGGACCTTACAATGCCCGTTCATTCAGTTTACATAAGTTATCTTATCCCCAAGTGTTCAGATTTTTGTTTCGCATTGTATCTGTGTGTGGGAAGTCCTGACAGCCCACGCATGCATGTAAAAGAGTACTATAGTTTTCCTACCAACATCAACAATTGTACATAGCGGACAGACGGGTCGTTTAGTATCCCACATAAATCTCGAGCAATAGTAAACAAGGTGGATGTCAACAATTCAACTTTAATTGTGACGAGATTGGTCCTTGGTGGACGACCCGCAACCCCGAGGTTAAGAGGAGCAGCATCGACATTGACGTCGCCTGATGACATCTGGCGCCTACTGGGTATACTCATTCCAATGTCTCACCATCATCGCTCCACAAAATCCTATTCCAACCTTTCCAGACTTCCACTTGCCACCCTCCATGCATCAGTACAACAGATAACAGCCGGCAACACAGAGGAGTTGATCAGCGATTTGCACAACGAAGTCTTTGAGGCACAGATAAGTAGCAAATTTATGCAGGAAAATGCCAGACAATGTGCGCAGCAAGAAATAGAGGGATGGCACATCATGCATGGCAGGTTGAGAACCTGTTGTACTCAAGAGCCGTGGAAGTGGAGAGTGTATGTCCCCAAGTTTGCAAGAGGATCAGGTTTTCATATATTCACATTGTGGCAGCATGGCTGGACTTCCAGGTATTGAGAAGGCGGTCAGGAATGGATGCGGCCATTGTTTTGGCCACGCCTTAGCAGGGTCGTGGGGCGATTTGAGCAAAAATGGCATAAATGCAACATATACAAGACATCGTGAACACGGAGAGTATTGGAGGAGAAGTTTTTCCTGTGCTAAGGATTTCCGGGAAACCTGTTGACGGACAATGGTGCTCAGTTTACCAGTCAGGAATGAAGGAAACTGTGCCAAAAATGGGGCGTTAATAACGTCGCGATGGCTGTGTATCACACGATAGCCAACCCTACAGAGCGTAGAAATCAGGAAATGAGATGTCAACTCATACTCCGTGTGGGCGAACAACATGACACCTAGCCGGAACACATTCGCACCATCCTCTATGCACTGAGGAGACGAGTAATCACAGCAATTGGGAGATCACCCACCGAAGAATTGTTAGGCCATAACCTATGCTTAATAGGGGAAGCGAAATATCCAAAACAGGGAGTCAGTAGTGAAATGCTAAGTACAGATACGCAGAGATGACAACGAGGTTTTTTGGCAGGTTTAGCAACATGCTGGCCACATCGTGTGCTATAACTGCACGGACCCACTATGTATAGGCTACCATTCGCATGGGAAGGAGAAAGGTAAGGGTACATCAGGGCGATATCTGTCTAACCCCAGGTTCTGTTGACGGCGATTTCGGTCCCAGTGTGTCCCGATCCCATGATGGCGAAGGCCGCGAAGAGCTAGCGAAGAGCAGGAGGGGATGTGATGTATGGCAGCACTTCAAGGGGGAGAGCCCGCAGAGGATCCACCCATGCGCACCGATGAAAGATCACCACCAGAGGTGTCACCGGACAGAACCATGGCTGACGAGCTCCAGGAGGAACGGGCCAAGCCAGAAAGTGCATCAGTACTTCAGGAGGATGCAGGAGGAGAGGGGGAAAATGAGCAGGAGTTACCCGGCATCAATACACTCCACAGGGAACTTGTAACACCTCGAACGCAAGTGCAAGTAGAGCAAGACAAGCAAGCACAAGTAGAACAATAAGGACAAGAGCTATTTGGGCAAGTGGTAAAAGTTTGTGGGAAAGAGGAGCAGCTGCAAGGACAATTGCAGGATCAAAGTGTTAATGCAGGTGAAAGTCAGTATATAGGGCTGTTCAGCCAGGTCACACCCGGAAACAATAAAACCAGCAGGAGGACAGCAGGAGCGAGGAAGGCGACATCGGCAGCGAGTCAGGGAGCTCGCTTTTCATCCAGTGGTCATGTCGGTTCAGGGCCTATATAATACATTCTTTGTTATGCTTATTTAATTATTTATTGATTGTTTTGTGTTTTTTCTTTATAGTGCATTATTAACATGTCATAATCTTCCTCATCATGAATATTTTGTTTCGTCCATTCCATTCATACATGTTTTGTGTAGCAGAGTTCTTTTTATGATATATATATGTATATTCAAATAATAGCAGGGAGCTGCAAGCTGTAGCAGAAAGTAGTGCCACTTTGGTGTGTTGGTAAGCTGAGGCGGGGAGTTCAGTAAGCAAGTAATGCCAGCTGGAGGTGGAGTGCGTGACGTGAGCTTCGGCTTTTTCTGTACATGCCAGGCAGTCTTCAACTTTTGATGTGGACATTCTCTGCAATAACCTGTAATGTAATTCTGGAATCTTTTCTTTCGATTTCAACTGCCCTGTAAGCCACCTCCTCTTCCCGTGGGATTTACATTGCCCCGGGAAGCTTCAGTTTTTCTGTAATCCATTGTATATCGTAAGATGCTTTTTGAAGTTTCACCGCAGTGGCCGGTTATAGCCACCCCGTTTTAATGTAACTGCTCTCCTAGAAGGAGATGTCATTTCTTTAAATAAATCTGTCTGTGAACTGTTCAACACGAAATTTATTTTGGATCGCTCTGTGTGTGTCAAGGGACAGGACCTCATAATACCAGCTCACTCAAGTTTCACGATTAACCATTGTTTTGCAAGTGTCAGTACGTATTGTTCTACACCTTATGGGTTTGTGGTTGGCACTGACACTCCATGTACGCGAGTGATAAATGTATAGGCAATTTTCCCGCCAATACCAACAATGGTACTTAGTCGACCCACCGGCAACCGTTTAACAAATAACATCCATTTGGAGTAGTAATCAATGGGGCAGAGGTCACCAGTATCATCGGCGAGGAGATTGGGTCCGGGTGGACGGCCCGCAACCCCGCGGTTAAGAGTGTCAGCATTTACATTGACGTCGTCTTGATGAAGTCTAGTGTAAAACCTCGTATCAAGTACCAAGTGGAATGCGACCGATAAAGTGAGAACTTTTGAAATAAAACTTTGAAAAAAGTTTCTGTAAATTAACGTAGCTGGTGCTGGACGAGTTTGGTTTTTCTGGGCTGGTGGACTGTATTTTTCTATACAAAATGAGACATCTGTCTCATACTCTCTAAAGCTCCTGGGCCATTAGACACAGATGGAAACTTGCCTCAAACCTTATATACCACACATTTGTATAAATATTCAATAAAAAATCATTATCTAGCCATGGAATCACTTAAATTCACTTACATGTTAATAGACTGAACTCCCCTTATAATGAATAAATATTCTTTATATCTATAAGCATTCACACATCCATCCAAATAATTGCTCGGTGGAAGGCAATATTTTATACACCAGTGTGATCCTAAATAAAAGAAAAATAATGCCCTGCTCCTTCTCTGCTAGTCTTTCGTCCCTTTTAATAAAGAGCATGTTTCCACGCACACACTTTCCAGTAGCATTCCTGTTAAATGCATGTAATAATTTGATGCCTAACAAGATATCGGTGCTGTTATACCCAAGTGCTGGAATGGCAATTTGCTGCTAGTGGGATGGTCATAGGGTCTCGAACGTGAGTTGACTTGTGCAGTTGTTATGTTATGTCATAATGGATATTATTTACAGGCATTGGTGTTGGATAAGGGGAGAAGGGGGTCAATATAATATATACTGAAACTTTTTAGTTCAGTCAACAAACACAATGAAACACCGCTAAACTCTACGATGTGTTGGAGAGAGTATTGATAAAGAAGAGAAGGGGTGACGGCTGTCGTGGCTTGGAAAGAGGTGGATTGGGATTTATAAAAGCTGCGAACAGAATTTGGAAAAGGTGTTTGGTAGGCTCCAGACATTGCCATGGCGGCATCACTGATGTTGCAGTAGAGCTGAGTCCTCGAAATATCGGGGTGCTGCAGGCCGATTACCCAGACCACATTCGCGCATAGTTCTTTCAGTTAGTCACCTGATTTGGAGGAGTCGTTGTTTTGTAAACGAGGGGCTCTTCGGGCGGCCGAATCACTGCTTGGTATTACAAATTATATACGGCATCGATGTAATCAAACTCCCTAGGCATGGATTGTAAGGGCCAAACCACACGCCCATAAATGATACTCAAAGTACTTTGATTAGGTTTCAGCACACCTACAAATTAATATTTACCCTTGAATTCACATGAACACTTGCATAAGAAAATAGCGGATTTTAAGGAGCCCGGGCCCTGAAATGCCTTTCGGGCACTGAATAAAAATCATTCGACAGTTCATGATATTTATTTGAGAATCTAATGTTACCTCCAGGAGAACAACTTACACAGTTGCACACTTTAAACCTGTGGCTAATGATATGCTGTAAATAAAGCTCTGCACTTGTATGAAGTTAGGTGTGCTGATAAAACATATAAACTCCCCAGGCGATGCAATTCCTTTGATGGGTGGGGCGAGAGGGAGTATCCCGGATGGCGAAAACGAAAGAGGTTCTTGATATAATTAAAATATTGCTGAAAATGACCGGTAATGAAGATTGATACCGTCTGGATGGGAAATACAGGGGCACGATTTCACTCTGTCCTCTCCCGCTCGTTGTGGCTTTCTGACTGCCTTCCCGCCATGACGCGAGGGCGGGCCAATGAGCCGTGTAGCAATCTACTTGCACATGCGGATAAACCAATTTACAGTTATGTGCTATAACAATCTTAAACTCTGCAAAAACACAAATCAATAATTATCTCTGGAACTTACCTTCAACTGGCATGAAATGGGGAGGACATAACACTGGTGGCGATGAAAATAAACCTTTGTGAAAAAATAATATCACTTCAAAACAACAACACAGGGGCATAATGGTTTCTAGACATATTACACTTTATTTGCGGGTCATGTGTCCTTATCGCATGCAGGGAAATGTTCTTTCAAACATGTTATAATCCTTTTGAATGTAATACATGTAATACCGGTGTTAGTGTATTTCTCAGACTACTCTCCCAGGCTGGTAGGCACACTCATCTGCACTACACTTCACTTGCCCGATCTTGCCCACTCCTGCACTTACACGACAGTGACAATACTAGGCGGTGATCAATCGTCGAGGGCGCATGTGTTCCGTGCTTGGAGCGGCCGGCATGACAAACGGTCTAGGGGGAGGAGCGACACTTGTCAAATGCCCCCCCCCCCCTTCTGAGACTGTTTGTGGACCGATGCCGCTACCTGTAGCACTTGGGTGTCCTCGGTGTCTTCCGAGGGCATAGGATATAGGCTTGCTGAGTCCTACCTCCTCCCGGTGCTTCAACGTGTCTGCAGCAAACTGTGCTAAGAGTGGTCGAAGCGCAAACACACTGGCGGAACTACTGATGCGGGTGAACATGCAGTGATGTCCTGCGGAGGCGAAATGAGGAAACAGATATGCTGTATTCTTTCCCGCTGTCGCAGCAGCAGCTGCTTGCATTCCTTCGTCTGTTCCTGCCGTTCCTCCTCTTGTTGATGTCCTTTTCTACAGTTGTGTCATGCTGCCGTTCTCGGGCGCTACCTGGATCGTCTCCTTCCTCCTGTCCACTTGCGGTGTTTTCTACTACTACTTCCTCTTCTCTTGCGGGCCTCTTCCCCTATACTTGCTAGTTTGATGAAGTGAAAAATGATGCTGGACATGCTGCTGGCTTGAGTGGTGCGACCATCCCTGCACACTACATCGTAGCATTCGGCATGGTTGAGTGATGTGGGGCCCGAACCATGGCCCTGGGCAAATTGAACTTGTATGGTTGATGTGGGACCATTGATGAAGGGGAAGAGGTGTGACTCGCCACCTGCATTCTGCGATGTGGTTGATTGATGATTGGGCTGAATGTCCACAAACATTCGATTCTAGCGATGCGTACAATTTTCAACTCCGAATAAATAAGCGTGAATGACTTTGAAATGACTCACTATGCCAAGATTTGAAAAAAAACGTCTGTCCTGGAATAAATGTCACAGTGTTTACATTTGCAATCTCGCAAAATATACACTCGCAACAAAAAAAAAGTTCACACTTGCAACCTCATTTTGCCCTGGGTGGCCTCGATGGCCAGAACATTTGCTTGAACTTCACATGTGGACACTTGCACTGATGCTGCGTAAGGTTACATGAACCGTGTTGGCAAATGAGCAATGCTTCACTTAGCTCGCAAATTGCACTGATAAGGTTGTGAATTGGCACTAGCAATTTTTTTGCTGTTCTTTGCTTATTACTGTGTGCTGAATGTTTAATTTGGTAATGGCATGGTGGTGACTTGGAGCATTGTGCACGCTCTGTCACTGAATGATGCATCAGTTTTACCGTGCTGTTCTCCACACGCGACGTGGTGATGGTGTGACACGTGATAGGTGGTTGGGTGAAAGGTGCTTGGCAACTTAACACTTGGTATGTGGGGACCGAACACACAGAAATTTCCTCCATCATACTTTCACTCACCTGTGTCACTGAGTCCTTGGTGATCTCGATGGTCTGTCGAACTAGTTTCGACCAGTTACCGTATCCACTGTGTCAGTGGTACCACGTGGTTATGCAGTACCTGCAGGTATGGGGTGGGCATGCCGTTTTGGTCGGCGCCATGTAGTCTGCTGTAGTTCTGTGCTGTGTGGTGTGAGTTGGATCACTCTTGCACTCAGGAGCACGCACTGTGGCCAGTATCTATATGGCCAGTTGGCCACATGGCGCTGTGTTTACTCCTGCCAAAGTGGGCATCGCAGAGAGTCGCGGCATACTGAGCCATGACAGCCCGCTCCCATTTTTCAAGTGCAGCTGCCATTATATGTTCCAATTCTTGTGTTTGGTCTTGCTCAGTTTGTTGTGGTGGGTGGCGCACTGGTGACTGCACTCTTTGTGGAAATGTCTGATTATTGTTCGTCGTAGAAATGTTCCTTGACTTGCTGTTATTGCTGCACTCGTAACACTGGAATGTCTCTTCAGAAACAGTTACTGCTTCGGCTCTGTTTCGGCACACTGGGTGATATGCCTGTCGACATATGATACACCGAGTTGTGTAAAAAAATACATGTCTTTACTCTCTATGTAAACAAACACTTGTGTTTCTTGTTCTCCATCGCAGGCTGATGCCGACAATAGCAACTCAAAAATTTCGTGCAACGCTCTGCGATGGAATCTGCTTCATCCTGATTGGCTACCGCTCATCGCAATGCAACGCATCGCACTTTTGTGGAAATGGCTTTAGTTTCCGAATTCTCACTAGGAATGCCAATGCATTTCCTCACGCGTCCACTGCCAAGGGTTTGGGACAAATGGTAAAACATTATCTGAACACGTGCATTAAGAATTTTGCAACCGGAAGCTTTCTTTTAAATATAATTTAGATAACATTATTATCGAAATAAATAAAGGCTATAAAATTAAATTTACTGTTGTGAGGTGTTATTTTTCCCCGTAAATTTGATGGGTAACCCATTAGATATATATGAAATAGCTTTTTCTTTATCCATTCATCATTCCTTCATTGATATGTATTGGTTTCATTAAAAATAATATAAAATTATAAATTATAATAATAGGTTAGTACCAGAACCACAACTAAAAGTATTCTTAATACGCAAGCCTTACAATAAATGTTAGGGCTCCATGACTTCGCCCTTGGGTACGGAGAGCTCCTCAGTAAAAAGAACCACTGTATAAGAACTGCAATGGGCAGATTGTGTGATGATTTGCTACAGCTACACTGTGGCCTAGATTACATGACACCTTACAATTTTCTGCATATATGTTACGAAGCAAAGCATCACGGACCCCATTTTCAGGTATACGACCATGAAACGGAAATGCCGAAGTGAAGTGCAGCAAAGAAAAATACAGAACGGATCATTACTGAAATTTGTCACATATTCCAATTCGGCATCAACATCATGTGTTCAGATGAATCAAACTTTCGTGGAAAAATGAGGGAAAACACTGAAACAGTATCTCAATTATATGGTCAGGATGAACTTGATTTTGAAGAAAACAGAGTACTTTCTTATTTTGATAGCAGTTTCTAAGATGAAGAACAAATACAAATTCAAACGGATAACCAGGAAAGGCAAGACAATCAACTTCTTACTAAAGAGAACAGAGAAAGTGTAGAAGATGAATTTAAAGAAGTTTCTTTAGAAGAAGACAAATCATAAGGAAATAATATGTATAAAAGGGAACAAATAGGAAGTACTAGTTTGTATAATGTTACATTTGATTGGCCTTTTCCTGTTCCTGATAGTCTAAGAGTTGATTTAATTAAAAGGGGTAGTGAAGCAGTTCAGATCCAAGACGGTCCATTTGGCACAGTTACAAGATCAGGTTGATAAAATAAAGGCTTCTTACACATCCAACCAATGTCTGATTGGTTCTATATCAGTCTACCAAATTGTGAGAAAATACTGAGTACCTGGATGTCTTACTCTTAAAACAAAAAAAGTTTGTACTGTTTTTGTTGTAGGCTCTTTGGCACTGAAAAAATTTGAGTGGTAATCAATATCCATCAAAGTTTATGACTGGTTTTAAAACTTGGTGGAAACTTCATCCAGAAGTTCAAAGTCATGAAAACTGTGAACAATATTTAACTTGTTTGGAAATAGGAAAATGTTACGAACAAGTCTGATTGATAACAAAACGATTGTTGAAGTTAGCGAGACTGTTTCAGAAACTGAAAAAAAAAAAAAAAAAGGAAATGGAGAGAGATTTTAATAAGGCTCTTTATTGGAAATGGAAAATGAAACAAGGCAGAGTAGCTTACTTACCGCTCTTTATACGTACGACAGTACTGTGTCGCCATATTTGGACATACCACAATGGTTCACAAGTTGAGTTCTTAACATTAGAAAGTATTTTAATGAATCCTTCAACACTCCGCCTCAATAAAATACGCATGTGCTTACTCATACTTATTTCATGAACTTGCAGTACCGGTCTTTTGCTAAGCCCTTTGTACATGTATCTGCTATCTGATCCTTACTGTAAAGATAACTTATCTCTACAATGTTTGCAGATAGTGCTTCCCTAATGAAATTGTGCTTAATATCTATATGCTTTAATTTTCTATGACTCTCTGGCTCTTAGCAGCATTTATTGCTGACTGATTATCCTCTAAAATCTTAATAGGTGTTCCATCAGGAAAATTAAAATCACTCAAAAGATTCTTTCACCAATAGGCTTCACAAACTGCTGTGCATAGTGCCATATGTTCCGCCTCAGTGGATGAAAATGCAACACAATTTTGCTTCCTTGACCCCCAGGCAACAGCCTTGAAATTCTGGTCCATTTGGGCACCAATTGTTTTACACTCATATATGCAATATTTACTGAGGACTCCTTTCAAATATTTTTCTTGACTTATTTCAGTGGTACCTCCTTCAAGTTCTGCTCTACAGTCATGCCTAGAAAATCTGACACTATAATTGATTCACGATAACATCAGCCTTTTCTGAAGCCCTGATAAATTTATACTTTTGGTTACTAATTACGTATCCTTGAGCTTCACGTAAACATAAACACTGACATGTGACTTTTACATTTATAACTGTCAAATGCATTTGTTACTGCTTACAGCTGTTCAAAGGATTGTCATACTGCAGAAACCATTTCCTACGAATGTTCACAATTTAGGCCTATAACATTATTTAGGTCAGCTTTATAACTATTTGTTACACACGATATAGCACAGTACCCATAATACACATTCATATTTTGCCACGACAGTGTTTGTTACAACTGTGGCGGAAACAACAATAGTATTTATCCTGTTGTTATTAATATGTGTTTGGAATAAAAATTAAAACGAAGGGACGACCAATCCCACGAAACTACACAGTAAAATCAAGCTCGCAACTAGTGTCGCTTATTTAATGTACATCGACAAACGTAAAAGATAGTGGGGAACATGCAAACACTTAGGCTTACCGTAACATTTATTCCACTAATATTTACATGCATTGGTACTTACTGGTTTATAGGTTTGTTTTATTATATATTTTATTTCATCTGGGTGGGCTTAGTATTTCGTTGCGATTGTTGCACACATTTAAATCACAGAAATGTAAGCTCGTTACACAACTCTTATTGAAACACCTAGTGGCGAAAGTATAACATTGCGAAAAACAGAGGTAAATATTAATCATTGACTTATTAATATAATAAGTACATGGTTAAAACGTATAAACTTTGCACATCTTTGAGATCCACACACAATTAGCCGGTGTAACGATTACAATGAAGACACCGCACTCGTTTACATGCTATGCAGCGATCATAACACATCTAACCCTGCTGTGGAAACACATATTTATCACAACATTGTAACTTAACTAGGATGTTTCAAAAACACGAGTACGAACTTGATGGTTTGTTCAGAAATACGCCGTGTTATTAAAATGTCGCCACACTACTGCCGTTCGTATGGCACAATAAAAAATAGGAATAATCACCCACCATGTTGGGACAAGCACGAGGATAGGGGAAAACTAATCAAATTCTAGATTCTCCTTTCCACACCACGTATGCTAACCTGCTGGATTTGTAAGCATTGTGAATTTGTAAGCATCGTGCTATTGCATCTAATTAAAATATAATAGGTATTTAAACATTACAACCTCGTTTCAGTTGAAAATTACTATTTCAAATATCAAAATTGTTGCTGTAATTATTATGAAATGTGCTGAAATTAGAAATAACAAGATTCATACGTTCGTGCTAGACAGGTGGTTATAAATTACCGAGAAAGAGAGAGAGAGAAGAGAGAAAGAGAGAGAACAAGAGAGAGCGACATGATCCGCTTCGCTTATTTAAATTCTATTCCGGACGGAAAAAAAACTGCAGTGTTACTATAGTGACCCAATGCACTGTTATTTCCGCTGATATTTTTAACTGCAGCAATGAAATGTGTTTCCGTCAGTGCTACCTAACAATACAAATATATCAATTAACAATGTTTAATTTTAAATAGTATACATAAAAACGAGGTTAAACTATATTATAACGGCAAACTATTTCTTACCACCTGTTGCCAAGATATCGCTGCTCTCATTGTTGTTCATTCGTATTAATACGAAATGAATATTACAAGGTATAGGAGATACTAAGTAGATTACTAATCTATTCAAGAACACATTACTGTAACGTTAATTGCAAATGTTATATAATCGTGGAATACAAGTGATTGAACACAATAGGTTGACATGTTATGCCTAGGGTGATTTTTCAAAGGTTCGATTCCAAAAGGCCGAAGAAAGCACGAATAGACTATAATCCCAAATCTTTCATTTCAAAATTGTTACAAAGTGCCTGTTTTGTGTTACCGATCTCTGCTTCATCTTATTGAAACACTAAAAGGTCATCAACATAAACCAATAAATACAGTTTTTGTCTGACCTTGCATTTACTATACAAACAATAGTAAATCTTATACCCAACTTGGCTACATTATTTTCATAACTGACTCCCTCAGGTAATTTCATGTACACTTCTTCTTCGATATTTGCATATAAAAATTCCCCTCTTGCTTCTAGCTGACGAATGGGCAATTTAAGCTTAGTGGCAACAACAAATATTATAAAGGTAGCTAGTTTTGCAACGTCTGCATAAAGCTCAATTACATCACAAAGGTCTTTCTGCTCAAAGCCTCTGGCAACCAGTTTAGCCACGTAATCTTCTTGTTCGCCATTACACTTTAATTTCAAAACCCATTTGTTACTTATTATTGGCTTACCTTTAGGCACATTACACACACACACACACACACACACACACACACACACACCATGTATTATTGTCTTATAACATGTTAAGTTCTTTCTGTAATGCCTGTGACTACTTACAAGCCTCACTTCTTTTCATAGCTTCACTATATGTTAATGGTTCATTGTTTATACTGAAAATGCTTGTTTCATAATTATTTAACTAAGCTGGTTTCCTTACTGCAATGCCTTCGTTCCAAAGAGTCAGGATACTGTAGCTCTCCTTCCTCCCAACCACAGTCACTATTTTTGTTCTTTTGATTGCCCTCTGTTTCATGCTGCTTGCTTGTACTCATTTCTTCAACCTCTTGATGGGTAGTTGATTCATACTGCATACTTGTATTTATCTCTTTATTTTCACTACAACATATTTCATGCTGCTGACTGTCCTCTTCTGTACCTTCCTCCTCTTCCCCTGATGATCCCATCAATACAACACTCTCCATAATGCTCTGATGTTCAGTGCCCCTATTCTTCTTTGCGAATATTACATTCCTCTTTATCACCACCTTCCTTTCCCATGTAAAGTCAATTCTGTAACCTTTTGTGTTTTCAAAGTAACCAACAAACTTCACATCCCACTTCATCCTTTTTTCCTTAGGTATATGTACATTTACTTCAGTGCCGAATACTTGTAGCTCTTCAATATTGAACACCTTCTTTGCCCAAAGTTCATATGGTGTTTTTCCACTAGTCCTACTTTTTCCAGTTCTATTCAGGATGAAAACTGCACTTTTCACAGCCTCTGCCCATAAGACTTTACTCAACTTCTTAGCATGTAACATTGTTCTTGCTACTTCTACAATTGCCCTCACCTCCCCTTCTTCCATTCCATTCTGCTGAGGTGAGTAGGCTACTGTTCTTTGATGCTGTATCTCACTATTTTCTAGAACCAGCTGTAATTCAGCATTAGCAAACTCTATACCATTGTCTGTACGTAATATTTTTATCCTCATTCCAAACTGAGTTTGTGCCATTTGTCTAAACTTTTGTACATGCAATTTAGTTTATCTTTGTGTATCATAAAATACACAGACCTGTAGTAGGAGTAATCTATCTTTAAAATCAAAAAATATCCGGAACCTCCTATAGACATAAATTCCATAGGACCACAGACGACAGCATGTATAGCTCACCAGGAATAGTGGAAACTGAGTTGCTTTCACCAAAGGTAATTCTATATTGTGCACTCATTTTGGGCATTTGCAGTGTTAGAAACTTTTATATTGTTTCTTTCTAGCACTTTTGTAATGTGGTCAAAGTTCTAGTGGCCTAATTTCTCATGTCACAGTGAGAACTGACCTCTTGAGGTGGTTTTTCCTAGACTAGTGACAGCAGCAACATCATTAACATTGAATATGAACTGCAAAGTGTACACTTTACCTTTCGCATCAGCAATTGCTCCTACTTTACCATCTTTCATAAATTTTCAAACTTTCTTATCAGCTGACATGACATAACCACTATGTAGTGCACTAATAACTGAAAACAAATTTGTTTTCAAGTCAGGCACATGAAACACATTGTTCAGAGTAGTTTCTACTCAGCCCTGACCATCATAAGCCTGTAGTATTATCTGGCCTATGCCTATAGAGCCAAATACTGACCCATCATCAATCACAACAGACTTTTCTTATTGCAACTTTTCATAGTAGGCGAAGATTTCACATTCAAAACACATGTGTTCACTGGCACGACTGTCTACAAGGCACTTATTGCTCAATGAAAGTCCTGCCATTGCCGATATTGTTAAAATAAAGGCATTGCTGTTTTTTCTTTTCTTAATCTGAACCTTCAATTTGTTTGAATTGTCCAAGTTTTCTTTCAATAAAAGCACAGTTTGACACTATTAGCTTCACTTCCATTTTCTTTCTTCAGTGTCCTTGTTTTATTACATGATGAGCCAGTTTCACCAACAAGGAATAAACTAGGTACCAGTGGCTCTTAAATATTTCAAGATGTTTCACAATTAAAAAACTCAGTTTTATAAGCACGTCTTAGATGGGTGTTGTTTAAAGAAACAAGTTGCAAATATTCTCACGTTGGTAGTGGCGTGTTGTGGTCATGTGAATAAACGAACTAATGAGAATTATTTCAATGAAGGAAAAAAAAGCATTTCCCCACACCCCCCTGAAATGTTGAATTTATAGAATGTTCACAGTAATATCAGCACTTTTGAAATCCCTGCTCAAGATCTACTTATATACACGTTGTGTGTTCTTCCGCCTTATGTAAAATTAACATAGCCATGGGCCTCATCACCTTATTCACGCGTCTGTCAATTTAAACTGGGAAATTATTAGAAAAGCAAATATTTTACAAATACGCTAATTTTTACACGTCGATGACTTAAAAAATACAGAAAGAGAGAGAAATAATTAAAGTTATCACAAATGGTTACCTTTGTTCAACGTTCATAAATGGAACTACTTTACCCTCCAATATTACCAACTTTACTGAACACGTGTCACTTATTGTGCCCATTTAAATATATGCTCGTAGGGCAATTACTTTTTTCTAAGAAGAATTACAAAAGTGCTCACTTTATCGCGAATAGCCTTTACTTGTTGTTATGTGCATACTAATCCTAACCGTATATTTGTTTTATAATAAACAATTAAAGCCTTATTGTTTACATGACGAATAATAAGCATCAATAATTAAAACAAATCTGTACCCGAGTAGTTCAACTACGTATACTGACTATTATTTTGGTTAAAATTACGTTCTTGAATAGTTAAATATTTTATTTTTTGAGGCTAATTTATTATCGTAGAAGTGTTGTGTTGCAATTCTTAGATATTTTAGGTGTTTGTTTTTATTAATTATCTGTGCCAAGAAGTGTAATTTTTTGCAGCAAAAGTTACATAATATATATTAGGTATTTGGCCTGGGCAGTTCTTTATTGGTCAGAATTTTAATTGTTTTATACTAGACTTGTTCCTGACATCCATGTATCCTTTGTTCCAGTTTGTTCCATTGCAGACGCATCAACCACTCAGCAACACTCGACCGATCGGCATTAGGAATCGGTCTCGATAAGTGCAGGACGTCAAGCACAGCATTACACTTTTTTTGCCGCTCTTTAACTCGTGGCCGCATGTCATAATAGTTAACATCACCACAAGAGGTAACATTCGTGATGAATGGATATATAAACTAAACAAGCGTGTCCTGTGAAGCCATGACCGTTAGACGCAAAGACCATTGTAGGGAACACTTGGGTAAGCGGCGCCGCTTTTTCCGACGACTTTCCGGTATGCGCGATGTCGACAGGCCCCGTGACCGAATTCAGAGTACGATTTAGCTCCGTGTGGTTCTAAAATACGGTTCCCTAGCAGTATTGATTAATAGGAGCCTTTTTAAAGCATAATTCGCGGTAATTACACATAAATCACTAGAGAAACTGCTTACTCCAGCATAGAGAGTAGATAACATTCCAGATAAAACAGGGCGTAACTATACCCTTAGTTACGAAATCCGTGTGTAGTCACATCCATACACGTTCCTGAAATTAATTACATAACGATACATGCCGATTCTAAAATGATAATTATAAGTGACCCTACATTGTTAGCCATATATGGGATCTGGCATTTACGAGTATGTCACCAATGTGTTTTAGTTTAGCATCTTGATTATGTATATCACTTTCACTTATGATGTTATTCATTAGGTTCAGTTTTTATTTTTATTTTGGCATGCGATTCGCTGGACGTGCAGCGAAACCGATGCCATGTCGTTAGTCAGACTTCAGCACTCCATACAAACATCAGGGCAGACAGGAAGCTCTATCCCCCTCCTCCCCCAAACCCATTCACTCGACAATTCAATATAAGCTGCATTTTTCTTCATATCCATAGTTTACATATTCAAGACCTTTTTAGTACTTTTATTTATGCGAGGGGAGGTATTCCTGCATCGTGATGTAACATAACAGTACTTCATATGTGGGACGCATTTCATGTAATTAATTAAAGGTCCACACCTTATTTTGCAGCAATAGCGACCCCCAGCAGGTCCAGATTTCCGGGTCCCCTTAACTAAGGTACACAATAACAAGTGCAGTAAAATTATGTTATACCTTTAAAGTAATAAAACAGTTATATCATAATTAGACATGCTTTATTGTATTTAACTCTCCTGAGTTCATCGGATACTGCACCCTAAGAGCAGTCTTCAATTTTACAAGTGCATTTCAGTGTGTTTTGCATTTACGGTGCATGCCTCCCTTAAGCAGGGTAACTTCTGTTATAACATAGGTGTGCGAAGTGGCCGACAGCTTCGCCCACAGGCTATATTTTACCTTTACGTAATATAACGAAAATTCACTCAGCTCTCCTTCATATTGTTCGCATATCTAGAGTTGCAATAGGCCATCAGCTGTACGACCCCCATCAACAATCGTTCTCAATACTGATTGTGGTGCGGGCTCATCATCAGTTCCTGTTCCCCACCTACTCTCAGGCAGGATACGAACACACCACCATCACCTCTTGAAGCACAGCTTGACAATATGTTGGTTTTCACATTATGTGTACACGTACATAATTAGGGATAGGATCTAACACTCATTTGTGCTTTAACTATACTTTCATACGAGTTCATGGAATCTTAAGTTTATGAATAAACACACTATAGTGAAGTATTACTTTTGGGGTCCGCAATGTTTTTGTCGGCGGACAGCAGGCCTTTTCCGTGCGGGTTATGTAGCCACTGCTTCTTGTCTCTGTTGTCAAGTCTTTGGTTTGTCATGCTGTCTATGCAATTGGTACCAAGCAATCTCTGGCAACCTCAAAACGACAACCAACACGAGAAATTATAACATTGAAAAATATACATATAGCGCCATTTTAATCATTCTCTTATTGAGAAAAGACATATTTATGCCTTTAAAACACACCAATACACTTTACTATAATAACACTATAATTGTCAATACGTATAGCACAGAACGCCCCATAATCAATATTTCTAATATGTGTCATGTCTAAATACTTTGTGAACATGTCATTTACTCTGTAAAATCATAAAACTTGATTATACCCTTTTGGTTACAACACAACAGTATACAGCATAACACTTGAAATATATACAACACAACTGTCAACAAGCATGATATTAACTGTTAAACAGCTCTACAGCTCATGTGCACAGCAGTCACATTTGCAAACGTATTACATTCGGCAACATCATATTACACAAGAACACAAAAAAATATTACCCCTCACAAACAAAATACAATATATGGTTGCTGTGGTGCACACGTGGTGAACACACTGCATCATCACTTTGAGTACATAACAATATTAAAAAGGTCGTTTAAAAACAATAACAAAGATATTTGACCTGATTTAACTGCAATGCTGAATTTACACTTACTCATGGGAAGCAGGTTGATACACTGGTGTTGTTTGTGGTTGTAAATACCTGTTGCAGAGTTGCTGGAGGTGGCGAAAACGGGGTGGCACTGACAATGCACGTCAACATCTTCAGAGGTTATTTTCTCGCCGACTACAGACTCTAGCAGTAAGAGATGGGTGGCTTCAAAATCTTACGTGGTCGGAGGTTGTAGCCACCATGTTGTTGTTGTGGTGTTAGAGGTGTGTATGGATTCTTTCTTTGAGCTGTCTGTGTTCCGATGCGAGTTGCGGCGGTCACAGTGGTGTTGTCGCACATAACACATGCGGCATGGCGGGCTCGGCGAACACATGTTGAGAGGCAGGTGGCAAGAACAGTTCCTCTGTCCCCGTCTCATCACTGCTACCCTCTGATGTTGTGGGATTGCGGCATCCTACTGGTGTCGCGACTCTATCAGGTGATACCCTCACCTGGGGATCCTGGCGGTCCTCAGGTGGTTCCCCTGCCTTGCTGTCCTCGGTGTCGTGTCCTCTGGCATCTCTATGACCACGTGGTCTTGATAGCTGTCAGGTGCGAGCGTGTCATCAGTTTGAGCTCGTGTAGACTCAGAGGTGTCGCGCATCATGGCTTCAGTTGTACTCGGCGTAACCATGTTGCGGCTTGCTGAACTTTCCTACTCGGTTAGCAGTGCGGTAAGTGTTTTATTTTGTCTGGAATTTTCTGCTTCAGCCGTCGAGACATTGGGTGTTTCGGCGGCATTCTTCACATGATGTAGGGCGTCTCTATGGAAAGTAGCAGTGTGGTGATTATGCAGTCAAACAACATAGCATGACTCGCCGTTGTCATGGATGACCGCGTGTGACCCCATCCACTTTGCCGCAAACCCAGCACAGAAGTGTTTCTGCCTGGTGGATAATGGATGCTCACACACATAGATTTGTAGACCTGGTTGCAGAGTGTAGTGGGGTGCATGGAGGTCGGCACCCACGTGGTCAGATAGTGCATTTGTTGTTTCTGCACCTCTCATGTTCCCCTCACTCTTGCTTCCTCCCTGCTTTCCAGTCCAGCAGGGTTGGAGGCACTCTCCCAGATCGTGCTGTGGAACTCTCCCGGGAGGGGAAGGCCTCGTCCCAGGAGCAGCTGAGCTGGTGTTTTGCCGGTTGCTTCGTTTACTCTGTGGTGGATTGTAAACAAAGCCACAGGTAAATGCTCGGCCCAGAATGCGTGTTTTTCGCCCACTCGCAGGTGCAACTGGGTTTTCAAGACCTTGTTCCTTCTCTTGGTATGGTCGGCGTGTGGATGGTAAATCACTGTTCTGTGGTGGATTACACCTCACTTTATACAAACGTGCTTCAAGATGTGTTCTGTGAAGTACATCCCATTATCACTCAGCAGTATGCGCAGAAAACTCCAGCAAATGAAACATTCATTATGTAGTGTTTTACCAATTATGCACACTCGTGTACATAAAAGTGGGTATGCCTCTATCCAGCGTGAAAACAGTTATTTAATAACAAGAATGAAGATCTTTTGTGATTGTCTCGAAGAGTTCTTTCGGTTCCCGGGTACTCTGTTGTTGTAAGTCATCTTGATGTCTGCTCTTGTATATGTTACATTTCTGACACTCCCACACAAAAGCACATGTACTTATGGCGATTCCCGGCCAGTGGAAAAAGTAGTAATATTATACTTAGTCTGATTCGTGCCTGGGTGTCCCGCAAGTTCGTTTGCATTTACACGTGTTTCGACGCAGTTATCAACTACACGGCACTTTTCCAATTCACGTTCTGCGTTTTTGCGTTTCCAATCAAGGGAAGTAGGGCACTTGTTTTGTTCGTTTATTAAGTGATCTCGGAGTGCTATGAGTGTGCGGGAAGTTGATACAGTGGTTATATTTGTACAGAAAATAGGTGTAATGGAACTGGCTTCTTTTAAAGGGGACGGGGATTTATGCCTTCCCACTCTTCCTCGTCTCGCACAGCTGTTGATCCAGGTGAACGGGACAAGTGGTCCGCAAGCTGACTGTCCTCACCTACCACCTGTTGCACCTCGAAATCGTATGCTTGTAAGAACAGGGCCCATGGCGTGAATTTACAGCAGCTTTTCCGTAGTGCTGTACACTTTCAGAAGCAGTGCTTCAATTCTCTGAATTTTTCTTGTTGTCTTATTGTCCACCGGAAGCAGAAATTCGGGAAAATCAACTCTGTTAGTGGAGCATTAACGATGGCGAACTTTGGGATATATTCCCATATGCAATTTGCCATTCCGAAAAACTTTCGAAGTTGTCTCTGTGTTGTCGGGGTAGCATATTCTTCGATCAGCTGAAGTTGCTCTGCTGTCAGGAGGCTTCCATACTCGTCGATGATGTGACTGAGGTATTGTATACTCGTATTCCTCAGGTGAGATTTCTTGTTGGCACTTGTTAGTTTATTGATGATGAGATATTCTAACACAAGTGACAAATTGTGTACATATTTGTCCCATGACTTAGACAAGATTATGTCGTCTTAATGTGCCAATTTGAAGCCACCATTGTAGCCGTTCAGGACACATATCATCATGGTCTGACAGGTGAAAGGGGTGCATTTAAATCCGAATGGCATAGCGGAAAAGTGGAAACATCTTCAGTTATTTGCTGTGAAGGCGGTCTTGTGATTGTTGCTGGTCGGACTGGTATTTGCCAATATCCACTCTTCAAATCGATCGTCGTCATGATTCTTGCCTGGCTCAGGCAGTTTAGGGTATCTTTCACATTATGTAAGGGTCGAAGCTCTATTGGTAGTAATTTTAAGGTATAGGAATTCGATGCAGAAACACCTTGAGCCATCCTTCTTCGAGGCCAATGTAATGGCACCATTGTAATGACTGTCTAATGGCTCTATCACTCCCCCTCATAGCATTTCGTCGATCTGCTTAGATGATCTACCTCTGATGGGGGTAATACCACCTTGGCACGTCGAACATGGGCTTTTTCCATCATCAGCAGAATGTGATATTTGGCTATGGTCGTCCTGTGTAGTGGGTCGGCCGCAGTGAACATATCTCTTCGCTCGTTGAGTATTCTTTGTACTACCTCCCTGTATTTAGTGAGCACTGAATAGGATAGTTCATCCAGCAAGACAGGCAAAGGTTGCCCAGTTTTTCATGGGTCATTATTGTATACTATCTGCCGCTCTTTAATTCCGAAATGCAACAATCGTGCTGCAGGTTCGACAATGGCATTTTTTTTTGGAGAGCCAAGGCACTCCTAGGGTAACTTCCTCCTGTAGATCATATAACACTAAGGCATTAGTCACGGTTGTGATGTCCCGGATCTCAATGATGATGGTGATTTTTCTGGCTATTCGTACATATAGCTTGTTGGACATCTTGATTATCTGGTTGCATACTTCTTGTGTCAACGATGTCTGTATGTACAAATTTGTGTGATCCCGCCGTGTCGATAAGGGCTCGACATGGGTAGTTGTTGACAATAACATCTATACTGCTGAAGTTGTTTTGAAATTCTATCTTTTGGTCATCACTATCGGTTGTGTAGCTAATTGGGAACATTCGAACTCACCCTGGGGAAGCAGCGTCAGGTCGCTTGGACCAGCCTGTTAGTTTCCCGAATGAGGTCGGCTTTGCTGTTGAGCCGGATAGTCGGCCCATGTCGTGCCAGGATTGTTCCAATGCGGGCGGTTGACACTGTGTCCCGCATTGCACTCCCTTGAACCGCTCCTGCACTGTACATAACTACTCACAATTTGCAGTCAATAACATATCGAGTGTGGGTGCGTGCTGCACTGGGGAAGTGTTCGGCATGACAAACTGCCTAAGGTGGGGAGCGACACATGTCAGCATGTAAAGTGTTCCCCAGAGATGTATGTTAGTATCATCGAATAAATGCTGTAGTGAAATTAACTGTACACAATTTATTTTGGATGCCTTGTGCGTTTAAGGGGATGGGCCCTAACTATACCCGAGCATCATGGCTACATTAATTCTATCTTTGCAAGTGTATATGTTTGAATAAATGTTTCGTGTCTTATGGGTGTGTGGTTGGCCCTAACAATCCACATTCGCGAGTGTCAACGTTTTGTAAGATTCCCACCAAGACTGACAGCATGGTACATAGTCGACTCACCAGCTACCGTTTAGCAAACAGCTACAATACAATTTCATTTGGAGTAAGAATCATCAGGGCAGAGGTCACCAGTATCATTAGCGAGGAGATCGGTCCTGGCATATGGCCCACAACCCTGAGGTCACAAAAGGTCTTAGTGCTACAACAATCATCTCGGTATTGCCTTGACTTCGCCTGATTCATAGCCGGGTAAACCACATCCTAGACCTCGCATTCACCACCCTAAAAATCATATCTGACCCTTTATCCCCCCCCCCCATCATCCAGATACCAACAAAACTACACTGACATAATTCTTAGGGCTGGTCTTATCATTTCTTGGAATGGGTCTTGGGTAATTTATCGTCTAGGCAAATGACAAAATTCGTCTTATCATCTCTAGGTAATGCTACTCAGAGTATAAACAGTTGTCTACTTTATCTGCATGTTGAAGCTCTTAGCAAAGATCAAAACTGGAGATAAATATTGCGATCTGCCAATCATTGTTTACATTTGAAATGGAGTTGTGAACGAGTTATGTGAGGTTATTGGAGATGATGATGGTAAAGAAAATGCTGGAATGATCAATGCTAGTGACGAACAAACGTGATTTTAGAGGAGTAAATGTGCAAGGATTTCCATAGAGAAACACTTATTCAAAAGGTTGCGAATTTTACAAACAGTAAATTAGTGTGTTTTGTAAATAATGCATTAAACCGTCGCTACAATTATTTAAATGTACTTGGCCTGAAAAAGCATCACTTTCAACACTGTTATAGTCTGTAAATAATATTCCACTATTTGCTTGTATCGTAACTTCAACAAGTGTAAAATTAACTTCGGACAAAGTGTGTATTGATGCATCTGACGAATACGAACAGCGATGCATGTATCGTGTTTCGTTTTTCATTGATGTTAAACTTTTAGAAATTACAATAATGTGAATGTTATTACAATATGAGCGAAATTTACCGCTGTTCCATCAAAACATGCGACTGAAAATGCCATACACTAGTAAGAATGTAGTCTCACGAAAGACGTATAACTTAAGACCCTGCACCCTTTGTTTCCTTTTTCTCTTCGAAAACAAATTAACAGAACCCCAACAATCTTAACTTTGCAATTACAGAAATAAAACAGGTTGGAATGCCAACCTAGCTATAATATATTCTACAGACTTTCTGTGCCTGCCATGAGTAAGGAAACATGAAGAAAGAGGAAAATGAAAATGTTTTATGGACTCGAACATTTGTTTACAAATGTATTTTTCTTCAGTGACAAACAGTTGTGGTGAAAGGATAAATAATTAGGTGAACTTATTTAGGCACACAAGCTGTGGAAGCCAGTACCACAATGGTTCCCTGTTAATTGGTTCAAAATGCACCAAGAATGTGGCGACTACAATTTTTGGAATTCCTATTATAACTTACTGTTTCGCAGTGTTCTTTAATTCTCACCTTTGCAAATATGTAATGTTTGGAAACTCATTGTTACCCCAAGTAATTCAACCCATATTTGTTTACCATCATTTTCATGACATGTACAATGCATTTTACCGGACTACTGCAGGACCACTTAATGACGTAGCAATAAAAGTTTTTTTTTTTTTTAGTACAAGTTGTGATACAGATAAATTAATTGGTTTCTTTTCAATTGTATGACTTTGGAACCAACCAATGAATCCAATGTTTTTAACTGTCAGTTTCAAGATGTAATTAAGGGCAATCACTGCCTACTTGGGAGAGCTTTAAAGATGGGGTTGTTGTAACACATGCGAGATATCACAATTTTGACATGTTTTCTTACAATTAAATATTGCTATGATTTATGATTATTTAACTCATCACTGATTCGTGTAATCAAATTTCCCTTGAGCTAAAATTTTCCTATGCTTGATAATTCATGTACGTCTACATGAATATTATATTTTTAATGGAAAATTGTTTGGGATTCATACCTTTTCAGCAAAGCCTGTGTATCAGGAAACCAGAACTGCACACATGAACATACATACACAGAAACCAACACAGAATAGTTGCAACAGGTATGAATACCTGAAGAACAAAAAAGAATTCTGTGGAAGGAATTGAGTTGGTAAGAAACAAATTAATGAAAGAAAAAAAAATATTGATGGACACAACAAAAACAGACAAACACAGTGGTGTTCTTGCAGCTATTTGATTCCTTTTGCAGTATACCTGTTGACAACAATTCATGTTTGGTTTTGTGTGTTTGTATGTTTAGTTATAGTTTTCTGCAACATATACTCTACTACAACAGCGTATATCCAAAACGATTTATTATGATAGTTTATAGGTTGAACCATTGGGGGAATGGTAAGGTTATCTGGATTGGAAAAAGTTTACTGACGCGAATATTGCTCAGTTAGGCACGAGCTCACGATGGAGTGAGCATGAGAATGCAGACGGGGTTGTGTGGCCGATGATCGGTGTGGCTTACCCTCCAATGTTCCACCGTCTGTCGAGGTTGTCTCCATTCGATGCTGTAGACATGATATTAACGAATTCCCATCATACCTGTACTAGTAGGAACTGTAGGCCTCCCCTAAATAGACCACTCACTTTCGGAGGATTGTTATGACCATCCTATGCCCTTTTATTATGTTATTGAAAATATTGGCTACATGAGGTGTGTAGCATACCCAGAAACAAAAGTTTGTGAAGTTCGTTCAACCACATGTTTATTCTATAATTCCTCATGCAAAGCACATAAATTTACATTTCTCAGTTCGCCTGGGACGGCACAAAAACTGCGAAAAATGGTGTGAAGCCAACATGAAAAATTAAATGAGAACTTAAGGTCTGGCAGTGTACAAAACCGTCCGGACAGTAGTGTAGCACTCTCCCCAGGTGATGGAAAACATTTAAAATTTCAGACTAAATAAAATCTATTGAATTTACATGGTTGATGCACAAAGATGGTGATGTGCTTAGGGAGGCTGCGTTGGACGTCTACACTACTCGAGTACTGCTAGACAACTGAACATGGCTGGACGGGATGGCCTGCACCAACGATCTACTTCCGGTGCCAAGTGTGGCCATTCCAGTGTAACCCGATGAAAAGAAAATTGGAAAATGAAATTAAGTATTACATGAGATGAATTATGTTCTTAAATTATTGGTATTACACACTTAATACTCGAAAACACTTGCCCAAGATGACATGTATTGTCCTGGCTGTTTTGCAGATGGTCATGTTTAACTTCAAATGCACTGTTTTTGTGTGAGATGTGTGGTTCTGTTTCAATACAGATCGTCCCACCTTTACTTGTGGCCATATTTTATGTATGTTTCTTTCTTTGCACTGTTTTAGTTTGGTGTAAAAAACACTTAAATTGCAATTTGATGTTATCTTGGGAAATGTTTATGTTATAGAAGGACATGTCCGCTGTCGTGACATCATGAATGGCCACAGTGAATTGGCCTGATTGCCCATTGGAGGCTATGTTTACCTTAATACTATAAAAACACTCTGCTTGTACACAATTACCCTCAGATCACTAATATTAAACAAACCCTGGACTGTCTGGAAAAGTAAGTGTCAGATGTGGCACAAGATTCTTGTTGTGAACAAATGATGCTATGCTAGTTTGTTTGCATACTATATGGAAACACGCTCCCGTGGACACACACATACATAGATATATATATATTCTCTTATTACTAGAGACCTGAAGAATTCTCAGATTCCTTTTGGGACAAGCTTGACTTTAAAACACATGTGTTAATATAATATTAGCCATTGGTCCACATTGTTTTTGACACATTCTGGAAAACAGTGGCCCAATCGTCACCTTCCATTGTGACAGCAGACAACGAATGGGCAGCTGATATTGGCATATTTGTACATACGACTGTAGAGTCTAGCCTGTGGGCCATTTTAACTCGCGAATTTTTCAGGGTTCTAATTATTACTAACATTATTTTCGGGCAGTGTGATTCAGTGCATTATAATGCACAAACGGAACAAATATATCATTACAACTTTCAAACAGAAACAATACCCTCGTATTAACAAATATCATTTGCGTACACTTTGTACACGGTGCTTACCTGAAACATGATAATCACTAACACTCCAAACACATTTAATAATAACCCTTCAAATAAATACACATTACATCAAAACACAACATGGGTACGAAGTAAACAGACGTAAGTGGTCACTGCGGCGCACATGTAACATTGGATGTCAACACCGAATAAAGAAATAAAAATGGCCTTGAATAAACAAATATGCATATGATGTACTGCACTGCTCTCATCGAGGCTGGAATGCTGCAAACGGGCTGAAATGTGAGGTTGGGGGAATGTTGAATACTTCAATTATTTGTTTCAACTGTCAAATGTTAATATTATGCTTTAATAGAAATACAACCAGTTTTTGGATACTGGACTTTGACAAGACTCCTACTCAACACAATCCGAACCTACCTGTACACATGGCAATGTGAATGGTCACGTTGCCAGTTAACCTAGAAATATGCTAAGAATTGTCTTATTGCCTTTGCTGTGTTTTAAATTAATTTCCAAGTTTTTTATATGTAATGGTTTAATAAGTTTGGTACGGGAAAGTTCCAGAGACTTCCAGCTCCATTTGAAGCCGCACCATAAGTGAGTTTAGATTTACATGGCCAACCACAAGTGCTTTTCAAAGTAGAACTTTATATTAAATGCGAACTGTTTTGATTTGGGGAAAGAGATTTTATGTATTTTCCCCTACGTACAACACAGTCATCTATCTTATTAAAATGGCCATGGAATTTATATTTAATAATAATTAGTGGTGTATATGATGATAGCTCTGCATCCGCCGCCTGTACCGTTTCACATTTTTTTGTACCTTAGTGTCGGTAATGCGTGTAAATTTTTATGTTTGTACCTTTTAGTGTGTTCACGATGTTTCTTTTTTGAGTTTTTTTATATGACTATAGTTTTATTGTTCGTTCCTATTCGTTGATATTGGCCTTGAGCGTATTTGCTGTGGTTTTCCAAATTAAAAAAAAAACTGAACTGTTTGCGGGTTTTCGTGTTTTATAAAAATTTTGTAAATGTTTTTTTTGTTGTTCTTTTTTGATGTCAGTTATTCTTTTTTTCTGGTTAATATTTCTTGCTGTGCAAATTTTATCAGCGGCCATTTTTCACGTTTGTTGTATTGTTATTTTGTATCAAACCACGTGGTTGTATCAAGTTACCAAGTTGTGCTAGTGACTAGTGATGTTCTGTTTAAAACATTTTAATTTGCCGTTGTATTACAACCAATCACACTGTATTCATATATCGGCTTGTTGTAATCATATAATTAAACTAACGAGACTTCGAGTTGTTGACAATAGTGAAATTGGAAAACAAGCAATGGCAGAAGGGAAACCTCCCAGGTGCATTCACGTGTACAACAAAGTTGGCATTGGGAAAATTGGTACGTTATGTGTTCTCTAAATAATAATTTATTTAAGCTGTTTTTCAGCTGAGAAGTAGTGTGACAGACGAGGTTTTTGCACCGCGGTACGAAGCGAGCCGGTCGGCCGCTTGCACTACGGCTGTTGGAAGGGGATAATTGGGTCGGATGATAGGATAACGAAACCAGTAATTGATCATACCCCAGTAAATAATCACTTTGTAATACCACAGTAAATAATTTCTGCTTATATGCCATCGGATTGCTAGTGAACAGGCCTTCACCGTTTTATACATTTCCCTCCAGTTTGAACAATTTTCACAGTTGAGCTAAAGTTTTATGTTTTATTTTCTTTTGCTGCGAAGTAATGTGGGGATAGTGGTACCGGTAATTAATTATATATCATAGGGGTTTTTCCAAGAGTAAAATAAATTTTCACAGAAAATTGTATAAATTGACGTTGCTAATTGGACTTTAATATGCTATGGTAGACCAAGTGACATAATGGCCTTTTTTGAGTTATTACTGCAGTCTAGTGGCAAAAGGTGCAAACTATATTATTAAATATTGGGAAGCCTAAATTTCCAAGAAACATCTATACAGCCAATAAAGCTAAGCGCCATTTAGTGTAACGCTGTTGTACTATTTTGCATTAAGAGACTAAGCGACAAGTGTTTGACAAGCGTGTTGTTTGGTCAATTAATGGAAAATAATTAATAGTTATTTTGTCTTAATCATTAGTTGGTCTGCTTGACACCTAAGACTGGTAAACATCATTGTTGGATGATGTAGTAATGATATTGCGAAATATATCATCAAGAAGATAGAACACGATGTCAAACGTTGAATCTCATAAAAAGGTAAGAATTTTGAATATTTTCAAAATGAACAAACCAGCCTATTTGTCACCAGTACGCTATTTTGTTCTTGTATTCAAAATATTTACATTTATTGTTATATAGAATTGGTAAATAGCAATATTGCAAAATTTAATGGATAATAGTACTGAAGAGATGAATCTTAGCCCAAAATAAACACACTTTATATAATAATTTGTCATGTCTTAAACATTGCTAGCCGGTATAAACCAAATTAATGTAACTAAACTGATATGTAAATATAGTTAGTTTGTTTCTTTTGCAGGTAGACTCACCAAGAGAGTTTTCATTTCCTAGAGATTTTGAATATGACATACAAGTAAACAATACAGGTGTTTCAGAAGCTCAACCTGTTGTACTTCATGTTTGTTTAGCTGACCATACATACCATTTAAACTACAGATGAATGGATTCTGTACCTTGTTATGCAAAATCCTCTCAAGAAAGTGTTTCATGGTCTGCATAATCAAGGTAATACCATAGGTAATCGCCAAGAAAGTTTTAATATACTCTTAGTGAGTGATAAGATTTGGGCGGCTCTTAACATCGTGGTCTTGAGAGCCAATGAGGATTGAAGCGAAGTAAGTATGGAGCAGTGCCGGATTGAAAGGATCGGGGAAACAGGAGACCCCCAGAGAAACCCACCCGACCAGCAGCATTGTCCAGGATGATTCCAACTTGCGAAAATCTGGGAGCGACCCCACCTGGAATCAAACTCGGTTCGCCTAGGTGAGAGGTGAGTAGTCTAAACGCTACACCACCTTGGACTCGTAATATGTTGTTATCAAATCATCAAAATGACTGTTTACCTTTGAATATTTCCATTCATGATGAAGACAGCACCTCAACAAATGGACTTCCTGAAACTATTTTGTTTGCAAGACTACATTCTATTAATACAGTATGTACTGATAATAACTGTGGCATCCATGATTCAAAATATAAAGAATTTTATTATACTTGGAGTGAAGATGAAGCAGGGAGAGGGGCTCAAGAGATTGGTTCGTACATACGAGAACATATTCTTCATCATATAGTATCTCCAAAAATATAACACCTTATTCTATGGTCAGAGTCGTGCATAGGCCGGAACCGCATTATCAAAATAGTTTTGTTACTTAATAGAATTATTGAGGAAAATTCTGGCTTAAAAGCAATAACCCAATACTTCTTAGTCTCTGACAACAGTTTTCTAAGAAACAATTCAGACTATTCAAACAGAAAATCGGCACTGAAGCTGCAACAATGACTGTATTTTCCCGAAGATTATGTAAAAGTCATGAAGTATTAAACTTTGATCTCCTTTTGTCACTGAATCACTCAGAAATAAAACACAATTTGCCAAAGTTGTGCACTGCATTAATGAATGTTAGGAATTTTCATAGATGTATACATTCGTACTGTTTTTACAGTAGCTAAAATGATACATATTGAATTCTGCAATAATAGACTATCTCTCATGTGCCTTTTTATCTGCAAATAACCTAGATAACACATATAGCATTCGTAGACCAAGGGCCATTTTTTCATAAAATAAAAGATTTGGGGCGTATTTCGACTAATATACTGCCAGCAAAAGAAAATTTAATACTTTTGATACAACATTAACATTCGTGCTCGGAAATTGTGCTATGGTAAATAATCTTCCAAAGAGCATTCGCAAAAGGCTTTGTTTCTCAGAACATATTGTGTCGCTTGGTCTACCATTGCATAATTACGTCCAATTACAGAGAACGCGAATTCACTATGGGCATCGCGATATTCGCATTAGATACTACCAAATGTTGTAGTGGGGAGGGCTATGAAGATCAGTGAAATTGTGGGGTAAAAAAAAAATACAAAATATGTACATTTTCATTATAAACTTTTACTCCTCAATTTCCCCCAGTTCATAGCCCTCCCCACAATCGTTTTTCTAAATTGTATTGGTAACATTGTCAATTTAGGTAATATTCGGTTCAGTCTTTTTGCAATTAAACATGTTTTCATGAGACAATATTACAAATAGTACAAAAATATGTTAAATTGCAAAACACACACACATTATTTCTCAGTGCAAACAGGCTACACGTGACAGTCATTTATGGGGAAACTTCAAGCTTCGCTGATGCGTGACGCTTCACGTCAAATGTTGATGTACTTTGTTCTGTGTAATTAGTGGAGTGGAATTATACCGATTTCCAATATTTTGTTCTCCACAAAATTAATTTAATTTAGTTAATGCTCACCTAATCACTCACCATTCATATGGCGTATATGAATATGCACACCACAACATCTGTCCATTTGATCACAACACACACACATACACAAACACATAATTTAACTTTTCTCTTGCTATAATTGCATAGAAACACTCTTAATTTCACACAATTTTTAGATTTAACACTTCAAACAACATGAATTGCAATAAAACACGTGTTTAAGCAATCGTGAATCTGAAACCTCCGACACGACACAGATCAAACCGCAAGTAATGTCCATCCTGCAATTTTCCACAACCCACCTGACAACCAATATGGACGCGCAATGTAAGGAAGAAATAACATGACCTCTAATAAACACCGTCTCTTGAACGGGGCTCTGTATCATCTACAATATGTATATTTATTCGGTTAGTAATACATTTTATCCTCTCGTCAATATCGACCAGGTAAGCCTTGGGTCATTCACCAGAATTACATACTGTCCCAACACTGCTCCATACGTATGTGTTTACCTGTATAACCTCTGCGCCGCACTATAAATATACCCCGTAAATTATGTTTTACGCATTAAATATTCGTTTCAAACAGTATTCTTACATGTAAAATAATTCAGTGACCCAATATAAATATATTCTTCATATATTATACGTATTTTATTGCATAAATACAGCAATCTTGATAACCCTCCTCCCTATATTTTTTTTTTACAAAAAACTACTTGAAGCCCCTCCAAAATTCCTAGTAATTATGATTACTAATAATCATATTTAACATATCCAGGTAATATTTTTCCTATTTTCGAAAAAGCCCCTATTCTTAAGAATTACCATATTTTGTTTTGAACTTTGTTTAAATGTTTTAGATAACCCTCAAGACAGGAATTTTTTTTATTTATTTGTTTATTTATTTTTAGAATGTTCCAGAGAGCATTGCTCTATTCAGGGACTGTGCACACATGTGCCTCTGCTGCATTGTATTGATTTATTTACGTAGTAAAGTTGTTATAATAATAGTATATTAACTTACAATAATTTCACCTATTATACTTAACACATTTTACGGTAACAGTAACAAAGTTCAATACATGAATTGTGAGATAAAAGGAATCGCTACTTTGCACTTACAATCTGTACAATATTTAAAGAGAGAGCTTTTTAATGAAGCTTAACACTATTCCCACATAACATATTAGGTGATATATAGTTCCATGAGATAACCGAAAGTTGGCCTACAACATTGCACTTTACCTCTAACATCAGTACGTTGCACTTTACCCATAACATAACTAAGTACAATACACTACTTATTTCTAACATTACTAGAGTGCTCATTTGTTCCAACAAAATATAAATGTACTTAGCCTCTGATAAATGTATCTTGTAGTGTATTCCAATTACTGCTCTGGACTGCACTTTGTGCACACTGGCCAAGTGCTGCATGTTCCAATTACCGGAACTCGCTGTGAGAGCAGTTTGATTTTCGTATTCCAATTGCGAGTTGCACTGAACGAGTGTGCACCGAGAGCAATTTTTTCTGCACTGAGTCTGGAGTAATTTCTGCTTTTCAGAGTAATATTGCGGCGACCTGTGATTATGAAAACAACACAAAAATTATTGCAATGTTTGAAATTCTACAATATCTAACATTTCGGCAGCTAAATAATTCATAATATTAATTGTTAATGTGGAACAAATATGCTCTTGGTATATTGACAATATCGTTTATAATTACAGCAACTAGTGCATACATTTGCAGATGAGTTAAAAAAGAGAAATTGCAGAAAATTATCTGACACTGAATTTCATAAATTTAAATTGTTTTATCAACATAGTAGTTCAAGCATTTTCTCCAAAAGATGATATGTTGTCGCAAATGTTTTGCACTGTTTTTGCGGTGTGACCCAGTTGGTGCATAAATAATATATACTCGTTTCTGGAAATCATGTGACACATGCACTGTTTCAGTTTTCAGTGCGCATCGAGTGCACCCTCAGAGTAGTCAATTGGAATACACCATTATTGTAATCTGGATTCAAATATTTGGTTATAGTTGAATATTACATGCAAGATTAAAGTTTCCATAAATGTCAAATGTCTGCCTCTTATTTACATCAAATACTTTTTAACTGCTTTTTTTTTTTTTTTTTTAAATAAACTTGGCAACTTTATTTCCCTGATATTAGTTGGTAAACTATTACATAACTTTGCAACGTTAACCATTTTTTATGTTCATTAATTTATTTTCCTATAATTTTTTATCATAATTTTAAGACTTTTAAGATTCCATCAGAACTGTCAATTAGCACTTGTAATTTAATAATTAAGTAGAGTGTTATCAGTCATGCACAAAAAACCTAAACTATAAGTGTTTTGTTTATCTTTTTCTCATTGTTAACAAAGTTAGAACTGTTCTTACTATAAATCTATCATAGTGTGATGGAGAGTTTTAGTACATTTAATCAGAGGCTTGAGTTCAATATAGGAATTCTCATTGAAACCGCTGAGCTAAGCCAAATTACAGAACAATTAATTTGAAAGGATCTTCACATCAAATTAGCATGAGTTTTTTAACAGTCAAGTTTACACCTCACGAACTTAGCCAATTAATTGTACATGTCTTGAGAGAAGATTAATGTTATATTTGATGATTTTTCACTCAGATTAATAATTCAGTATTTTCAAATACACCTACACATAAAGTTTGGTAATGGACAGTTTACAACTACAAATCAACTCTGAAGTACTATGATATTCTTGTTGGATTGTCATGTCTTGTTTCATCTGCATAGTGTATGATTTTCTTTATCTTGATTTGCTGAAGGGTTAATATGTTCTGATATGATGATTTCCTTATGTGTGTCTTCAAAGTGTTGCATTGAATATGATGAATAGTAAAGTGTTGTACTAAATCAAACAGATTTAAGTGTTTTTTGTGTGATGGTTTTCTGTGCATTTACATGTGCTATCTGATGGTAATTGTGTAATTGCTAAAAATATTTCTTAGTCAGAAATTTAAGTTGAGAATTATTCCTGAACTCGTGTAAACAGAGAGGCATATAAGTTATGAGTGATAAGTCAAGAGAACCTTATTTTCCAAACACCAGTATGGCAATACTGGAGTAAAACCAAACTATGTAACAGGTAGCTACAGTGGAGACATAACATACAGCTACTGATCTTTTTAATGCAGGAGGGATTTGCAAAAATTGATAGTAATCACAAGGAAATGACGGTAATGTTTCGGAAGCAGAATAAGAGTTTTTCCGAACATAGCGATAAGTTAGTAACAGGACATGGATGGTTTCACAAAAAAAATTAAGGCTATGGTACCACCGGGGAAAACACCCAAAGTGACAGATGAAGGAATAAGTTCAGAAACTACACCACTATCCAAGGAAATACCCACAGCTACAGAGCAATTGCACATAGCAATAACTAAAGTTGGTTTGTCCAGCTAGTTGGTGGTGACATCACCTCCAGCTAGTTGGTGTGGCAGGTGGCTGGTGCCAGCCAAAGTTAACTGCGTAGTCGTTGGTCACAACTACCATCACATAACACCACCGACAGTCAATGATTATGTAGTTCTATGACAAAATCAGAGCATGCATAGAATGTAAAACTCCGAGACTGCAAAAGAAATGTAAATAAATGTATAAAGCAAGCATTAAGTATCAGTAGTTAAACAGTATTTCGTATAACAGTACACTAAAAAATGGAAAACGATGACGTCAACGTTTTATTGATTGATTGTGTCCAGCAGCAGCCAATGCTATTTAATATTGGGCTCAATGATTACAAATACATTAAATGAAAATGCATAGGCCTCTGTAGGTGACGTAGTGGGATTTCCAAATCCACTGACAACAACTCCTCTAATATGTAAACAATTGAGCATGCAGATGATTTTACCACTCGTGTGCGACAAATCTTCGAATTAGCTCATCAACAATCGTAACTACCATTGTGACAGGTATTTTCGGGAATAGACACCTGCATTCCGTGGTTTGCTAATTGATGACCAATCAGAGCCCACCAGTACAAGTTCGTTGTGCCTAGGGCTTTAGTCAGTGTGTATTGTAAATAAAGTATTTTGAAATGGTTATTAAAATGTTTGAGATGTATATGGCCTACAAAACAACCATTTAAATGCTATTTTACAGTGTATAAATAACACGTTTATCGTAGGGAAAACTAACTTCACTAAAAATATTTATGTCCCAAGGGTTTTTAATATTTGAATTGGTACTAACTACATATTTGTTGTGTTTTCTTTCAGTAAGGTTAAAACATGACAGGTTAGATGATAATTTGTGGCCGTATCCGAATTAGCAAATTCGTTATTTTGTAAATTCATGATTTGATAGGTATAAATTCGGACTTTGTCAACAGTCACATGTTTAGAACCCTGTGGTAACGTATTTTTACATTAACAGTGAAAAATATTTTTATATAAATTTAATGCTTAAAACGGACATAATATTTCTACAATCTTCACTGGAATGCTACGAATACGTTAATAAATAAGAAAATAATCAATTATGCAATAACAAATTTAAAATAATTTTATTACAGAATATATAAACAAAGCACAATGCTTACTTGCTTTTTAAAACATACCTAGTGTATTTTATGTACGCAGTTATTTGTTTTAAAAATAATTTTATTTACACATTCGTGCATGTGTTTTTAAAGTAAAAACAAACATAGCTCTGATTTCGTCATTTTGTATTTTTGCTAACATCTGCCAGATACAAAATACCAAATCACCAAATATGTCACCATTTTCGTGTACAAAATCGGGTCAAGTGATCATTTTGTCAATCAAATCTACCAATTCGGACACTGCCCCAGTGTTTCTTTTATACGAGCAAATTTTCGACCCTTCCATTAAAAAAAAAATGTAATAAAAAATGAGATAGTCTCGTAAGAAGAGGTGTAAAACAATGTCGTCTCATGAAAGCCATTAAACTAAAGTCTCTACCAACCCCATCCAATCCACTGGCAATAAAATTAATGGAGCCCCAGCAGTATGTCTTTGCCATAACAAAAACAAGGTAGGTTGGAATGGTAACCTATATTTATCATAGCATTTGTTTGCTTCATTTACAGAGCAGCTGTTTAACAAGGATACATTGTGGTCGTGCTATTCTTCTAGAACTGTCAAAATTTAGTGAACTTATATTCTGTATTCTGAATTCACGGAATTTGAGGGTCACTGATGTCTTCTGCTGCCTACCACTGTACTATTGTTGTGGTGAGTGTGGCAGCTAGGAAGCCACATTCGAGGAATGACTGCCCTCGTGATGACGGACTTCTACATCAGTTGTGGCTTTGACTTAACGTTAGACGGCAAGATGTCACTCACTTTTGCCTTGGCAGCACTACCTAAGTTTGTGTCATTTTGTTTTTTACCCATGTCTTCTTGGATGACAGATGGGCGTGGTTCTTCAACGTCGTCTGGATTGGGAGCGGTGCGAATACCGTCTTTGTGGACGTGTTCAATGACAAAGTCAAAGTTGTGTAGCAACATGGACTATCTCATTAATTTGCTACGGGTTTTGCACATCTTGTATAACTACAACAAGCAATGGTTATCTGTCTTAAGCATAAAAGCCTATACTCTAGATGAACACGTTAACGTTTTAGGGCCTAGATGATGGCCAAACATTTACGTTCATTTACATTGTAGCGTTTTTCAGTGTTTCCAAGAACAGGAATATTCAATAACACAACACTCTTGACTGACATTGTTCTGGAACAACATTGCACCAAGCCATCTTGGCTTGCATCTGTTTGTAAATACAGGTGGTGTGTTGTGTCAATATGTGCGAGGGCGTGGCACTGCGAGAAATGATACTTCACTTCCTCGAACACATTTTACATGTTGGTATCCCACTTGTACTTCTTAGCGGGCAAGAGCATTTCAGTGAGCGGCGCTGTGATTACTGCAAAATCTTGCATTTACTGCTTGAGCCAGTTCATTAGGCCAAAGAATTTTTCCAATTTTTTCTGCGTGGTAGGCACTGGATACTCTTGAATGATATAGTAAATTACTCTGGCGTGTGGCGCTTTCCCCGTTGACAAGGTGGCCAAGGTACTAAATGCTTGTCTTCCCTATGCTACACTTGTGATTGGCACAGGTTAGGCCATGGACTGCAAGTCATTTCAAAACAATAGCTAGGTGGCGCAGATGGTCTTCTGATTGTTCTGACTACACAACTACTTTGTCTAAATAGGCCGTTGCGAAATCATCAATTATTCCGTCAAGGACTTTCACCATCATGCTCAATTCTGTGCCATGCCCAAAGGACATGGTGCAGAACTGATATCGGCAGCCGTCTGGTGCCGTGTAAGCAGTTTTGTGCCTGTCTTCCTGGGCTCTGCCAAAATCCACTCTTCAGGTCAAAATATGACAAAATGTTCACTTTGCCCAGAATGTTGAAGACTGTGTTTACACTGATAAATGGGAGTGGATTGCTTTCTGTTTATTGGGCTAAAATCAATACAAAACTGCCACCCTCCATCTTTTTTTTGGCACTAAGGTGATAGCCGGGGTATCATTTCTGCAAGTTGGCGGTTGATGACTATTCAGGTGGTGTACATTGTAATCTGTATAAGTCCAAAAACGGATCGTTGTGGACTGTTTTATGTTGTGTTTGGCAACAGTGATATGTTTGAGTGGGTCAGACGGTGCAAAAAGTATTTTCTCACATTTAAGATGTTTTCAAAGTCTGCATGATATTCGGCTGGTATGTCATGGCCAAAGACATCTAGCATTATTGGCTGTATGCTAACCTCTACACGTCTGCCTAGGTTTTAAACAGTATGTCTAACTTGTTTACTGAAATTAATCCTGTCCCTCGGAATCTCTACAGTTACTTATTGATCTATGAGCTAAGGTACTTCAAAGAGAAAGTCCTCGAGAATTTATTTTGAGACTAGGGCGGGAATACACATTTCAACATCTCTAATTTTTATGTTGAGCTGAGTAACACCTATGATATCACTTTTGCCATGCAGTGTGGCGAGCTCTACGGTTTAGTTGACATTCTGTATGTCTGAAAGCTTTACAAGTTCCATGCGGACAAAATTATGCGATGCAACAGTTGTAACACTGGAAACATGCCAGGTACCCTCTAGAGTGTATCAATGGTTGTACTCGCTTGTACCAAGTAGGCGGCTTGCTGGTTGTTTACCTTCTCCTGGGGCGCTGTTGCAGACATACTGGCAGAGTAGGCAGGCACTTACGGTGGCCCTACCCCATAGGTGTTTTTCCCGTGGCCAATGTCACTCTGTTAGGGCACACTCTGTGCCAGTGATATTGTTTATCACGCCATATCTGACGCAGTGGCGCCTGGCACTGGACCTCAGTATTGGCAGCGCTCGGCAGCTGAGCCGTCACAACACTTAGACCACTGTTACCCGGCGTGGTCGCGGAGTAATCTGCCGGCACGTGACCAGGCTGTTCAATCCTTTGCGTGGTGCATTTATGCATTTGGTGGAAATATCACTGTTCTTCACTCTACTTTTCCCATCCAGAGAGTCCAAAATGTTGTTGCACGTGGGTTCTCAGTCACACGTAATACTCATGGCAGCCCTGATGAAACATTGGTATCCACTGTACACCATTGAACGTAGTGCAGGCCGGTGTTCTGGGAGTACTGTTTCCACTACGGATTCTAACATGTCTTCAGGAGACAGTTGTTGATAGTGGCAGTTCACCAAGCTGAATTTCTGCCCGGCGATCCAGGTTCTCCTGTAGTCTCTGCTCATTGGTGAATAGGGAGAGCTGTTTTTCAATGTTGTGTAGATGCTCGCATATCAGGTGGTGAGTTTCATTGCAAACTGTGTCCATGTCATGTTCTATTTGGTTGCTGACCACCACCGTTTCTTAGCATCGCATGTCAGCTGTGCTTCTATGGTGTTTGCCCACTCTACGCTGACACCATAATGTTGCAGACGGCTGGTACACACTGCTAAGAATGCTCTTGAGTCCTCTGCTCCCTGTCCAGAGAATGTAGGGAGTGTCTGGAAACAAGCAGGTGTGCTGACTATAGATTGTTCTTGTGTTTCTGCACGTACACGTGGTCTGCAGTGGAATGGGTGAAGTTCCGCCCCCCTCTGCACGACATTGTGGCATTTGTTTACATCCACGTGTGGTGATTTTGACAAAGACTGGTACACACTCTTCACAGTGGAATGTTTCCTCGCAAAAACTGTCTCAGTTACTGTCCGACACACCCTTAGGATGGAACTTGTCACATAAGTTGCACGTGACGACAACATGCCCTGTTCTGCAGCACAGTCTGGCATTGCACTTGTATTGCGTTCCTCTGGTGGCCCTGCTGCAGGCTGGCTGGTGTGGTTGGTAATGCGGTTCTGGTCCTAGTGTAGTTCTGGCACCGGAAAACGTCACGTCACACAGATGGCCACTCTCCCACTGACAAACAGGCGAAGTGCGCTCCTAGCTGGTGCAGCTCACAGAGCATGGTGTCGTTACTAGTATCATCACACAAAGGGCGCGAGCAGCCTGCTACCCTGTTTGTTGAAGTCACTCTCTGAGCAAACAACACACTCTTCCCTTCTGGTATTTAGCTGCAGATATTGGCTTACAGATTAAATTTTATGAATGGGTCCAGTGAAACAGTCTTTCCACACATTGCATATATCTCCTTGGCGTCCCACATGTTGATTGGAAATTCCATGCTGCTGATACCCGCAGTAGTCACTGTTGCAGTTGTTCGCCAACCCACACGCATGAGGGGTTCCTTTGGGACCGAACCTGGTAGACCTGAACTGTTGGGGTGCGAAGGTCAGCGTACCATCGGACCGGACCATGCATGCACGTCAGGCTTCAGGCACGTGGTGATATCATAGGTAACTCCACGATGCGCAGTGACATCATGAGTATCTCCGCCCTCCGGACACAAGGGGGTTTGATATCTGCACAAGATGGCAGCCGTCTCACTATTCCACGTGGTTTCGTGAACAATGCAGACTTCCAGAATACAAATTTTTCCGCAGCGTGCATGTTTTCCACGACACATGTCTTCATGCCACACAAGTTGTGGCACCATTTAATGTGGCTTTGCTTCTCGTGAGGTGTAGAGTATGCCAGATTTGAGAAACATGCTGATGCATGTCGAATAATTTAGTAAAGATGTTAAAAGTTTTCCCCAGGGCACCAGCTCATCAATGACACGGGTGAGCATGTGGAGGCTGTATCTCAAGGTAGTAGCAGTTTGACAGCCATGTGGCTGTCCCCCTCGTAGCACATGTCAACGAAAGAATTAAAACAAGAGTTCAAGTAAACATTTACACTGTTCATAAATTGAGCACGTGGGTTTTCTGGAGTGGGCCAGATCCCCAGGGGTGCAGAAAATGTTCAGGGTCCAATATTTCCCCAGAACACAATGTTTTGGCTCAAAATTTCCCTCAACACTATATCACATTTTCATACACGTTAAGCAACAATTAATTAGAGCATGTTGAAAACTAAGAACTATAATTTAAACCTTAAACCTATTTATTTTAAAACATACCTGAATATTTATTATAATGAATACATAAAAAAAACACTGATTTCTGAAGTCAGTTATCTTCGAGAAATGGCAACCTTCCCCTCTCTTTGTGAAGGTTGTCAATCACCTTTGAAGTCTTGTACACCTGGAGACGAGATGCTGAAGAAAATTGTGTAAAATTATATATTGCACCATGGAAATCCCTGTCCAAGGATTCTTTTAAAAGCGGCGAAGCCTTGTGAACAGGAGGTCCATTCCAAGAAATAAAGTTTTCATTGAAAAGGGTGCCGAACTGAATGTTCAGATTGTGGGGGTGGTTGCTAATTACTGATCCAACTGATTCACAAACTGCTTCACTACAGATTTTTAAACAGTTTTCAAGCTTTTTTGAAAAATGGTGTTGTAAAGGTTGCTCTTCATAATTTCAATTTGGAAAATATAACATCACTGTCCAACTTGCATCCTCAGTTTTCATTGACCCATGTAACAAGTGTTTCTAGAGTTTCCTTAATTGTATACTCAGATGTTGTATCTGGAGGGCTAGTTATGTATTTTCTGCATAAACATTTCCACATAGTTTCTACTATTGGAGGTTCAGTGCTAGTTTTTCAAGCAGTGTTACACAAATATTTTCTAATCTTTTTCTGGAATGTTTGAAACTTTCTTCATCTGTTACTTCTTCATCCTGATGCTGAGTCTGGGAACTGCTTGATTTTGGCAGTCTTCATCAACCAATAGACAGTCTTGGTAAACATTATTTTTTAATGACTCAATTACCTTAAAAACTGATGGAAATTTTTTTTCGGTTAAGCTCCCTTGTTTCAGTTTCATTGTCATGTCATTAAGTGTGCTTTTCATACAGTCATAACAATCAAAGATTGTCCAAATGCAAGTGTTTACATACTGAGAAGTACAACTGAATTTTGTGACCAACTCTAATATGTCAATTGTTCCTAGTAGTTGATATATAAACAAGGCTTGGAAAAATTATCAAGTTCCAGTGACTAATCCTTAGCAAGAGTATTGTTGCCTTTCTGAATGTATTCAGTGCGCTTCTTTTGTAAGTCAATAAAAAACAACTTGAAATCTTTTTGGAATGCTTTGTAGACTCTTAGTTCACTTTGAACAAAATGTGTTTCTTAGAATGATTTTGGATTCAAAACACCCACTTGTAATTTATCTGCTAAAGCAATTAATTCTTCATAGCCAATACCCCAGTTGTAGCGCTTCATTAGATGGTCTATAGTTTGAGCTTGATTGTTAAGCCATGATAATGACTGAACTTTACAAACATCATTTAAAGCACACACTAACCTATGAGCCAAGTCCCACATAGGAAGTAAGAAGTCATGATTGACATTTATACAAAGGCTTACCAATTTTTTATCCACACCAAGATCAAAATATTGACCATCAAATGCCATTCCATGAAGTTGTTCCTTTAACTTAATTTTACAATTTTCAAGGGCACATTGCAGTTTTTCAACAAGAACACCACCTTTGTGTGAGGTGCCACATGGTGAAATGTCAATCACAGTAGATGTCTGAACCCCCTCAACAAGTGTAATCAGGCAAGTTATTTGGTATGTCCTGTGTAGTTTTGTGATTCTGTCTGCTGTGACTGACACGAGAGGTAGATGATTTGTCACTGAATTTTTTGTACTTAAAAAATCACATATTTTGTCATTCATAGTAAGAAATATGTATCAAATCGAAATACCTCAATCGCTGCATCCCGCATCGAAAATTTGTGTATTTACATTTTGCGTTATGCTGCCGGGGAAAGGGGAGCCAAGCATTCAACAGCTGAGTGCGTCCGAAGGCTCCTGGAGTTGCCCAAAGGAGTGGAAAAATACCATGGAAAGACTCCCCCTCTAGGTGGCGTGGGAGGAAAGTGTGCCTGCGGTCAAGCGGCCTCCCACTCCAAACAATGCTGGCTCATATGTGAATGCAGCAGCCCTTTTGCATGTAAATACTGCAATTTTTTTCCAACAAAAATTTCCCCTGAGCTAACTTAATTTCCCCCGAACCTTGTTCGCGCAATCAGACATATTCTGCACCCCTGCAGATTCCTAAGATACGTTATATACAAATGAATATAAAAGTAGTACAAGAGTCCAATGAAAGCGTATATTGCAGAACGAGAGTACATTAACTGACAATATACTACCCTCACCTGATGTGAACATGGCATACTAGGCTTGCCATCTGCCGACACGGGTTAAAGGCACTCTTACGCACGTGGAAAATCTACGGCACTGAAATTCTGACGGAGAGGAGGATGAATAGTTGGGAGGAGCAAAAACAATCAAACAATTCCAGTAATTTAAAGACTTACTATTTCACAGGGTTCGTATGGTCCTTATTGCTATACTAGTTTTTAAGGGCCCTTAAAAGTCCTTATTTTCTTGCAGGATCCTTAAAAGCTCCTAATTTTTTGATGATTGCTGTAACAATAGTAGTTCAACAAATTATCAGATTCTTGGCAGTGCGAAAAATTTTAAATATTAGCATAATTTCTTATAAAGAAACGTAACATTTAACCATGTGTGCTAATGAAAACATCTTTGTTGAGAGAAATTAATTGTGGTAGTTGCAACTGAATCGATTTTTGGCAAGCGAGATTCGAGAGTATCGAATGAGGTGTCAAGGAGCTAGAGTCAATACGTTAAAATGGCGTCTTTTTGCTTTTCACTGCCCATTTAATAACTAATTGATTGATGCAATGTCTCAATTTACAGAATACTCTCTTGAGAAAGCACTCTTTTGCACAACCTGGTGAGAGCACTGCTTCGCGCTCTCTTGTGCTCTCGCACTGGGAATTGAGACAACCACTCTCTTGTTTCTCTCCGCTGTCAGGAAAACAGCTGATGCCAAAAGGCGGGAAATAATATTAAGCGAAAATTGCGGTCATTGCTATTGTAAGTCATTTATGTGTGTTCAAAATAATTCACAAATAATTATAGCATTACTAGAATCATTGGCACATAAAACACTATTATTTTTGTTTTATACTTAATCATTTTGTTACAGCAAAGTGACAAAAAAAAGAGACACTCAGAAATTATTACATATATATTTTTATAAAAACATGTTGCATATGTAATTTTTTGTTTAAAACAGTTGAAATTATTCACTTACAGTTAAAATGCAGCATGGTTTTGGCCCAGAAAGCTATTAACCTTATTCAAACACGGAAATAATGTAAATAATTATGGCGCCTGCGAGAGAGCGCCAGTGAGTATACAAACTGATGTCATAATGACGTCGCGAGAGCAAGAGCACGAGAGAGCGCTCTCTGGGCCAATTGAGACACTGCCTTAATTAAAACGGAATTGTGAATTCTGATAGGTCACCAAAATTCACACCCAAGACTTAAATGTGACGTATAACATGTAATGTGCTGCACAGTGCAGCAGCACCAGTGTGTGCTAGTTACGTTAATGACCGCTGTGTGAAACGTCGTCCTTGTATATTCTCTGGTCGCTCAGGCTCCTTTCTCCCTCCCCTCTTCCCCTCACCAGCCGACCCTCCCCCCTCGTCCCCAACTAGGCTTCCAGTGTTTTATCGTAACGGGCTTAGGCACTTACTTGCTGCTCGGCCCGCATCAAAACAACTTCAATTCTTCGACTGTGTGTTGTGACCAACACCGCCGGCCCGTTTGTCTGCCATGAATTCAGACTTCAGTTGATATTACTGGCATAGCTCTCTTCAAGCGTGAAATTAATGCGAAAGCCGACGAGTGGGAACATGTCAGGTGAGTGGTGGGCAATATGCATGAACTTCGTGTTTGGGTTGTAATTTTTGTAGTTGGGAAAATGGGTACTTATTATGAGTGCTAACTTAAATGAGGGAGTGCAGTTTATTCCAGTATTCAAAATTCTTATTTGGTGGCACGGTGGAAAAACTGTTTTTGGGTTAATGACTAGTGGACTGAGAATTTGTTTGGTTTATATGCTGTATATGGAGTTGTTCTGTGTCACTGTCGCCCCAGTTTGCTTGTGCCCGGGCTATTTTAACTTTGTTGCGGCGTTGTCCACTACCTCCAGTAAAGGTATTACAAAATGTGTGTTGTCAGATATTTTATGATTAGGTGCCTTGATGGGCTTGTAGAAATTTTGTCAGGCCGCCTAATCAGATATGAAGTATTTTTAAAGGCTGTTAGTGTGTTGGTTTTTATGCATCAGGCACTATATTGGGCTCACACAGCTGCTGCCTCACACATTTACACATTTTGTCCTTTGTTTTCTTTATGGAGTTAATATATATTTCATGTGTTAATATACATGTTAGTCAGATATGGTCTTATTTCAACTAGAAAATGTGTCATGGTTATGTTGGCGATGCCAATCAAATCAAGCGTTATTATCCCTTTATACGGCCTTTCATGCACCATACCATGCTACAAGCATTTGTGATTGTTTAATGGTAAGATAAATAATGAATTTTGGTGGATACTTGATGAACATCCACGTGATTTTGAGATTGAGCCAGTCTAAGGTGCATGTAAGTCAGGAAGTTGCAAGTTATACTGCTGTTGTAATTATTTCACACTGAAGTTGAAATTGTATGTACCAGAGTATAGTTGGTAGAAGACATCAGAGTTGTACGTCATTTATACTTCAATTGATCTAGTTATTTTCTAGATTCGTACATGAAGTCAAAACATATTTTGTAATCTTTATCTGTTTACTTTTCTAGCACAGTTTAATTAATTTTGTGCCTTGATGTTAATCTCAATGTATTAAATGGTAACCTTCTCAGGTATGCCTTTTTCAATTGGTTGCCCATGTGAATATTGAATGGCATTACAATTGAAATACTATGTATCATTGTAGAAGATTTTTCAAATATTTTTTATGGCTTGTTTTTCATGCACCTCTATGATATTTTAAGGTTATTGCCATTTGCTGGCAAATTTTAATGCTGTTATAGTGTGGAGCATCGATGTACCTGAAAAGTGAATACCATGTATGTTTGCTGGTTTCTGTAATAAACTATTGTAAAGTGATTTATGTATACTAATTTGTACAAGAGATAAGTTTTTTGGGATATGATACACAGAATACACTTGCTATAAGTATAAATGGCCAGCAATAACCTTGTGTTTACAAGCCACAGTGAATGACATACAATCCTGCGTAAATAGGAAGTTTTCATTATCTGTGACAAATAACTGTGGAATTGACTAGGATGAAAATTGCACGTCTTCATATCAGGATTTTATGTTGGCAAACACAATTGAATTCATTCAAGGTAGGACTATTTAAAGAATTTTAAACGTCTTTCTTTTGCATGTGTCAATTACGTCAACTTGTTTCAAATGTAGCCTATATTGGTATAATAATATTTAAGTACTTAATGTTTTCACAGTCCGAGAAAGTTGTTGAAAAGGGTAAGGGTAGTAATTAAATTAGAGATTTTACTTTCATAGACCTATTGCTGACTGGAACCTGTAGCAAATCAAACACAGCCGTTATTGAAGCCATTTGTACCAATTGACAAGTTACAAAGCGGCTTCTGTGGTGCTAAAGAGAGAGGGAGCAGACACGTGGCCAATGCTTGTGGCAGGGGTGGGGGGGCAGTCGAGCTGTCATCTGCTTCTGGGAAACATCAATCCGGTATGGTTACTTTGAAATCCTGGTTACACGATTCAACGTTACACTTGGCATCGACGTCGGGACATAAGTCACTGATTTCATGCAGCACGCCGTTGCGGGGACAGGTACGGGAAATTGTTTACAATGTGGCAACACATTTGAAAGAATAGAAGCGATTACACAATTTGAAGTATAACATTGCCGAAGCAACAAGTTCTGCAACAGGAGTTTCTCAGACAGCAGTAAAAAGAATTGTGGCAGAAGGCAAAGTTAAGAGCAAAAATAGTTTAAGTTTTTCTACACCCATGGGGAAGAACAAGTGGAAAAAAAGAATTGAAGTTGGTGACATTACGCGCATAGCTATACTGCGGAAAATTCACGAGTTTTACACAGTTAGGAAAACAGTTCCAACATTAAAGAAACTGACCAGGGTATTATGAGAGGACGGAGTTTTAAATTGCAGTAGAGAGTACTTGCCGAATTTGTTGAAAAGTTTAGGGTTTAGGTCGAAGAAATGCCAATCTAAAAGAAAAATTTTGATAGGAAAACCAGAAATTGCTGCGTGGAGGGGGCAGTATCTACGGGAAATTCAATTCATGAGTATCGAAATTCCGGGCGAAATATTGTGTATGTTGACGAAACATACGTACATGGAACACACAGCGTTAATTCCTGCGGGCAGTGGAGCACTGAAGTAGGTGTAACACAATTGATTGGCAAGGGGCCACATTTGATAATTATGCATGCTGGGAGAAGAAGGTTTTGTTTCAAATGCTTTATTGATTTTCAAATCAAAGCAAAAGTCTGGCGACTATCAAGATGACATGAAATACCAAAATTTTTCCACCTGGGTGAAACAGAAGTTACTTCCAAATTTACCTGAAAATAGTGTCAGTTTTAGACAATGCCAGCTACCACAATGTTCAAGTAAATAAAAAGCCTACATCCGCTACTGTGAAATCTGGCATCCAAGACTAATTAAAAGCCAATAACATTCAATACTCTTCACATGTCCAAAGCAGATTTGCTACTTTTGGTAAAAACCCATCACAGCACAAAATCATTCAAAGTGGACCAAATAATCGAGGAATGTAGCCATGACATAATTCGTTTGCCTCCATTCCATGCAGATTTGAATCCAATTGAACTAGTGTGGAGGGATATCAAAGCGAAAATCTGCGAAGAGATATCCTCATCTCTGGAAGATAAACAAAAGCTGCATGAAAAGTTATTTGGTTTGTTTACAGTGGAACAATGGAAAAACCGCTGCGACCACGTGAAAAACATTGAAGCCGAATATTTCAAGAACGATGCAATAGTGGGCATTTAAATAGACAAGATAATTGTGAACCTTGACATATCTTCTGACGAAAATTTCTCAGGTGACATGGGGTCGAGTGACAAAAAAACGGCTGACTGTTTCAACTCCGGCTCGGGCTTGTAATAGGTGAGTCTGTTACAAATTGTATTCAATTATAGTGCATTCACGGTAAAGTGAGCACTTAGCATGCCACTAATTTCAACACTGTACACGTAATAAACTTTGAACTACTTTACCTAATTCACTACAACTTTACTAGAAACAAACAAACCAACGTTTGTATTATGTCACGCAACATCTCTGTGTTTTTTCAGAAATATTGATTTCAAAAGTGCTCACATTACCACGAATGGACTGTATAGTAACGTTGTTTGTGGTAATATAATGAATATATCGAAATGCATTTTGCTTCAGAAGGATGCTTACGAAAATACCTAAAAAGTAAAACTAACGATGTTTTGAGATTAGACCTTTAAGGGGTTAAAATACATAAAATGTGTTTTTGGTTAATCATATGAAACCAGTGGAAATGTCGAGGTGTTTTTAACTTCATAATGATGCTTACGTAAATACATAAAACGTAATTTCAGGGTTATTCACCATTCAACTCACGAAAAGACGTAAAATGTGTTTTCAAGGAATACCGAATATCTCTTAAACCCGAATAAATATCACTGTTCTCTATGCTTCAGAATAAGACTGCCTATACTGTTATATACATAATGTGGTATAACCTCGGGGCAGTCATTTGGAGTTGCGGTGTACGGTTCGAGAGGTTCTGGGTTAGAATCCCATGCAAGGCATGGGTGTCAATTTTACGTTATGTCGTAAGTTAGGTCATAAGCCTTCAAGCATTAAAACTGTGGAACATTATTCATCGCGTGTGAACTTTAAAACGTTGGTCTTAATTTAATTCACAATAAGGTCATTCAATAAAGGTCAATATTAGCTGCCCATGAGTATTACACGCCGGCCAACAGCTCTGTTGTTCATACAGAGTTTACTTTGCAGCTGTGTAGGGTGCCGCAACCGCGTTCGTGTAAGTTGGGACCAGGAACAAAGGAGGAATCACCGCCTCTAACCGGTTTCCGGGAACTTGCACCTGCGTATTAGAATTAGAAGGTCCGTTTGTAGCCTGTAACCTATAGCACTACGTCACTCGTGACCCATATGCCCGTACGTTCTACTTGTACGCGAAAGCGCTTTGTCCGCAAAGACTTTGCTACGTTGACGGCTGACGTAGATGTGCCGTCACCTGTTCGCACATGAGCCTAACGTATGGAGTGCTTAAAGGCTATTACTGTCAACCTGCTGACTGCGGTAGCCAATTACTATAGTTGGGATGAATTGTCCTGTGCAGTTACTATCGCTGTTCACCTGTCGCACACAGAGATTGCAAAATGTAATTTCTAACACCCTGAATGCCTTTGGCGTGATGCTGAAAGAATGCTACATCTGTAATGGCAAATTAATTTTTAAAATTTAATTTAAGCATGGGCGGGAGGGGTTGTCTATTATAGACGGGGGAAGGTGGTTTTCTCCTTCGCGTACTCACGCTTTCAACTACTTAATTTGTCTGATAATTTATATTTATTTTCTAAAATTGCTTGGTGCAGAGGTGGGAAGGTTTAGGCATCTCCACCAGTGTACTGGAGTCGAACTCCAGCCAATATAAACTATATACTAAAGTACTACAGGTGACGTGACTCCGCCTGGCTACAAGAGCCTTTAAGGTGACTAGGGCTTGCAGAATATTAAGACGGGGAACTCTTTATACCTTCTTTATATAAACTCTCTAATACTCACAAGTGAACAACACTTTACAATATAATTATTATGTTCAAATGGGAGAGCAATTACTTTATATTAATAATAACTGTTATGTAAAGCCACTCTGTCAATTATCTACTTAATGTCCTTCCGACGTTTCCTTGGAACTAATTCACCTTGTAAGATGCTGAAGGCTGTGTCCCTCGATGTATCGCAACAGCAGTTCGGCACACCCCTCTTGTTGCCCTTCTTGAGGTCAGCCACTGGTTGACGTCCAGGCAGCGTCTAACGCTTCCGGCAGATGTCTGACCACGTAACGAGCCTTGCACTGGCATATATTGTCTGTTTGTTGAATATCTCGCTGAATGTTTAAAATCCCACGTGTCCTGCTTTCCGCTTTGTGTAATGCAGGGTTCACGCACTGGTGTTAACTAAGGATGGGTTCAGCCCGTTACAACATACATAGGTGCTCAAAAGAATAATATTAAATTGAAACTTATATTTAATATTAAGTTGGAGAATTTGAATTTGTGCAAGTGGCATGGCAGATGCCGGAACTGTCAAGATCATTTTTGTTATATTTTAACAAACTGAATAAAATGCAAGATGCCCTTTTTTAAACAAAATAAACATGACACACGCACTATTAAATCTTTGGTTAGTAACATGGCTCTGTGCCGCACCTAAGGGGAGCACAAGGGAGATAACACATCCCCTTTTGTAATTGGACTCTCCTTTAAGGGGAACAGATTACTTTAGCACTGTAAATACACTGGGCTGAGTTTACTTGTCATGCGGGTCACAGAATGGTTCACTGACCTGTTCGTGCATGAACGACTTGTGTGATGCGTACACTGAATGCACAATCATGCAATGCTGATGTATGAGCAGAGCAGCAGTGTGCTGCATCCCAAGCGGGATAGTGAGGGCGCCATCAATATTAAGTTACAAAGTTAAAGTACCACCTGCTTTTTCTGGATTGTTGCATAAATAAATTACGTCACCAGCAACAGAGTTTAGCTAACTTGTGCTACGAATATTGATTGTTTATGTGTCTGCAAAGGACACAATTATTGTTTTATTTTAAAAAATTGTTTTAATTTGTTGTATGGGGGGAAGAAAAGTTTACAATGCCTTAAAACGTAGGTCTACATTGAACATAAACACTTCACCTAACTTGATTTTGGCACCTCCCTTGTATGAGTTAATCCATATTTGTGTATAAGGAGAGAATATTAAATTTTTGTTATTTCAATTTATTTTTGACGAGGCTGATAATCCTTTATTCGTATTACAGAGAAACTTGCAAGTTGTGTGTGACCAATATTATTTTAATGAGTACATTGTGTCATTTGTGTAATTTTCTTTGTGTTATTGTTGACTGTGTTATGTTGTGTTATTGAAATATTTTGTGACTACGTACCATCTGTAGCATAGGCCAGCATAGAGTTTTCTGGATTTTCCTTTGCTGTGGTAGGGATTTGAGGTTAAAAATCTCTCATTAGTATCCATTAAATGTAGAGATGGGACGAACCCAGATTTTGGAACCGATCTGAACTAGAACTTAACCCAAAATATTTTTATCGAACCGAACCTTTAAATTTGTACACGTGCTGAACTCGAACCAAACTGCTATAGTTCATCGAACTCGAATTGAACTCGAACTGAACTTTAAAAATGTCTTATCATCGCACATATGCCTTCATAGTTCAGCCCTAAATATGGTGTATATATAAAACAAAAAACAAATATTTAGAACCACCTTAAAAATACAGTGAATTATGGATGCTAAACAGTAATCAGTGTGCGTGCACACACGCATATCTGCGAATTAAGTACTTAATCAATTACAGTGATCAATCATTTTAGCAGTGTTGCCCACTCAAGTAATGAGAGTTTTGTTACTGAACCTCTGGACGTGGCTACGAGGTGCAAAGTGAAAACAACATATGTATATACATACAACCTTCATAGTTCATTACCTATTTGTTCGAGCATAAAACACAAACAAACTAATACAACCACATTTACAACAACTCAAGCAAATCACTTATTTTGTATACATTCATTTAAATAAAGAATAGCACCTGGTTTTACACACTATAGAGTTCAAGATATAATGCTGTCATCACTGCTACAAAAACAATAATCAAATATGACTTGTTCTGTAATTTTTGTGGTGTTGGATTGTTATTTTTCAACTTCTTTGAAGTGAAGTACCGTATTTACCCGTGTGTAGTGCACACCACGATTTTTGCAACAAGTTTCAGGAAAAACTTTTTTTTTTTTTTACTAAAATTTCACCAAAAATTTGTAGGGTCTTGTTAGTATGTAACAAATTATTCTTTTATTTTAAATTAATTTGTTGCAATTGCGATATATTTGGAAAATATTTTAATAAAATAACTCACTGGGCTAAAAGCCAAAACATTGTGGCATTCTGTAAGGTTACCTTAACCGTATGGTCTTTAAAAGAAGAATGTCAACAACTGAGTTGGGCAGCGCTGGCGGGCTGGCGGCGTCTTTTTTTTTTGCTTCTTTTATGGAGTGCCAGTCGTTAAAAGAGAAATGGTGGGTGGCCTGCTTTCTTTCTTTTGCTTCTTTTAGGCAGTGGCATGTTTGTCTTTTTTTATTGTGCTGGTATTTTTCTGTTGTGCTGGTCCTTTTTTTTTTTTGCCCTGGTGGAATGTGAGACATTACCCTTCTCTAAAAAAAACCGTGTTGCCTCTCTCTAGGTAGCAAATCACTACTCTCTTCATCAACACTTCCCTTTAAACATGACGGGACAGTTTGAGTGGGTAATTTATGACTACTGCTCTTCAGAAATGTTTCCCTTTATTTTGGGGAAAAAAGGGTGCCCTGTACACTAGTGAATAATTAAGTTCATTTCAAAGTTTGTTAATGATGTTCTTTTCTAGCACATTTTTAAACCGAACATGAACTCCTGTAAATTTTTCAAATTGAACTGGAACCGATCTTTGACATGGCAATAAATTTTTAACCGAACCCGAACATAACATTAAAGTTCGGGTTCGGTTCAAAATTTGAACGTTCGACCCATCTCTAATTAAATGCTGTTTTAGAATAGGGCATAAAGATGCCTTTAAAATACATTATAAAGTTAACAGAAAATACTAATTTAAATGATACACGTAAAATTGTTTACTATTGCTTTTGTGCCATTGCATTTAATAATTGAATATTTTATGAGGTGTTCATAGCATTTCCGCTCGTGTGAACCCCGTAGGCAGCTATGTTAGGGCCATGCGAACTTGCCTCGTTACAGTTGTCCGAGTGGCGTAGTATAGGCAAGACGCTGTCCATACACACTCACGTTTTTATCGCACTGATGTAGGTTACCATAGTTTTCATTAGCATACCAATTCACCTTGGCCCGCGTACATATTGTTAATTTGTCCCCAGCATAACTCTAGTTTGTATAACGTAATTATTTGCAGCCCATGTTGGCTTTTGTTATTATACACAATGAGAGAATGTGTGTTCCGACCACGAGGCCATGCGGCCGTACCAGACTGTATCTGATACCATCTAGCTATGTGATGAGTGAATTTATGTAACTGCAGATTTATTCTGACGTGAAATATTAAGGGCAAGATTTATTTATGGAGATTTAAAGTATTTTATTAATGTTAATGTGTTTGGCGCCAATTTAATTTCTAGTTACGTGGTCGTGTACCATTGGGCCCGTAACTCTGTCTGCATCATTTGTTTTGTTTTGACCACCATCCGGCCGCCGTGCCATTTAAGAGTAGCTTCACACAGTTGTGTATGTATTTACCAGTTTCATGTTGTGTCCACTTTCCATCTCTTTCATTATCCTAAATGTTTTGCCTCGTAATGTGTAAGTCCTGCACTAGCCTGCTCCGTCCCAACAAGTTGCGGTTAGCTGCGGTGGAATCTCTCCCAAGTTGTGATGTGTTATTTGTGAAGGGTATTTTGTATGGCGATTATTTATCGATACTAGTTTGCACCTTGTGTTTAGATAGTCGCCCCACTTCGCATGCCTAGGAGACGAGTCCCGACAGGTGGCAATAGTTGAGGGTAAAGCCTGTAGTGTATCATTAATTTGTCAGGGTTATGTATTCATTTGTTATTATTTCGTGTCCATTTCATCCCTGTGTCCCGCCTCTGGGTGAACCCCGCAGTCCATCATAATGGCTGTAGGCCCCTCACCTAGAAGGTGCTGTGTCTTCTAACACCGCAGGGAAATCATCCTGTAGGAGCTGTGTCGCTAGGTTATGCATCTAGGATTCACTCGCCAGAACTAACTACATACGCCCAAAGTTATCACTAAATAATAAAGGCACACATTGTATGTTGGTACAATAAATCCCCTTTTACCAGTGCAAATTGTGAGTGCTTATGTAGCAGCATCAGTAACCAGCCCAGTTATAACATCAGTATAGTATGACAAGGTTTAGTATCGGCAAAGTGTAAGTAAGCACAAGTGAGACAGACACACAGACCCACAGCATCCCTGAGAACCTTGAATCTCAATAGTGCGGTGATTGGGAAGCACCGTTGGCACCCAAATTACCAGTAAGTATTTGTGTCATCGTTCGTCTCGTGTCCTACCCGACGGCATCAATTTGTTTAAAAGATAATATTTAAAATCTATGAGGACTTAAGTGGCACAGTGCTGATATCTGAGTCAGTAGATTTATCTCTCAATTTGTCCCAATATGAAGTCAATTACTTACGTAATTTAACTCTTTCTGATCTGAAATATTTTTATCATTTAATAAAGACTTAATATTTTTGACTGTATATCATGCCACATTTTCAGAAATTCACCAATGGATTTATCTGTGGTGAGTGAGTGAGTGAAGAGATTTGGATGGCTCTTAACATCGAGGTCTTGAGAACCTATGAGGGTGATTCACTGCAATGAAAGGATGGGGGGAAACAGGAGATCCCAGAGAAATCCTGCTGATCAACGGCATCGTTTGGCACGATTCCCACACGCGAAAATTCGAAGTGACCCAGCTGGAGATTGAACCTTGATCGCCTTGGTGGGAGGCGGGCAGGCTAACCGCTCAGCCACCGTGGCCCCACCATCAACGGTGAATGTTCTGGTGTGCATCGGTGTACACAGGTTTAGGGAATTTCTGAACATTAGGTTGTTTATATATTTTTGGCGAATGCAAATGAATACATACATACATTCAAAATAACTTTATAATACGGGAAACCCATATTTAAACACTGTGCTAACATATTTTCTAATAAACATGCTTTTTCTTTATAAAATACAAATTAAGTCTTACACCTTTGTGCTATTTTTGTGTACATTTAAAGGCACAACATTTTTAAGTTACAATTAAAAGTGGCAATTTGGCTTTATTGGATTTTACAGTTCACAAATGCTTTATTTATTTACATGTGTTTCCGAGGTTGTGTTCAAAATTCCATCGGTTGATGTTCCGGTGTACATCCACCATATATACAGACATTTCAGATTGGTTGAACTGATGGATACACTGGTTCAACCAAATTCAACCAAAACATTAATTTTAGAACGTCTGGTGCACATTAGTCGATGCACTGCTGAATTTCCAAAAACGTGGATGCCCAAGAACCATACAAAGTAAAGTGATATAATAATAACTGTAGGAATTGGTTGGTTTATGGCAGATCATATGTGAATTTTAAGTGATGACAGTTTATAATTGCTATTACTCAATGAAATTTAGTGTGTAATTTGTATTCATACCTTGAGCACTATGAGAAATTTCATCTGGACAGTTGTGTGTGTAGATGCAAATAAAGCAAGATGTTTAGTTTTAAAAAACCCAAGACAAAACCACCCTTGAAAAACATAGCATGAAACCTGTGAAAATATAATATATGTACATTAAGTATTAATATATTTTGTTTGTTATGCTTTAAATGTAAGGAAATTATTGTTAATGTATCAGATTATTGGTGGTCTGAATTTACCATTCAAATACTACTACATAACATATGAAAACTATAAAATGTTGTGTACATTATACTTTTGTTAACTGATTTTAGGGGACAAGGTCTTGGTTGCCATCAAAGGCCAGAAGAAAAAAGGAATAATAGTTGGAGCAAAGCAAAACCAGAAGCCTTTAATACCAAAATTTGATACAAACAATATTGTTCTCATTGATGATAATGGCACTCCACTGGGAACAAGGATACATGTTCCAATACCAATTGCGCTACGAACAATTCTCAAAGAAAAAACACATGTGAAAGGTGCAGACTACACAAAACTTTTGGCGATAGCATCAAGGTTTATTTAATTTAAAACTGTGGTTAGATTGTATTGGTATTGCAAATTAAATACTTTGAAGTCTGTATAGCATTAATGGCAACTAGAAGTATTTTTTAAAACTAATTTGTTCACATTGATGTCATTCGAAGTGTATCTTGAAAACAATTATTTTTATTGTGAAAGTTTGTGTTGAAAAAAATTATACCTTTGCTTATCAACATTTTACTTACTTGCTTTTTTGTTTTGCCTGTGATAATTTTTGTCTTCAATGATGAAATTTGTACCTAACTGCTTATTTGTATTTGTCAAATTGTGGAAGAAGAAAACTGCAAGACGTAAGCCTTTAAATTGGTACAGATGTTTCATTTAATATATTTGCAATAAAACACTGCACGTGAACAGTGAGTTCCAAAACTGGCCGTAACACAAGGAATATTGTTGTCAAAACTGTTATCCCGTTGGTTTACGATATTAAAAGGTAAAAACCAAGTGATACTGCAGGACTTATTCACTGTACTGCAACTGTCTGCAAAACTTGTAATATCCAGTTAGAGATGGTGTAAAAAAATTTGTCTTGTCCATGAGATACAACCATATTCATGTATTCAGGGCTGCTAGACTGCGACATTTTTTGTGCTGGGCACTAATTTCTCACTTTTTGAGAGGATTGGTCACTAATGTTTACATTTTTCTAATGTAAACACAGCCTGCAAACACAAACTGTAAACATGTGTTTAAAGATTTTGACATTCAATTTTATAAACATGTTTAGATCATTAATCATTTCCTGAAAACTTTTGTAAACATTGTAAACTTGCTACACTAATTTGACCAAATGTCTCGACAGTTATAAAAATAATTTGGATTTTTTTAATTGTTAAAATAGCGCTGCTGTTTGCCACAGCGAGATATTAACAGCAACGAGAAAGTATGCTGTGCAGTCACTGTTTGTTTCTGTGGTTGAATCTGTAGTGAATTCTGTAACCTTTGTGGGTGATTTGTAGGTTACTCTGTTGTTTACTGGCTACAGAAATGAAACAAAGGCCATTTGTTCTTTCTGGTGCAGTATGTGTATTTTAATTGGTAGAAAATTCTGTAAACAGGCTGATTTAGCAAACATGGTTACTCTGGTGTTTTCAAATGCATGGTAAACAGTTTGCCATATTTGGCTACCGCAGTCAGCAGGTTGGTAACAGGAAGTTGTTTTCTGTATGTGGCTGTGCTTGTGTTTATTTTGTTACAGTTGAATATTTTAGTGTTCTGTGCATCTTTTTACTTCGTCACATAGAGAAATATTATGATCCTAAAATATGGTTCTTTATTTTATGATGAAAATGAAAAAAGTAATACTTTTGAAGTGTTTTGGAGATGTAAGTGTTAAATTAGACACTGAAAAATGTTTGTCTAACATAGTTGCAGCAACAACTCAATTTATGAAGTTTCCACCATAAGTTGGTCATATTTTGATAGTAAGCATTCATTTTCACACTAGTTGGAAAATGTTTGTGAACAGCTCGCTAGGTTTTGATTCAGTTTCGAAGTTCTTGCCAGACGTTAGCCTTCTTTGATTACGAACCCAGTGAAAAGTAAAATATGCGCTTGAAGTCTGTTGTTGACGTCTGTTACTACTGATGAAATGAGGAAAGAAAAATAATAAATTTGGAAAAACGAAAATATCTGAAATACAAACAAGTTGTCATTGCCACGACCTTTCACATGTTATATGAATTACTATCCTTGACTGGAATATAGACAATTGAAATACTTCCAGAATATGCTAATTATATATATCTAGCTGCAATGCTACATAATTACATCAAATTTTATCCTTATTTACATAAAACAAAATGAAACAGAATTACTGGCGACAATATGTTTTAACTTTACTATTAGTAAGATGTCAAAACGTTGTACTACTTCTCATAGTATGCTGCCGACTTACCTGTGAGTATTACGGTCATTGCTTGAGTTAACATGTAAACAGTTACAAGCAGCAGTCTGTTTAATAGGTTGATATTAAGAGTGCTCATTCTACCATGGACCACTTATAACAAATAGTTTCACATTATAAAGAATATTTATCAATTTTAATACATGTGGACTCTTAATGAATGTGCTCTTGAAATGCAGCTAAATAAAAAATGGGACCACAGAATATGTTCCACGGATACTGACTTTCAATCCACCTGGTATTCAATACATACAGGTCCTACGGTTAGTTTCTGTGATTCAGCAGTTTACAATGGATGTCATAGTCACTTGCATTTCGTTAACAACAGTTCTACTTGGGAACAGACAGTAGGCAAGAAAATTGATTAACCTGATCAGGAATAAGTGAGAAGACTCTAACATACACAGTGGGTTCAAGGATAAGCATAGTAGTTTTCGGTTAGTGACTCTGTTTGAAAAAGTAATTATGTGATAGCGGGGGACGTAATTACAGCAGCATAAATTATTCGCAAAAGTAATTACTCTATATCGTATTTACTAGCATTATTCTTGCACCTTTCTTACAGAATCTTTTAGTCCAAAAAATTAGAGTGTGTGAAAATTATACAAGGAATCGCCAAGACATGTGCATGTAAACATTAAAATTAGGTTTAAAGTACTTGCATGTTGTGGCCAATTGCTAACTACTTCCTCTACATCGTAAGTTGAAATAATTACAGGAACGAAATAAAGGGCAATCCTTAGTATTAACGCACATTGTCTTTATTTTACCGTGCAGCTAAATGTAGAAAAAGGCACGTGTAAGCATCTGTAATGGCAATGCAACTGCTTTCAACGTGATGGCTTGGTAGGAAAAAAAAATTTAAGCTATGTACATTTTAAAACATCCCGCAAGACCAAAGGATGATAAAAAATGTTGGTGTTCATGTAAACATTATTAGCAAATTTAACTCCATGCGTAAACTAGCAATTTATAAACTTTTATCGATAACGAAACCTGAGCTGCACGTTGATGTATGTTCCACACATGTTCAATCATCTGCTTTGCGCTCATATTGATCCAGTGCCTCTGTTCTAACTAAATGCCAGTGCCACTTTTATACCGGCCATCTTGTGAAACCTAAACCGCAGTTTCTTCTACATATTTTCAATCAGTCATCTGCTCGCACTCGTAGTGATTCTGTGTCGCTGTTCTAACTAAATGCCTTGACAAAGGATGTGAGCGCAGGTCGGACAAGGCATGTAGTGTGCCACTTCTCATGGAGTGTGGCTATACACATTTTACGAGATTAATTATACTAAATACACAATTTAAGCAATTTCAATTCAGCACAATTGTTAGAAAAGGTAAATACAATTCATTGAAATTCATTGGAATCGTTCGTAAAAACGGAAATACAAAATAATCCCTCACTCGCTGTAACCAGATAGTTTAAACTTGGTAGTATAGTACTATATGATGGTGCATTAAAAAACAGCTGTAAGTACAGAATTCTTGTAATAGACTGTACTTGTAAGTACTGAATTTCACTGTATATCATACACTAAATGTGTGGATGCAGTATCAGGACACATGTTGTCATCAGCAAAGTATTATGTTTTTCGTATTCTTGTGAATTTACATTCTTATCAGTGCAGGCATTTAAATTTTATAAGCAAAAATATATTTCTTTCATAAGCAAGGCAGTAGACCTTTGCAAACATCAGTGCTGCACATAAAGCTCTATAACTTGTTCCTACATGGGCATGTACATTTGATTTCCGAGGAAGCACTTTGCATCATTGATATAGGCTGTTCATGGTAAAGTGAGCACTTTTGAGGCCCTATTTACTTTTTCCTTTCAGCCATTTTTTATCCTTTAACCACCTTTTAAATCAAATATTGCCTTGTAATTAATAAACACAGTGTGTATAATTTACCACACTCTGAAGTTAACGTCTAAGGCTAAAATAAAATGTATTTATGTAAGGGCTTTCAAATGAAAGGGCTTTCAAAAATGCTCACTTTACCGTGAATAGCCTATAGCTATGAGTACCTTAATCTGTGGAAGTAATGAAAAGAAGTTGCACATGGTGTAAACAAACATGAATTGTAGAGTGGTTATGTTTTTTATATTTAGGTTTTTATTACATTGGCCATGTGTACAAAAATAAATAATTTTTCCCATTCAAACCTAGTTAAATGAGAAGTAAATACATGGGCTATAGTGTGAATGCATTTTTGCCACATAGTTACTGACAAAAATCTCAGATTTTAGTGGTCGTTATAGCTGTTGTCCGGTGTGCAAATGAGAAATGTTAGATGATTACATTGACCCACCAGAGATCATTGTTGGAGGTAGTGAATTTAATGCTTCAAATGTACATACACTGAATTGCCTTTTATGTCTACTTTATCACTGTACCAAATGCTTGAAGAGTATGCTTTGACAAGATGAGTTGTTATCAGTGTAACTGCTGCTGATCTAGATGATCTCACAATTTTTCTGTGACTGAATTATTGCTCAAGATGTGCTTGCTTTTTTTTTTTTTATAGCCAGCACCGGAACACATTCCAAGCATTATTTCAATATTGCTTGGAAGGTGTTCCAGTGCTTGCTAAATATAAAGATAAAGTAACGTACAAAATTACACCAATATTGCAAATAATCAGGCGTGCTCAATCTCTCTGTATAATGTGATTTTTAGTATATGAATCATACAAGTTTCAGTGTGTGTTTCATGTAAGATTTCTGTGTACGTTTCGACTTCTTTAGTGTACATAATTTAATGATTTTTTTATTTTCATACTGTATTATGCAATGTTTTCTGTAACTACAGAAAATAACACCAGACAATTTTTTCACACTAAAATATATAACTAAGGAAGGTTTTTCACAACATTCCATGTTTAAATTTCGTATTGGCTCTTGGCATACAGTAAAGAAAATCAGAGAGACTTAATTTATTTTGGACAGACATCCAACTAACGTGTTTGCGAGAAGTGAAAGTGTCATGATGCCAATAATACAAGTAGTAAGTACGTACACGTATTGTCATATATTTTGATATCCGTTAAATTTTTTTCTCTGGTGTATCCATGTGGATTTTTATTAGATCTGCATAAAGTGTAACCAAACTAAAACAACAGCTAATGATGGTGAGAAAATATATTGCCAATGCAGTTATCGTACTCCCCCTTCAAGACTGTCCTGTTTTTCGTGGATGCCATATAGATGCTCAGGTCACAGTTCAATTGCAACATACAGTGCAGCAGAAGGCCTGACAGTGCACTTTTTGAAAATTACAATAAAATGTATTCACAAATAGTCAAGGGAAACAGTTGTTTTTTTGCTATCTGCTATCTTTAATTGTACAAAATTAAGACTGAAAATAAATATTGCATCTGTTATAATAATAACTTGAATAATACGACTCCCAAACGTGAACTGCACAGTGTAATTCCTTACTAACTGCAAGCACATTTTGTTTCAGAACAATGGTCTTTACATATGCTCATTTGAAACTTAATGTTCAAGGTTGAAAAAACTGCATTGCTTACAGATTTTACTCTTGCCCACACTGTCTTTACATTCACAAATAATTTGAAACATTTGTAATAATATTGCTTTTCACTTATTTGTACATGATGACAAAAGCTCATTGTTAGCTTAACTGCTAAAGCAGGTTTTACATTATGCAAGATACATGCAAAATCAAGTGTTCTTCAAAATGAATATTTTTTGCCAGATTCCTCTTCACATGGCAATATTCTCTGCTCTTCTCCTACCTCTCTGGTTAATATATAGGATGTTTCTTAAATACATGGACAAACTATGTATGCACATTCCTCACAAAAAAATACGGGTAAAAAAATTATGTACGACTTACCGTTTAAAGTGCATCCTAAGGGTGGCACGTTCCTTTGAATTAGGTGCAATAAGACAAGGTAATTGCACTTTCTACAAAAAGCATGCACGGGAAAATAATAAAATGGACAAAGTTCTACGATCCATGTGATATTTCACAATAAAAACAATTACAGTGCAACCCTGTTCAGAAGTTCCCACTAAAGAAATTTTTCTGTTTAATAAGTTGAATAATTTTGCACTTTTTCTATATGCACATGTGTAATTTGACCCATGTAAAAAGTTTTCCTGGTTAATAAGCTTTATTTTTTCAGTCCCTTCAAAAATGTCTTAACAGAGTTTTACTGTATTCCTGACAAAATAGGGGTTGCAACCCATATTTTGCAATAAAAATGTGTGTTACCAGTGTTTCAATATATTTAATGTAGCATATTATGAAGAAACACATTAAAATAAGCTAAAAAAGCCTGATTCATCATTGCAGTAATCCCAACCGTTTCTGAGGAATAAATGCATAAAGTACACAATGAAATACCATGGCCGGGTATGTAGGCAACACACAGTGCACCTGAGATGATCGGAAGTCGTGTGGCATATCATGCCAACATAAGATCACAAAATAACATGATGGTGGGTTAATAAATGAATTAACTGCGAGGTGAGTGTGAATGGTATCCAGGTGAAACTGATTAACTGACAAAATTTGAATATGATGTTACAGTACAGGACTAAAGGTATAGTATTCACAAAATTATTGATTCTTGCTGATTATTTCACAAATTCCAGACTGTTACCATTTCAGAACCCTGTTTTATTGAATTTCAATTTAAATTGATGTGTGTAGTATAAATACAGAAAAGCAGCACCTGCAAAGGTGGCCAAACGTTGCATTCTTTGTCACAAACTGGATTTAACAAATAGGAAAGAGTGGAGGAAATAAATATAAATTTGTGAAAAGCTGGGAAAAATTATGCTTATTATTTCATGTGGGAATGTAGTGGTTTAAGGCAACTTTCCTATAAATATTGGTATACTTGTTGAAATTTTTTTTTACAGGCAGTTTAATGTATGTCTTAGGGAATTAACCTGAGCTACTTTCAACTCCTCACAGTTTCATTTGACCGAATTGGTCTTTCATACATCTAGCAACCTACCAATACTGCCTGCCATGTTGTCCAGCCTTCATAGATTATATGTTCTGAATGTTTAGATATGGCCGTCATATTAGCACAATAAAAATAAGATCTTCTGTTAAAATAATATAGGAATCTCTGTGAAACTTTCAGTTTTTACAATCTACAAATAAAATGTTACATCTGCACAACAATTTTACAGAAAGTAGGAAGCATATTTAATTACATTATTTACTCATATAGTACTTGCAATTAAATATGTGTACAGGTGGTGAAAATCAACATTTCAGTTAAGGCAGTGGTTCATGAATTAGTACGAAACTTAGTGTTATTTGAATGGGGATAAAGATAATGTCAATCAAGTTAAAAATATATAAACTACTGTTACATTATCTAGAAAGTTTGTAAATGTAATATAAAGTTTAAATACAATCACCCAAGTGGTAAAAAAAAATTAATAAATAAAATAAATGTAAAAAAAACTTGTAAAACTAACCTTTTATTTATAATTGCACTAAAAAGAAAAAAATAATTATAATAGTTACACAATTTGTAGAACTTGTAAGTTGTGGTCGAACAGCCGTAATAAACTTTACTACAAATTGATGTTTGTATCAATTTATATTTAGTATATAAAAGCTTGGCGCGAATAGTCAAGAGCCTTACGCACAATATGTGCTACCAATGTTTACACAAATGTGATACACGTTCTATATTGCACCAAGCTATTGTATATTAAATATAAATTTATACAAACATATTAATTTGTAGTAAAGTTTATTATGGCTGCTCGACCACATCTTAAAATTTCTCTTTTTAGTGCATTTATATATAAAAGATTGCTTTTAAAAGTTTTTTTTTTTTTACATTTATTTTATATTTTTTACTTTTTAGTCTCCGACCATGTGTTTTTATCATAAATGTGGCTTTCCCTTGCTAAGAAAGATCTCCATGATGTATTGTGATCGACCAGTAGTTTGCTTTCATTCCGATATGGGACATACTGTAGGAACAAACTATAATAATAGTTTTCAGAACCATTTGCCACTACAAAATAGTGCATGCGCACAACAGCAGTGACACTTCTAATCTCCATTTTACTGTTACTTTATTCTGAAAAACAAACTCAATACGACGTTTACTGCATGTAGTTGTACAGTTCTTATGGCCACCTTCCTGCTCCATCATATCATCTCAGTGGTTTCTTCACATTGTTTTGCCATTGGAACTACACATGTATGCGAAATTTCAGTTCAATTGGATAGTGGGAAGTGGTTTAACAAACATACACGTAAAGTTACATAAAAGCTTGTAACTTCAGGCTCCATCATCAGATCAGCTCAGTGGTACCTTCACATTGTATTGTCATGGGAACTACCCATGTATGCAAAATTTCAGCTCAATTGGATAGCGGGCAGTGGTTTAAAATTGACTTGCAAGATTGCACCAGAACGTACAAACAAACAAGGCAAGTTAAATAAAAGCCCGTAAATAGTGCTGTATTAGGTCCACGAATTGACGCCATTTACAATATCCTGAGCGTAATTTGTGTGTGATAACCGAAATTAAGTGTTACAATGTTTATTTATCTTTGTTTTTGAGTAATGTGTTAATATTAGCTTTGTCGTCCAATCCAATCATTTAATATGATTTTTACAAAAAAAAAAATTTTTACTTTGGAATGTGTTACGACCAGTTACTAAAAGTTTTTTTTTTTTTTTTAAATAGTACATGTATATTTACACAGATTTATACAGAACTCGTTACGCCAAGTTTACTCTTCAATTCTATATATTGATAATGAACACAGGACTTATAATTTTCAAGTCATAAATAAAATACTCCTGAGATGCATGGTGACGTAAAGTGTGTAGTTCGTGACGACCCAAGAGAGCGCTCCACATGTACTGATAGCGACCATCCTCAAGCCGACCGAGAGAGAGAGCGCGAGGATAACACATCGCCCACCGCAGAGCGTCACCGTGTGTTTATCCGAGATACGTATATTTGTTGCTGTAATTTTGTGTATAAAATAGTGAAATTTAAATTAAACTTTTGCCCACTATCTCATTTGCTTTGAAAATGAGCATAAAAATAGCTAGTCTATACATGGAGGTTATCAAAAACTTTACAAGTAAGATGACGTTTCGACAATAATTACATACGATTCCACTGTATAACGAAAATAATACAAGAAGAAACACATATTTGATCTTATTCCACCCCCTCATCAACTTTAGAAGCATAATTGAAAAAAATTCCTGAAATAAATTTATAAACGTTTGTATGGGCAGCACTTTAAACCAAAATTAGTGTAATAACGTGTAGGGTTTAAGATATATTGTGTAATGTATTAAAACTAATTTTACACCTTTTTATAATTTTACTGAATGAATCCAAAAAATTCTGAAATGTGTTTTAAGGTTTTTAAATTGGCAATTCTCCTAAGCAAAAATAACTGCAATAACATATAGGAATTAAGACATATTGAGATTTTTGTGAAAACTCTTGTTACCTATTTTCACCTCACTTAAAGATTCCAAGAAACGTTGCCGGGAATCAAACCCAAGACTCCTGGGATGAGAGGTAGCAGTGCTCCATACCCTGGAAGCAGACAAACTGTCAGCATTGTTTGGAATAGGTATAATGACTAGACGGATATGATATACTAACTTAAGGACGCCATTTATAAATTAAGTCCCCCTATTAAAAAAAAAGAAAAGTGTTCCTTGTAAAACACTGCAAAAGTTTATCTTGCATACAGTAGAAATTTTGTACATATTTATTTTACATTGTATAGAAATTTTTGTGGTCATAGATAATTAATTGATTACATTAAGCTAGTGATAGTAACATAAACAAGAAATATTATCCTGAAGGTGTTAGTTTCCACCAAACATATATACATCAGAAAAACTGTAAATTGTTATATGTTGAACTAGTTAGTGTAAAAGAAAGTAGTTTAAAAAGTTTACATCTGGCGTGATTAAGTTTTCTTTGTTATTTACAGTAGCACTGTACATGTTTTCTCAGCATAGTTTTGCTGTGTCTGGAATGGAATATGATGTTGGTAAACTATTACCATTGCGGTCATTCAGAATTTATTAATATTGTTACCGGACAAGTCACATATCGTCGCTCCAAATACGAACAGGCATGTATTATTTTCCAACATTGTACAGTAGTGTGATGTGAAAGAAATCATTACTTTTTCTTATTATCCGACCTAAACTAAAAGTCTCTCAACATGAACAAAGTACCGAATACGCAGGGGTGAAAGCTAAGAGTAATGCTACAAGATTTCCTGCAGCTACAACTACTGTATATGTTACTGACAAAAGCATTAAATTCTGGTACAATGTGTGTTTATTAAGGTAGCATACACTTTAAACATTAAAAAAAATTACAGTAACCATAACATAACTGACAATTTGAATGTAACTGAAAGTAGTCTGTAAGTTCTCATTGATCGGTCTTTTGTAAGTATTTAGTAACGAAAGAGCAATAATCTCCACAGCTTGAAAGCAACATATACAATTAACATTAATTATTTAAAACTGTGCAATAACATGTTTTTGAAGACTTTTATGAAGGTGCTAGCTTAAATGTCAGTTGTATACATAATTCTCAAAATATCAACTTAGTCACGGGGCAGAAATCAGAGAACAAAAGTGGCCATTGTGCATCTTATTACATTGGCTGAACATAGTGACCAGCGTGGTTATCATCATTCACAGAAATGTTTAGCATCAGTGAAATAGCGGTAGTGTGTGCTATCACAGGCTCTGTGCGAATGTGAAGAACTGTGCAAGACACAAAATTAGAGAGGAAAACTGAGGCTGAATATATGAGGCACCTCCAATAACTATGCAGTGTAAATTTGATGGTACTTCAATTAATATTAGTAAAGTTCACCTAACGGACAAGAAAATCACAATGTATTGTTGGCGCGAAGCAGGACAAACATGGAGGAGAGAAGGTTAGTGGTCCCACAGGCACTCTGTTGTCCCGACCTGGTTGAATGATGTACATGGTGAGATGAGATGTGGGCGGAGCAGCGACGCAATGCAAGGGCGGAAAAAACAGTAAATCTCCAAGCAAAATCCACTAGCTACAGGTGACGTCCGCCATGCTTCCCACATGCAAAAATCGGGTGACCATACTGTCGAATCTGGATTGGTGTGATGGAAAAGTGGTGTGCCTAACAAAAGTTATTTTATGAATGGGTTTAAAATTAGGCCCAAATCTCTTCGTGGGCACCATAAAATCCTGCCCTTATAGTAGTACAATGTCGTAATATTTTTATGTTTTCAACTATGGTGTGTCTATAGCTAAGTAGGTAACAACAGATTTATATCACTTGTCTGAACTTTTAAATGACTCTCAGGCCAGTACACGAAAGGAGGCAAATGGAACAGTTTGCCTCAGGTCACCTACCTCAAAGAGTCCCAAATCTCCAGAGTTTTGGAAGTTTATATTCTGTGAGGAAACAATGGCAATTTGGCAATTACTACTTCCATGGAAGCAGTTATTTTGCACTATAAGTGTAAGCTTAATTTCTTCTACAAAACAATAAAAAAACATTAATGACTGCTTTTAAAAGAGTAAAGCATTGATAGAATCCTTACATTTTAAATGTCAATACCTGAGTTACCCTAAATAGACTACTTTCTGCTTTCAACTTCTGATCTATTAGCCTACTTATAGAGATAAGTCCATTTGAGACAGTAAAATATACACTTTTACACACACACCTACAGATATAATTTAAAAGCATATCTGAGATATGCCTGTTTGGGTTTGGTGTGATGTGTGTGCTTTTCTTCATGTGTTGGACGTTCAGATGTGTACACTTTCGTAAGTATTTTTTATTTACAAAATAATTTGTTTTAATTTGATTTTTTTTTAATGACGAGATGTTTGATTCTTAATACAAAATATTATATTTGGTCTTGTAGAAGTCCGTCCATGTTTTATCACGCAAACTTGACATAAAACATTGTGTAACAAAAGTGATGCAAGAAAGTACCTTTGTCAAATTGTGTTTGAAGTTCATGAAATTATGGTTTTGTTATAAGCAAAAATTAAATAATTTTCAAACATTAATAAATACGTATATTTTTCCACTGTTTCTCATTATTTTTAATACATAATTTTTTGCATTAGAAACGGTAACTCTTTATGACTGTTTAATATTTATGTGAATGGGGAAAAAAAATTTGAAGAGGAATTAATGTAACCATATAACTACACATGGTGAACTAATATTTCAACATCGAAGTGCTGTACATTACCTCAAGTAATGTGAAATGTGTCCGAAGGAAGTTTCGCGAGTGCAGGCTTCTTTCACACGGGAAAGTAGAATGACAATAAAAATAACGGAAATGCTAAATATTGCTGTTTTGTTTACTTAAAATAAATCCTTGTAGGTACATTTGGAAGATTCGTCGTCTTCATTGGAGGTTGGACTGAAACCAGCATCTCAGGCCAGTTTGCTAACCACTACACATTTCTTTTTAATCTTAGATATGTTTACATAATCAGGACTTACATATGTGAGTGATAGGGTCTAGTAATATTAATTAATAAAATTAAAAAAAAACCGTATTCTTCAAAATAAATTTATATAAAACATTTTAATGACGAAAATATTTGTTGAAAACATTTCCGTTATTATGAAATAGTAAATTTTAAAAATCATAAATATAAGAACAAATTGAAAATGTAATAGAATTCTGAACGGTCTTTCAACTGGCACAATTATTTAGATTTTTGTTATATTTCTATTTGATTTGATAGACTACCATGTTATATCTGTGACTTGCAATAAGATATTTCCTATAGCTTTTACTGTCGTTAAATGACCATTGACCTGCGTTTTATTTATTCCGTAAAATAAAAAATACCTTAATACGTTTGAATAGGCACAAAAAAATTGTCCAGCCTGGATTTGAACATGCAAATGAAAAGAAAGAGCACCGCAAATAACACAGTGTCGGACGTTTGCCACAAAGCTACTGTGCTTCACTATTTAAATGATTGAATTAAGAATAAAGACTAAATAAACAAAACAGTTACAAAGATAAAATGGTCATAAATTAGTTTATTAAACTAAGTACAGCAGTAAGAAATTTTAAAACAGCGATATTACTCCCTTACATGTACATGATATTTTCTTGCCATGTAATATAAATCGCAGCATGCAATTTACGTTACATGTTGACGCCGTCGGGTGAGGCACGAGACAAACGAGACACAAATTACTTACTGATGATAGGTGCCAGTGGTGCTTCCCAATCACCGCACTGTTGAGACTCAGGGTTTTCAGGGTTGCTGTGGGTTCTGTGTGTCCGTCTCACCCAAGCGTACTTACGAAACACTTTGCATTACTAAATATCAATACTAAACTTTTAGTATAAAGACACTGTCACTACAAATAAGGTGCTAAGAAATTTAATGGTGATAAACTTGGACGTGTCTAGCTAACTTCGCTTGGATACTCCCTGACCTGCAATTATTCTACTGCATTCCTAGATGGATGACTTCTACCGTGGTGTTTGAAAACCCAATCTTCACAAGGGAAGGGGGTCGACAGCCGCTAGGGTGGACTGACGATTTTCCCTGAAGATAGGACAACGAGAATTACAAGATGAATCAATACATGAACACGTGTGATTATCTGGCATCACTAGCGCGGACTCAGCAGGGCTTGCCCTCCAGCACGTGGTTAGTGTGGTGACGGCCTATACACATGGCCGGCTAGGACAGAAATAATATCACCGTACAAAATTACACAAATATCAATGAAACAAGATGGGTCACAATATGAGTAGTCACAATAAACACGCACACGCGTGAAAGCAAGCTTAGATGGCGCGGATGCCTCTGGATAAAGTTCGTAGCGGACCACATGGTGCAGGTGAAATTGTAATATTTCTCCGTAGAAACAGCAAATTAAATTCAGACAAATTGGTATTTCATTTGGAAATAATATTCCCCTGACAACGGAGACATTTACAGGCTTGTAATGTATGACTGTGTGGTCATACATAAAAAGCATCCATTTGCGTGAAAATTACATAGAATCCTGAATAAAAATACAGTAGAATCACATTGTAGCGTGCATGGCAACTGTGAGAACACGGGTATAACGAGGTCTTTTTGAGGAACCGTCAAAATATTGCATGAAAAATTGTAATTTTACAATTTGAAACATGTGCGGCAAGATAGTGTGAAGCGCGCTTTTGTTATCTTTTTGCAGTATCTCCACTCCCTTGCCCTGCCTCCTCGTTTCTCGAAGTACCTTGTGCTGCTCTCATGTTTCACATTCTTCCACGCCTTCTAACCTACTTGTCTTTCAAACCAAGCACATTGTTCTATAAATAAAATACTACCCTTTCTACCTTGACACCGTTTTCATGAATCAGTTCTGCTTTTCAGTAGTCGTTTAAGGTCATTATGCTGTCAACTGTGTTTGGTTTCAAACAAATTGGCGTATGCGGGTTTAACATTTTTGTTAAATGAATACAAATTCCATTTAAACATAACAATCCAAGCGATAGCTGTAATCGAATACAGCTACATATTAACAGATTTTCAGTTTGTTTTCCATACTGTGGCATACCAATTGAAGATAGAGACACAACTACTACTACATTTCATCGCTGTGCTATAACAAACTTAATTTTGATCCATTTTTATAAAACTTTCTTGAATTTTTTGCTGGGCGTAATTCTCGCACCATACAGTTCTTGTTAGTTGAAAACATCTCATTTTCCAGTGACTATTGTATTTACTGCCATAATTCTCGCACTGGCACAATTCACGCACCCAAATTTTATGGTGTATCGAATTAGGGGAAAAAAAATTTTCCTTTCATATTTCATGCAGCATGTAATGCTAACCGGCCTGTGCTTTGTTTGACCGCACCAGGTCGCTGACACTTCAAGGTTACTGGTCCCGTTATTGATTTATGGCTGCTGCGCCGTGCTGCAAACATGTAAACAAACTCAGCCACTGAGTTTATTTGTATGCGGGTGGTTTTTTTTTATGCGAAAGGAATAGTTTACATTTATATTAATTTTTGTTTAGTACAAATGCATAATGAGTAAATAAATATACCAGTCAAACTGCTGCATTTAAACTTCAGGTAACTGCATGTGCAGAGGAACACGGCAATAAAGAAGCGGGCCAAAAATACACTGTTTCTGAGTTTAATGTGTACGTCATGTTTTCCTAATACCGGGCCGCTGTTAGATTTGAACTGGACCTGTAACGACAGCAGTGGCCACCCGCCAGAATAATTGTGTAGCAACCGACAGCAGCAAGCTGCCACGTCCGGCCGCGCTGCAAGGATCTAGGTGCTAGCCCAGCTACATGCAAACGGCACTGTTTTTGCAGCTAGTCGCCTGCACACGAGTTATTTAATTTTGAATATGTATCTTCATATCTATTATCAGTAAATATACTAGATAGTTTTGATAGTTTTTTTAAAAAACGTATCCCCCGCAGTTGGCGAAGAATTACTTACAGTAGACTCCATTTTAATATTTACATGCACGTGGCTTGGCAATTTCTTGCATAATTCATGCACCCTAATTTTTGGCACTAATATCCAGTAAAAAATGTGTGAGAGTTATGCGTGCGGAGCTGTGACTGGCAAGTTATCGCTTGCAGGGCAGTGCTTCGGCAGCCAAGTAATAAATAGTGGGAAATGCTGCGCAGGCCGAGGTAGATTGTTGCAGGCTGAGCGGCTATACTTACATGACACGGCCAGATTTTCCGCTCATTTTCACACAATCACCATATTATAGGCTATTTTTACGTTATGGTGGTTCAAACACAATTTAAAAGCAATTTTTAAGTAGTAGGCTCTACTGGGAATCAAAATCTGTCTAATTCTGCGACAGCGAGAACACTCTTATAGTGAGGATCGAACCTGGAACCGTGACATCTCGTTATACCAGGACTATACTGTACATAGAACATTGAAATAAATTATGGCAAACATGATTTTACACAAATAATCCTTCAAATCACAAGGAGGGTGCAGATATTGACTTGGCGCTATCTGATCACGTGGTCATACGTGATATGGCTGTAAAATGATTAAACATGAAAATTATCTTCTAATACATACATAGAATTAGAGCCCTTAAAATTGCACGCAGCAATAATACAGAAATTACAATGAAATGCCTTTAGCATAGGCGGATGGTGCCTGATTCAAGTTGCGCAGGCCGCGAGGCTTCTCCAACATCTTTCTGCCTCTCTCCTTGTTTAAGTTTCAAAAATCCTCAGGACACAAATTATTTACTTAAGCGGAAGCATAATGCTGGGGAAATGTCTGGCTAACGCACCGGTATACCAAAATTAAACTATTGTAATCTACATCAGTGCTCAAAAGATGTAGTGCGAATGTGACAGTGTCTTACCTCGCTAGACCTCCTAGACGGACTGCCCAGAGGCAAGCGTCATGCGGACCTACCATGGCCACCTATGGCATTCATATAAGCAGAAGTACTTTGCTCACCAAGTAAAATATTTTATATTGGAAAGTAAACGGCACTTTAGCAATTAAAATATGAATTGACATTGTACATTTTAATTTGTAATTTCTTGCCGTCTTTTAATGTCCTTGGTTACGGCATTCTGGCCAGAGTAGAACTGTTCTTAATCTTTGCGCAGCTTGAATTTATAACCAAGTATGGTGCAACACTTTATTAACATACAAATATTAAATATAAAACACTATGAACCTGGAATAAAAGAAAACATATGTAACACTTGGAAAATACAACATTTCCCGTTATGGGGAAGTCCAGTTTAAGGCCTCTTTGCACACGTGCTTCTCACGTCTCATGTGAGTGGTGAGCTCCGTCATGGGTTTGACTCTGCTGGCTGTTAGCCGACGTCAATGTAAAGCATTTCCCTAACAAAAAAACAATATCTTCTCAAAATTGTCAGGCAAAATCCCCAATAATTTTACAATGTAATTTTTAAATGTTGAGAAATATATTGCCTAAAAGGATGTAAAGGGGTAAATTTGTTTTCGAGGATACCTCGATAGCTCGTAGACCCAATAAAATATTGTTATACTTAGTATAACCAATCCTCCATAGCTCATTAACCCAATCAGATATCGGTAATCTTATTAACAAATAGTGACTGCTTCATAAAACACACAAGGATGACCAGTAACATTTATTACTTCCTAATGGTACCCTAGAATATTTATCTAAATGCTTGCTTAGCTTGCATTCTCGTATAGTTATCCTCGCTTTTTAAGGTATACTTGACGGGTTTCTGCGCTCTGTGAAGTTACCTCTCGCAACAAAAATTTGAAGATTACATAGCATTTCTTCTACTTAATTCATTACAAAAATTAATAATATTAATGAGATTATCATTTGTGTATAATGCAAAAATATTTTTGCCGAAGTTATTGTACACTGCCTGTATGCAGAAAAAAAATTCAAAATAAGGATTACTTTATTTACACGACCTTATTTATACACTACACAGTGCAATGATTGGGAGCGATACAGGTGGACCTGTGACAAGTGTCGTCGGTCATGTGAGTGAGCTAAGCATGGGGCTGATGGCTGGACTTTGCGCTTGGCTCTCTCTGCTGTGCGAGCTACAAATTCTTTCCTTAATTTTAATTTCTCTTTTGTTACTAATTATATAAATTGCAGTGGACATGTTTTCATTTATAATAAGACAGTTATAATTGTACTCGTGTATCGGCGTGTGCATATGCGCACGTGTACGTCAGAGAGTAAATCAGAGGCAAGTGAAGATGTAAACAATTTTGGCCATGAATGTATAAATAACTGTACTCTTCTTGACCCACAAGTAATAAACAGTTAGAAAATTAGGACAAACAACAGTAGAAAAGAATTTTTAAGCATCAGTTAACCTAAGTGAATAATTGTTAATTGTTTAGGTATAGTAAAGCATTTTCTATTCAAAACTGAAATGTAAAATTGACTAGCTTGGAGACCCCAAACTATGCGTAGAATTTTGTGCTTTCAAACCTGACTTAATTTAATTGCAACATAAACACAAAAGAATCAATACTGTATTGAAGATTAGATATTGAAACAAAAATGTCATCCTTTTATTTAAATTTTACTGTTACTTTATGTATTTACTTATTTTAGATTTTCAACTTATGCAGCACTCGTCACTATTTCCACGAATAGTGCTAACAATTTGTTTGTCTTGTTTGCATGTTACCTACATTTCTGTACATGAGACCTACATTTTTTTGTATACAATTGAAGGGTTGATTTGGATAAGGTCATATTAAAAAAAAAAAAAAATCTTTAGAATAAAAATATTTTTGTTTCCCAGCTGTAAATAAAAAAATTTTAAAAGTCCCATTATCTCAAAAATATTAGTTATCATTGTCAGACAAAGGTATATAATAATAAAATAACATTGATCAAACATATTTTATAAAAAAAATTAAAACCACGGCAAACTAAGTTTTCCAATAAAATGAGCTGTTATCAAGTTCAATGCTAAATAAAATTATTGCATGTCTTAAATTCACTTGTATGTCGTATACAATTAAGTGTATGTCTTAAATTCATTTGCATGTCATTTCCTTGTAACCAACGTGATTTTTCATGTGACATACATTCAATTGCATACGACCTGCATTCATTTCTAGGCCACCTGCATCTAACTGCATATGCATTATATACTGTAGCTTACCATCTAGTAATTTCTATGCCATCTACTTTCTTCCGCATTTCTATATCTCATCGCCATTCATAATGTTGGGGGTGTTGGCTGGTCACTGAAAAATTCATTATTTGATAGTTGTATGAAATGATGTTCAACCTGTAGACATTACTTACGAGAACTATACGTGTTCATGATACTTGTGTGTGTATATGTATAAATATATATATACACACACACCGGGTGATTATTGAGGTGTAAACTTCCCTTACAGGGCCTATTCCTTAGGTCATTTGGAGAAAGTTATGTAATCTGAATGTGGCCCTTAGTTGTAATATTTACAGAAAAATTCAAAAAATTAGGGACGCATCACAGTGAACAGCTCGTGACAGCTTACTACCTGTTTGAATATTGAAGTGAACGGCGCGTCTTTGGCCATCGTAAAGTGTAACTCTCTGTTTCACGTTTACTGCGTGAACACAGCACGTTTCTGCACATTTATTGTGGTTGTGGCCTTTGGTTGTGAGTTATAGTCAGTGTGTGATAATGACAATAATAATAATACTTCTATAACTTCTGAAATAATGGTTATCCGTTATTTATTCACCTTTCACATTTTTAGAATTACACTATAAATATTGGGAATAGGACCCACATTTATATGGCAAATTTTGTTGTAAATGACAAGGAATAAGCATTGTAAGTGGCGATAACTCCTCGTGAATCACCCTGTGTGTCTGTGTCTATATATATATATATATATATATATATATATATATATACACACACATACACATACACACATACATACATATATAGACACACAGTCGACTCTCGATTATCCACGTTAATGGAGGGGGCGATTGCTGTGTATAACCCGCATACTAAGAGAAAAATGCGGTTTTTTTTTTTCCAACACTGAGTTTCGTATGGCCGTAACTGAATAATGGGTGTTCAGTGTGAAACCTATCCTATCCTTGCTACTGTATTTACCCGCATATTTTATGGCCTCGCATAATTTCCATTTACTACCAAACAAATAAATTTAAAAAAAATGTGTAATTTATGCACCCCTGATTTCTAACTTACAAAACCAGAATATAAAGTGTGTAAAATATGCAGGTAATCACAATAACACTCTCACGAATATTACAAGTTAATACAAACACACAGTGGGAGGGTGTGGTGTTTATCACAGAGTGATACTGGAATCTGAAGTTGCGTAAGAGGGAAGACAGGCTGATGTCACTCGGATGCTAGGCATCAGGTCACCTCCCCCACCCTGGAGAGGGGAAACAAAGGCGTGCAAAGCGAAATGCATGTCGTCCGTGTCACACACACACACACCTCCTACACTGTCCAGTGCGTGCAGCATACAGCTGGCTGTTTCAGCGTATGGAAAACAGTGCTTAATGTAGGAAACAAGTTTTGCCTTCCATTCCCAGTTCTTCAAAAAAATATTGGGCTTGTTTCACACACACACTAAGCCTAACAATGGCGTTCCTGCGGCACGTTTCTGGTTAAACCACTCCAATATAGCCTTATCTAGTTCTGCGTACGTCAATAGTTTCATCGTTTTCCTATTCGCCAATCCACTTGTTGAGTCCGCACTGCTCGCAAACTCAAAAGTTTGGATTTATTGTTTCGTATATCCCAAATTTTTGTTTCTCCCATTCCATACATAAATGAAAGTTGTTTTATTACACTGCCTCCTTCAAGTTTATTAATAATTTCCAGCTTCTGATGTAAATTTAAAACAACACGTTTACGTTTTGCATACATTTTTTGGCTGAAAATTAGCAAAAACAAAACTGAACGTAACTATTGACTGGCGAAATAAAACTGACACTGACCATGGGAATGCGATACGCAGGAGGAAGGCGGCGGTCGCGCCGGGTTCTGGCTGTACCTGGCAGGCGGCAGCTAGGCTAGCGAGTTGTGCTGTGTTATCAGCTCGCTGTCTTGCGACGTAACTAAGCTCATTGCCCCAACGGGAACACATTTTTGACGTGCATTTGCATAGATAAACAAACATATTTCATTCCACAGTTATTTTCAGAGAGTACCTGTTACGAATTTCATTAGTTAAAATGGGTGTTTTATTAAATAACTTTGTTCTGGCAGTATTTGAGTTAATTTCCAAAATTTAATTTTATCTTTCCGAATATGCCGCAGTTAAGTATTTTTGGGATAAAATATGTTTATGGTGAATAATCCTTGTTGTCTATCTGATTTTATTAGTAGGTATAGTTATCGAAAAATTTTTACATACTCCATTTGTGTGTGCTGATATGGAAATGTGTAAATGTTTTAAAAAGAAAACTTTATGAATTGTAGAAACATTTTCAAGATAAACATTTCGAAGTATAGCATAGGCTTTGTTTTCGCACGAAGCTTTACAAAAGCATGACAATAATTAATACTTACACTGAAGTAGATTAATTTTATTAGACTTGTCAGTCTGAAGTTAAACTTTTCACGTAATTTATGTTGTCAAATGCCTGCTTCCTTTGCACATATTGTGGGTGAGCACTGAGATACTGATGGTTTATCAGTGTTCGTCAGTAATAAGAACACAGCCTGCAGTAAACAGTAAATATTTTGTATGTCTTCGATATGCTTGACAGTGGTACTCATTAAAATGAGAGAAAATGGGTTAAACTATAAATATAACTATCTATCTAATCTTGCTTCTCTCTTAATTTGGGTACTTACACATAACAAACATAGCGATACTTATTTTTATGAAGAAAATAAATTTTTAATAGCATAAATTCTGCTTTGAATTTAATTGTCCAGTTTTTGTGCAGAATTTCAATCTAGACTATTTTGTATTTGAATTATGCTACCGTATACACTTGAATAAATAACTCGGAGAACCTACAATTTGAATTGCTCTCCGATATTTTGTTTTACTGTCATGCACAACTGTACGTCTTCAGTAGTAATGAATTTAGCGTTGTGCGGAGTACCACACAGCGGCTTGTAGAAACGAGAGCCAGTGATCATCTGTGAGTATCGAATTGCAATATGTATATCTCCCTCGTGCTCGGAATTCTCCATTATTGAAGATACCACAGTTCAGCAACAAATTAAAGATAATGAAACATATTTTTCAGTTCATTCCGTCACCAGATTGTTAGTCCTATGTATAGTGAATTCACTTTTACTTCCAACTTTTTGTAAAGTGCTGCTAAAGTTTTACTTCCCAGATACTCCTCTGTCTCATACAAATAAAGCTTAATCGGGTCTAGAAAATTACACCAAAGGGACAAACGCAACACATTCGTGTGCAATCAGTGTAATAATATTTTGTACAAAAACTATTTTTACTTTGAAATGCTGCCAACACACCTACTTTATGCCTGTTTATTCATATTAATTATAAACTTAATATTATAATATATCAATAAAATATAATTATAAATTCAATTTTAATAGAAAAAAAGGCATTTATATGTTAATCCGAGTATAAAACGCTTGTGATAAATTATATTTAGGTAACAACCAAGCACATCATACGTGGGGTGATTTTTCAGAGGTTTGATTCAAAAAGTGCGAAGAAACCACAAATAAACTATAATCAGAATTTTAAACATAGAAATTCTAGTATTTCGTTTAAAATAAGTTCGTGTTCATGCGTACACAAAACTTGACATTAAAGATTGTATAACGAGGTTATTGCACGTTATAACGCACCTTTATTGTCATTATTTTTATGAGCAAAATACTTATTGCTATAATTTATAGTATTTGTAGATAAATTGGATTTGCCACTTTTTCTCATTTTATTTTCAGTTCTATGATAAATTTTCTGTAAAGAGTATTCATTGGTAATCTACATTATGTTTTCAGTGTAAACAAATTTTAGTTTGTGTAACTATTTCAATTTTTTTGGTATCAATTTATTTCTATGTGAGGAGAGAAATTAATTTAAATCAGCATTTACAAGACATCAAAGTTTCTCGTAAATTTTCGCCAACATACTATAACATTTCTGCAAAATGCATTAGTTACATAATATGAGAAACCCGCATTAATACACTAGATAACGACGCAACATGACTATGTGCGTGGTGTGCGAGAACAGCTGATCAGATGCTCACTGCCTGCTTGCCTGAGCGAGCGGATAGCGGGTGGCACAAGGGCGACAGGAAAGGGCAGGGAGGTCTGGCAACATTGCTGCAGCAAGCTGTCTGACCCAGAGAGCGGGGTTTGGGCGGAGGCTCTGACACTCGCGAGACTGCCGAGGACCCCTCGCCCAGCAGGGTAACGCGCCCATCACGTCCCACAGCTCTCTCTCGACTGAAAGGTTCCTGGAAGCAACCCAATTTATATACAGGCCTACGGAGTGGTGAGGACATCATTTTGAGACCCTCTACGATTTTGTATCTTCAGAATAACGATTTGTAACAATGACGATTTTTATGGTGTGAACCATCCCCTTAAGAAAGTATTGTACCCGTATATTTATTCATGATTTTCAATGAAATACTTGTTAAAAATAATATGTTTATTGATTATACTGTCTTTCTACCAAAATTGTTATTATTTTTAAAATTTTCTTGTAACTTTCAGAACGGATACCTCTTATTACATGTGTATATATGATTCAAATGTTCATGCACATTTTGAGGAACACATTATGTATGAAAGTAGACTGCCTGTATTAGATTATACAGCTCTATAAAAAACTGGATGATATGTAAAGCAAACATGGTTGGCCAATGCTTCTGCTCAGTGTAGGAGTAGTACAAGAAGATTCATCATAATTAGCTAAGGAGACAAATTAAAGCTATAATTACATGCAGGGGTAGATTTTAAGGAATTTTAGCGCCTGCCTGAGGGACAGGTTTTCATTTCTTCAAGCCTGCCCGTAACACTTTCGACTTACCCAGATTTTTAAAATATAACAACTATTTAAAAAAAATTAATAATACATAGTATTTTTATATTGTTGACATACTCATTACGATTAATATATAAAACATTGATGCTGAAAACCAAGTGCAATATATTACACACTACAACACACAGTGATTTCAGTTTTCACTCTTCAATCTTCATCACTATCACTATCACTTTCACTGGGGCAAACATCCATTTCCCCTTTCGCATATGGTGCCTGAAATGGACGGCGTTTTCTTTGACTGCTGTGTAACCAGAGTTTGATAGCGTCATCTGGGTCATAATCACACACACTTGGTTACTTCATTTCAATCCGCATCAGTGATGACAGGACGTTATCCCCAAGCCAATTTCGCAAATCTGATTTTGTTGATTTCATTAGTGAGAAACTACGTTCACAGTGTGTATAAGCTGGCAAAGACAGCAGGAGATCAACAAACCCAAGAATTTTTGGGTATTCAGCTTTGTGTTTTTCGTTCACAACACCCCTACTTGCTTTTGTGACAGGCCTATTTTCTTTATAGACAATTCTTTTGAGGTATGGCCATTCTGTCTCTATCATTTCAAGCTTGAAGACATTTCTTGAAAGAATAAGTAAAACACTACTTATTAACTAAATTACTTTAGTGTCGCCAAATGTAGCATCTGCATTCAACGTCTCAGGCCATGAATTGAAATTTAGAGATCTCAGCGGCTTTGAACAATTCCTTGTTGTGATTGTAGTTGTCACCTAGTCTACTTTCCATGCAGTTTACTAGTACACATACCACATGTTTCCTACTGTCAGCACTCAAACCAGTACTATTTTTAATCAAAGTTGGCATCTTTATTGTTCTCAGCGAAAATCTTGTACATCTTCAAATCATTTTATAGCTGCTATGGAGTCTTCCAGTATATTGTGAACTTCGCCTATTGTCAGTGTTTCCTTCAGTTCAAGTAAAGACAGAGTAGATAACACTGAGAGAATATCACAAAAAAAGTGCAAAAACTGAACTTGTTTCAGGTTACTGAGAAATGATTGGATTCTTCTCCAACTTGATTTATCACTTTCATTGCCAGCTTCAAATGCAATGTTCTGTAGGACTGGATACGGCTTGATAGCACCTGTTGCAGCTTGTTGAGTATGGGAAAGCCAGCGTGTCCCTCCAACACGTGTAGGAGCACAAAAGTTAACACCTTCTTGTCACAAGGTATTTCCAAAATACTTCTGTGAACTGTACAGTGGTGAAAAAATGAATACAGTAACTTCAAGAAGCATTCAAGCTCTGTACACAATGGTATTTTTCCAACTGCATCTTTCACTGCAAGTTCAAGGCGGTGGGCTAAGCTATGGACATCAATCATACAGAGATTCAGCTGTTTAAAATTTTGTCTGCACTCCACTGTGCATACCACACATCACTGCTGCACCATCACTTGCAAAACCCACTAGGTGATCCTTAATTTCTGCAACTCCTAAACCACAGTATTCTTCTAGTACATTTACAATGCACTCATAAATCTCTGTAGCATTTGGTCTTTCAACATCTTTAATGGCAACAAAATCTACACGTATATTGCCTTCAACACAGTAATGCATATACACAATAACTTGTTCAAAAACAGCACAGTCTGTTATATCATCACATAATATGGAGAATAATGGAGCAGTTTTAAGACTTTCTTCAAGTTTCTTTTGCTCAACACTGCCAACAAAACTAATAAATACAGCATATTTTTTGTCAGTAATATAGGTTTCACCTATATCTACACCTTTCTTCTTGTCCAGCTCACACAGCCACTTGAAATCTATAAATGGTCTTCCATGTTTTGCAATTGCATGACTATTTCAAAAGAGAATCCTCATTTTTTGAAGCACTTCTTTGTTTAGTGATTGAAGTGCTTTTTCTGCTACTGATTTTCCTGGTTCTACATTTCTTGAATTTATAATCTCTGCACACAGTTTATGGCACTGGCTAGCGTGGTGTGAAGATAAATTTTCTTTCCTGAAGCTGTTGCAGCCAGTGACGAAAGAAGACTCTGAAGTCTTTTCCTGAAATTGTTCACAAGTCTTACAAAACATTACATTTTTATCAGAGTCATAACGAACCCAAGGAAATGTGACCGACCAAGTTTCTTGGTAATTTCTATGCTGTGTTGTTTCGGCATACTTCTTGTCATAACATTGTTTATCAGCATCGGCCCGTGGCTTTTTTCAGGCGGTTTTGAGACGTTTGAAACATATTGCAATTTTAACATTTACTATGCCTACTTAAAAGTTATTGGTAAAAAGTTGTTCTACATTAACAGTCAAAGAAACAACAAAAAAACACTACACATGCGCATAAACGCAACACAATAAATTCATACGGGCTGGTCATTGCACTGTTGGAGTATCGTACATTGAGCGGGGTGAGCAACCTTTATTTTATGGTGAGCCGAGTCTGTTTGGAGAGCTGAAGGGGAAGAAAGAAAAAAAAAAAAACCAGAAAAACACCACAGGTGGTGTGCCATGTGTGAAAACGAGCATGTCCAGCCTCCGGAATCCTTTTCAACACACAGTCTATTTAGGTTTTGTAGCACTGAAATGTAGATTAGACACGTTTCCTATCGGCACACTGCTGACATAAAATCACAAACTGGCGACCTTGCTCAAAGTCAACGCAGACACGTGCACCAATTTTCACATCGCTCATTTTTGCCGGCAAACACGTCACCTGTCCAATGGACAGGTGAAAAATTACATTCACCTGTCCGTGCTAATTTCTACCTGTCTCTGGCAGGCAGACAGGCATTAAAATCGAACACTGATTACATGTAATAATACTTTTTGTGTACAAACAGGACGATGAAAACTTACTACGACCAGATATAGAAAAATAATGATTTTAAATATGAGGAAAATTCAGTAGATCTGTACAGCAAGAGCACATTGGCTGCATGGCAAATAAAACAGAGTAGGGCCAAATGACTGTAGTGAAAATCCCAGTTGTGACAATGCAATGTATTATGCATGCTTACAAGCACTATGTACCAAGGAAACTATACTTTCAGTTGTGTTATATGAAGAAATGTTAGATTTTGACAAAGTTAGCTATAAAAAACTTGCAAACAAGGCTAATGGCCCTTATCGTTAAGCATTGGTGTGATTTAAAAAGATTTTGTGAATTTGGGGGCAAAATTAACATTTAGGTAATATAGCCAACAGAACTGACAACATGCTGTTGTGGAATAACTCTTCAACTGTTTCCAGAGACTACATAAGAGAAGAGCTCACCTTCTTGGCAGACACTGGAACAAAGTTGAAGGAAAACAACATATGAAATAGCAGTCTTCTGTAGAGGAGCATTTACTGCAAGGTACCGGCTATACTGAAGTCACCTGGATAGAACTGTTTAGAGGGACTCCATGTTTATCTGCAGTTCATCAGTTGTCAATGTAACAAAACTGCAAAAAAATTAACCTAGAAAGTGCATCCTATGCCATTGCATTTATTGGTCAGCCTTGTCTTGAGAGTATCACTACAAGAATTTCCATTTATGAAAATCAAGGGGAGGGTACTGCAATGTCATCAAAATTTTTTTATTTTCTAACATATCAATTTCTTTTTTGCTGTAACACTATTCACTTAAGTCACCATATTTGTGGCCATTTAAGTATACTCCACATATTTCATAAATATTACATGCAATTTTATTTCGAACCACACAACTTTTTACTCATATGGCCATAAACTTAAAGCTAGGCAACCAAATATACTATTGTCTATATGTATGCAGGATGCATTTACCAATGCATCCTGCATACATTTCAGAATTAGTAATAACAATTTTTTTGTACTGTAAACTGGCAAAATGAAGCATCAACATTTTTTTTTTATTTGTCACTGCAGGGTGGGGCAGTTATTTCAGTCATTAACGTTTTACTTCTTGCTCATCTTTTCAACATGTTTAACAGCACTTTTAAATTTTGCAACTAGATCATGGAGTTGCTGTAAAGTGCAAACAAATCTGACAGTTTTGTGAAGTTCTTCAGGGTCAGAGGTCTCAGTGTGGAACTGTATCAGATAATGTAATGTTCCTGCTTGCTCCAGACTGCTGGTCTAGAAACAAAAAATAAGGAACACACTTGCTTCAAATGTACTGGTGAACACAACACTAGAGATCATCATCTGGCTCTATAAACAAGTTTAGTTTAAAGCTATAATAAAATATCCACAGCATATGATGCACTAAGAAAAACCATCCTTAAAATTGTAATGAAATTCTAAGTTTAGAATTGTCTGCAATGCCTCTATTCCTTGTGATATTTCTTGAAGCTGGTATAGCAGGCATCAGTTTTGTACATTATGAGCATAATGAAATACTACACTGGAAAATTTCTTTAGTAAAAGGCATATTAAAACTAGAAACACAACTTATTTTTACACAATAAAAGATACTACACCATTTTGTTGTTTTTTTCACTGCACCCACTGATGTTTAAAAATGTGACTATTTTCTGTGAGTACAGTAAAAATAATAATGCAATCCTGCATTAAAAAAATGATGAAAGCTGGATGCAAATGTGTGCTTTCACCGCCAGACAATAAAAATCATCCACACAGAAGAATGTATCTGACGGTACAGAGGAGTATACACATTATCACAAAAACAAAGCAGCAGGATCATTACAGATGGATTCATGGTACGCCATCCGGTCATAGTAGTGCATCACACTCCTATACATACAGCAACATGATCTAGCATGGAGTCCAGCAGATGCCAGAGGTTGTCCTGAGGCAGATGGACTCACAATTATAGGATGGTGTGTTCCAAATCATGGTTACTGTGGCACAGTGGCAGTTTGTGTTTCAACTGGTCCCACACATGCTCAATTGGGAACATGTCACGGGAGTGGACTTGCCGTGTTAGTGTTTGGACATGATGAAGGCAGTCCTGGGCGACTCGTGTGTGCTCCTGACAGCATTGGACAATATGGTCCGAACAATCCACATGGTGGGCTATAAGGTGGCAGAACCATTCTACAGTTTTGAGCATGATTATGAGTCCTTTCTTAAAGTTTGTCAATTACGTAGAGCAACATCTTTGGCATCTTCCCAACATTCTTCTTTGCTCTGTATGCTTGCTTGGTATCATCTGGCGTTTTTTTACGTTAATGTGGCTTCAACTTCGCTTAAGTATCTACGAACACTGATCAATTCTTGCTGCACCACTGCTAGGTGTTTGGTCAAATACAAATGCACTAACATGGAATAATGTGCATACCAGCCTGTACTCTATACATTTACATTGTTTTGTGGATGTCGCATGGTTTCATTGTTTTTTTTTTTTATTGTCTGGCAGTGTATGCACGTGTGTTAGTGTGAGCAAACATATAATTACTTATTAAAACATATAATTCAAGCAACAAAGGGCATAACTCTGCAAGATATCAACAAAGGACATAACTCTGCAAGATATCTTTTTGTGACCCTTTAAAGGTAGTAGAGTATGGTGGGGTAAAGACTGGACCATAACTGAGGAGCAAACTTTCAAAATGAGACATGTCCGCATTATCCAATTTTACAGGAAAGCTAAAAAACTGATATATTGTGATACTAATGCAAATTATTTATGATTGATTGATTAATTGTGTCATTGCAAATGTTATATTTCCATCGTTATTAATCAAAAACAAATGGACATGTCTAAGTTTGAATGAATAGCATGGACATGTCTGGTTTCGAACACACACTTATGGGACATGTCTGCTTTTGTTTGACCAAATGTAAACTTAGCAATAAAATTACATTAGGAAAACACCCCGCTTTACCCAGTAACATAGATGAGTAGCTCAAATAATGGAACATGACTTAGTATTTTTGATAATGATTAACAGAGCATTTTTAAAACAGTAGTTAACATTCATAAAATTTGTTATCAATAAACAGTTAATTACATTTTATACATGTACATGTGGTTGTCTTCTACATAGCTACACAACCGCTTTCATCATGCACATTATATTCGTAAATTCTTTCACCTCTTGAATCCAAAATTCCTTTGTACCAGTGCAAATCCTCTTTGTTATGCCAATCTTCACCAAACTTTTTACAAAATAATGACTGCACATCATGCTTCTTTTGTTCAGGTATGTTAGGCACTGTGGAAATTTCTGGTATCGCATCTGGAATAACTTTTCCACGCTTTAAAATGGGCATGGCAGGCTCTGTGTCAGGATTAAATCTGTAATGTGTCATGACTCGGACACACATTACTACACTGGATCGTTTGGTTTTGTGTTTTTCAATAATAATCCGTTTACATTCGCTGATAGCATGAACATTTTGGAAAACATTTGATAATGATTTTACATTATGCAGTTTCCAGTCTTTTCCTAATGCATGCACATTTCCTACTGGAATATATTGCTTCATACTCTCTTTTAGTTGTTATGAGTGGTCGTTTCCGCAATAGCTTCTCCACTCTACCAAGTACACGGTCAGCAGGTAAAAAACTATGACCTGTAACTGGGAAAATCATAAGTATATTCTTAATACTCTCGGATGCAGACTGTCGAAGCCAATGTGTCAATGTATGTACAGCAGGTTTATTTTTGTTTTGGCCCCCACAGCCTTCACAAAACAAGCGGACACTGGATATGTTGTCAGGTAAACAGTGGCTGAGATAGTGCAGCACTGCAGAAGACATTTCAGTCGAACACCTTCCTGCTTGTCTTCTGTCCAAACATGAAATTCTGGTGTTTTACTGTCCATTGCCACACAGCACAATGAATAAAATATATTTGTCTGCTATAAAATGCCTCCTGGATAGGCGTCCGGTGAAGTGACTGAATATGTTGAAGATCAAAACACATATAATATGTACTGGGTGGTAACTGCTTTGCAAGATCATAAAATTCATTTGCTCTAAGCTTGTGCACTCTGAGTTGCATAAGTATATTTATTTTACTTGTGTTGTCTTTTGCAGAGTGAATTTGATGTTGTAAACGAATACATGTTGTGTAGCAATCTGAGGAAGGTGATCTGAATCCTACATTAAAATCGTCAACAAAAATCCACCTGAACATAGAAAAAGAAACTCTCAAAGATGTATCATGCTCAACACTTCTATTGTACATTTTGTGCAATTTGGGAACATTTAAATTGCTTGCTAGATAAACACATTTAGATTTAGATCTACTATAGTGACTTTCACATCCTTTCAGACTACCAATGAAGGTTTTCACTTGACATTTCTTTGTAGCTAATTTTGCTGATTTTCTGTCCCCTTCCCTGCGTTCCCTTGGTATATCACCCTTATCCAGAATTTTTGCAACAGTATTTAGTCTGTTTCGGAAACCCACAATGCAGAAGTAATAAACTTTTGGAATACCTGTACAGGTCCTTTCATTGTTTTCATTAAATATGTTACATGAATACTTCGAGGCTTGGCTTTCTCAGTAGGAGTACCTGTGCAGGGACGCTTCCTTTTCGGTTCCCTGACTGACATGAAATGGCATAAGCGCTGGTCCTGTACTGCTTTGTTGGAAGTTTGATACAGTTGTGACTGTGCTTTTACCATATCAAACATTGTCACTCTTTTGCATGAAAACTGCTTGTTGGCATGGTCTCTTGGATGTTTTCATGTTCGGATCCTTGTCTTTACATCTAAAAGAAAGTATCACTGATAATGTCCTCAAAATTATAAAAAAATTTATTTGTTTACCAAGAACACTTGTCTTAAGACTATTATAGGGGCGTTGCTTCCCATTATAGTACATATTTTGTATTGCTAATGCAGCTATTTGTTTCAATATTGTTAATGTAAAACTACTAATGTGCATGAAACTGTTATGTATTACTGATCACGTGCAACAAACAATATGCAAGTACAAACTGCAAAGGATAGCCATTATTATAGTAGTATGAAGTGCTTCTTTGTCTACTGAATATGATACAAAATACAGTTATTGAATGGTTTAGACAATTGCATAGTTATGTTAGTGCATAACATACTGGATATGAGCATAGAAATCAAGCATGTTCTTATGCCAAGTTAGGTCACATTGTGAAGTGTATGCGTTCATACCTTTCAATTTTCTCAGATTCACGCTTAGTAAGCTTTAGCTTTCTTTTCTTCTGTGCACCAGATGATGTGTCTGCTATTACGGCATCCATTAATCATGTCTAGGATTCACGAAACCCACACCAGATATACAATGGTTTTCATCAATACAGTACAAAACACTTCAGCATGCATCAGTTAGCATAATACCAACCTGATCACTTTAATTCCTCTATAACTCAGTTGTATAAACATCAGGCATGCCAACAAAATAGTAGTTGCAAAAAGTGGGGTGTCGTAGCCATCTGCTATAACATTGGGCAGCCACAGTACAATATGCAAAGCACAGAATGTTTGCAGGGTGTTATGATAAAGAAACAAAATTTAATGAATAAAGAACTGTTTTCCAAACAGTTGTATTAATGTTACACATGTTTACAAACAAATACCCATAAAACATTAGCATGCATACACTTCTCAGATACGTGATAATGATAAACATTGGTTCACTAACTTCCATTGAAACATCTTCGTTGCTATGTCTCGATGAAAGGGTGGGGGGTGTAGTACAAAATGCAGTATGTGACAACTAATTTTGACCACCCCAAGATACCTCTGCTATCCAGGGGCGACTGGTTTAACTACATATTCAATACAGGGCAGTAGACAGTCTAGTTACTATTCCAAATTCACAGTGGAGTGGACATGTCCTGGTTTGAATGAAAACACTAACTTTCTCCTCCTTTCTGTTTGGGACATATCTTTTTTGGACTGAATCTGAATACATATTTGTGTGTATTTCACCAAGCTTATATAGAAACAATATTTAACTAATTTTAGGATTTTTATGGATATGTCTGGTATTGAAAGTTTGCTCCTCAACTAAACTTTTATTATTTCGTTTAAATTAATGTAATATAACATTAATTTAAACAAAATAATAAAAAAAATGCAGTTGCCTTAGAAACAGTTTTATATTTATGGATATTGGTTTATGTTTTAAATAATATTTCTGACTGAGACCAGAAAAATAACTTCTGGTGTCCACTTTTTACCCTCCAATCAAGGAAAAACTGGACAAGAGAGGGGTATATAATGGAGAGCTTGTAATTCATACACTATGGGTGGCACATGCTACTGAAGGCAAAAAACTGAACAGAGCAGGTAATTACCTGTACAGTGCATTTGTGCCGCATCACAAATAATACAGAACAATGTCACTTTCAAGCTCTGTATTTTCAGAATATTTTACAAGCTAGCAGCACATTTGTATTCCTAAAAAGCATTGAACATTTGCAAAATATAAATTAAAGTACTCATACAAAATAGATCAAATTATTGCTCATGCAAAGAAATTCCGTTCCTCAAAATCTACAATAAATATTTATCTGGCAAACAAGCAAAGTAGTATAAAATGTTTCAAAATACCAAATTGTTACTCTGTTGACTAGAAAAAATTCAAATACAATAAAGTATGACATTGTTCAATATATACATTAAATATTTAATTGGAAAACGGGCAGAGTAATATTAAAAAGTTTCAAAAATACAAAATTGTAACTTTGTTGACTATAAAAAAATTAAGAGTATTTAGACGAGCAATCTGATTAAAGGAGGGCAGCGCTTCAGACCTAGTAAAGTCTCCTTTATGTAAAAATTTATGTTAAAAAACTGAAATAAAATAATATTACATTCAAATAGTGAGTCGATGGAGGCAGTCCATAGACCCTATCCATAGATCGATCTAATAAAATGATTTGATGATGAAAATTAAAATATAAAAAAAAAACTATGTCCAATGCGTGAGTCATGGCAGCACAGTGAAAACAAACTTTAAGGCCAATGGTGCAATGAAAGCAGTATATTTGCCCAATTTTTGCTATAACATGTTTTTCAGAGGGCTCCTTAAAATTTTTGGCCCGACAAGAAATAAATATTAATTTTCTTGCATTATTAAATATTCACTACCTTAATTATTCTGTGAGCACTGATGAACTATGAGAAATAAGACATTCTTTCTTATCTTCCATCAGTGCTCCAATAGTAGTAATGGCAGTGAATATCTATTACAGTAAAAAGATGTTCAAAATTATTCTTTATGTCTTGTCAAGCCATAAATTTTGAAAAATTCTCTGAATAACAACTTTTGACCAAAATTAAGGTAAATACATGGCTTTTGTACACCATTCCCTTTAAGCAAATTATTGGGCAGCCGAAAAAAACTATACACAATATGTTAAAACAACTGGAATACAGCAAGGCTAGCATTTAATAGGGCTGAAGCTACAATTTAGGTAGGCGTCCAAAATCACAATTTAGAACAAACTAACTCACTGCAAACCCAAGACAAATACAAAACGCCACACAATTGTTACGAAACACTAAACTGACTCATAAATGAAAAAACTGTGACCACGACTCACCATTTTACAAGCTCCACATAATCAACCGCTCACGCAACTACACTAATTAAAATGGTGTCTCATAGCACCCTTGTCCAAGGACGGGTAAACTGGCAATTTTAATTTTCTCTAGCAGGCGTCGACCTGACGATCTTCGTCACAGGCGTAGAATGAATGCTGCACAAGGCGTGTAACAAAACTAGCCCCTGAATTTAAAAAAGTGATGAACAAGGAGGGGTAATCAGGGAGGGAAATGAGGGGAAAAACAGAAGGGAACAGAGTCGGCCAAGGAACAAGCCTTCTTACAGAGGTACAATTCCAAAGACGATGGGTGCGGCAGTGTCACCATCAAACACTTTGTTTCAAAACTGTAACTTTTATGGTCATTTTTTACATGAAATACCAAAAAATTACCAACTTAAAAATCAAATACAAAAGTTTTCTTAGATGAAAATTCAAATGGTTCAGGTTATTATTTTTTATGACTATAAACAGCAAAGAAATTATATTCTATGTAACGGAGTAAATTTAATTTTTAAATAAATATTTTCCAATTTTTGGGGTAAATTTTTTTATGGTAATTTTCTATCTCTCCAGGATAGAAACCTGTTGTAACTGTAGGATGTAATAATACAGAATCGAATCGGTAGAACATCATTTACTTTACTCACTCTAGTAACATCGTAAAAAAACCGTTACATAACGGACAAAAGACACGCACTAACAATAAAAACATTCAGTCAGGGGAACCAATGTGACATAAAACAATGTATATAATGTTAAGTCTGTTCTCTATCACAACACTCCCAATAGAACATACTTGTGGTTGTATTAGGTCACTGGTTTGAGTCCCATTCCTTGGACGTAGAAGCGGTGCTTGGTAATTGGTAGACTCTTGGTCAGCACATCAGCAATCATATTACCTGAACCTTGATGAAGCACCTTGCTCTATAAGCTGACGTATGAAGTGTGCTTTGTGTCAATGTGCTTGGTTCTAGCCCTATACCCAGCTGTGGTTGCCAGATCTATTGCACTTTTACTGTCACACAAAATGTTTACTGTTCTATGCAAACAATTCTTGTCTAACTTGCTTGCCAGTCCTCTGAGCCATAGCACCTCTTGACGTCCTGCGGGAAGTGCCATGTATTCAGCTTCAGCCGTTGATAATGCAACAGTTCTCTGTTTCTTGCTACTCTAGGTAATAACACCTCCTTGCATAGTAAAAACATAGCCAGTTTTAAAACGTCAGTCATCAACATCATTGGCCTAGTCTGCATCACAATGTCCTATGATGTCACTGGATTCACTTCTACTGAACTCTAGCTTTACGTCTGCCGTACCCTTCCAGTAACGCATTATCCTTTTCACAGCCACCCAGTGAGCCTTGCAGGGACGTCTGCAGATTCTGCTAGCTGCGTTTACCGAATCCAACGTCTGGCCTGGTTCCTTGATAGACGTACGTTAAACTTCCGATGGCCTCTTGATAATGTACTCTGTTAAACTTGTCAGTTTCTTGTGGTTGCAAAGCCATACTCTTGGACAGCCTTTGGTTGATGTCACTTGGGCTACCAGCTGGGTTACTCTCTTCTATGTTGAACTTGGCCAACACCTCCTTGATGTAGCCCTCTTGATCAATCCAGATCTTGCCTGCTGTACGGTCCAGGTAACTCTCATTCCAAGGATACACTTGACCTCTCCCAAATCCTTCATCTTGAAGCGGTTCATCAATCCAGCTTTAATGACATTTTTCAATTGACTGTCATTGCAAGCTATAAGCAGGTCCTCAACATAAACAGCTACAATGGTGACCCTTTCACTATCTATTTTGAAATATATACATTGATCTGTTGTTGAATGAGAGAGGCCAATTTCTTCCAAAGCTCTATTTAATTTCTGGTTCCATGCTCGGCTCCCTTGCCTTTGAAAGTTTGCAAACCTTATCTTCTCCTACCAATTCAAAGCCTTTTGGCTGAGTCATATATATTTCCTCAGACAAGTCTCCATGTATAAAAGCTGTTACTGCATCCATGTGATCAACGTCTAGGTCATACTTCGCAGCCAAAGCTAAAATCACCCTTATTGATGCATAACGAACTACAGAAGCAAATGTTTCTTCATAGTCTATTCCATTTTTTTGTGCACAGCCCTTTGCAACCAATCTGGCCTTATAACATTTGATTCTTCAGCATTCCTCTTGGTTTTGAATACCTATTTGCAGTCAATGAGTTTTCTGTCAGCCGGTAAACTTGTGATCTCCCATGCATTATTCTGCCTTAATGAATCTAGTTCTTCCTCCATGGCACAGATCCATGTTTGCTTGGTGAACACGCCAGAGCTTCCTCCAGAGTCTGAGGGTCAGCAGAGTCAACCTTGACCTTGTATATGATGAAATCCTCCATCTTCCTTGATTGCTGGCCTCTGACATAACGTCAGAGCTGCTGATCTGTGTTCGCTCTGCACTTGATGCAGGTAATGTATGTCTAATATCATCACTGGTAATTTCCTCGATTGAGCCATCTCCCACTTGAGTCAGGTCTTCTTCAGCCTCGAAACCCTTAAATTAACTCAGACTATCTGTATCGTCTTCAACATCATTTATGATTGGGTTAGAGGTGTCTTCCATTATCTGGAGGGATGTGGTTGGATTAGATTTACCCTTTTTAGTCTCACTGTGAGTTTCTTCGTTCTCAACAAATACTACATCGCGACTCTTGGTAACTCTGGTATTCCTTGCTTAAGAAGTCGATATCGTTTGGAATTCTCACAGTAGCCCACAAAAATGCACTCTTAACCTTTTTACTAAATAGTCTACGTCTTTACCTTGGGATGTGTGCAAAAGCTTTGCACCCAAAAACTCACAGGTGTCCCAAGTCTGGTTTGCGACAACTCCAGACTTCCTTTGGTCTCTTTCCATCTAATACTCTGGAAGGAGAACGATTGTGTAAGTAGGCTGCTGTGTTCACTGCTTCAGCCCAGAAGGTGTAATCCAGCCCTGCCTCGATGAGCACACACCGTGCCTTCTCCACAAGGGTGCGATTTAGTCGCTCAGCCAGCCCGTTTTGCTCACGTGTATATGGGCAAGTGGTCTGATCCTGGATTCCCAGTTCCCAAGGTCATCAACAGTTCAGTGCTGATATAATCACCCCCATTGTCTGCACACAATGTTTTAACTTGCTTATTTGTTTGTCTCTCAATCATTGATCAGAAAACCCTCAATATGTTAGTGACCTCATTCTTAGATTTAAAAAAGAAGAGAAATACCTTCCTGGTATAATTGTCGATGAGGGTGGAAGAAATACTATGAACCTCCGATCGACTGTTCTTCCATCAGACCACAAATGTCAGAGTGCACTAACTGCAGAGATTCATGTGCCCTTGATCCCGGACACTTGAATGGAAGTCTTTGCTGCTTACCCTTTACACATGTAGTACAGGTGGTATTGTCGATCTTGGAGAATGTCAGCCCTGTCACGGACCCGTCCCTCAACTGCCTCATGCCCCATTGATTCAAGTGACCGAGACTTCTGTGTCATAAAACACTACCAGAGACTGACCTGGTACAATTTGCCCTTTCTTCAGATTGATCCAACCTGTACATGTTGTTGACTAAGGAGGCTGTGGCCATCAGCTCCCGATTAGTGTCATAAATGTGACAATCCTTATCATTGAACAACACAGTGTGGATGTGCTTGACTATTCTACTTACAGACAGCAGATTGGTAGAAAGATCAGGCACATATAGTACTTCCTCTGGTTTAACAGTATCTACCTTTCCAGTTACATATACCTTTAGGAGTACATCTCCTTGGCAGCTCGCTGGAAGTCGATTGTTGTAAGGTAACATAATTTGATCATTTGTCTCTTCATGAGTGTCTGATAGCCAGCTGAGTTGTCTAGTGATATGTGCTGTTGCCCCTGACTCTATGTACCACTCCTCAGCATCCGCATTTCCAGTAGCAAGTACAGCATTCAGAAACGCGCAGTGACCAGTGCTCATATGTTCTGTGTCCTTCTGCTCTGAATATCTTACTCATTCAACTCGTTTGGGGCAATTTCATACTATGTGACCATAATCATTGCAGTTATAGCACCTGGAACCCTTGTTGTAGTCTCTTCTTCCCTTGGAACTGTAGAAGGCTAACTCTTGGTCAGGTACTACAGGTTTCCTTACAGTGACTTGGACGTCTTGTAATAGTTCTAGTTTTGACAGAATCTCCGGTAATGGGTGTTCCTGAGCTTTCTTGGCCCATTATCATTGGCCTATACTCTTCTGGTACCCAGCCAACAATAATGTCCCAATCCACTCTACACCAACCTCAAAATTGATGCCTCGAAGTTTGTGTGCTGTAGTTATAATATTGTTGACATACTCATCTACAGATGCGCAATTTTCTAACCTAGTCATTATCAGAGTCCTTAATAACCGTACTATTCTTGTTAACCCTGAATCCTGAAATGCACTCTTTAACTTGTCCCATGCCTCCTTTGCTGTATTGATTAGAGGTGGAAAACTATTGATAGTATATTGATTACTATCTATAGTTCAGACCATCGAACACTATCAATAGTTTTCCACTGACAATCCACAGTTTTTGATAGTCAAATTTTAGCTTGGTAATTTGCGATTTAAAATTTGCATTTTGTAACTTCCAGTTGGAACGATTCGTTTGTCATTTGTTTATCACTGTACTTCAGCCTGGCATTTGTAATTTGTATGCTTAGCATCATACAATACACCAAATGGAAAATCTGGAATTATGTCATTGATTTTGCAGACTATGTTGGGTCACGTGACCAGTTTGTTATCAAAAAGTGGCCACTTGAACATGGCTTGAACTCGTCTGTGATTTGCTCGGCATTGGTCGAGTACATGGTGATGTAAACCACTGTTTTGATTTCTTTATATGCACATGTTGTCATTGTGAACCGACCTGCACTCAGTGTTGCTCTTGCTAGCAGTTTTGTTTTCTTTAGTAATTCTATTACAGAGGCCGAATGCCACAGGGTTGCCAATTTTTATGAAATTCTCCAAATCACCACGTGACTAACTTACGTCCAGCTGGAAACGGTTTCGTAATTTGTAATTTCCGTCTGACAGCTCAACAGGAATACCCGACTTTTGAAGTTTTCAAGTTGGTAACTCTGCCGAACAGTCCCACCCTATGCCGTCTCCATTGCCTACAGTTAAAACACATTAGGCAATTCTTGTTGTTGACTAGCTATCATTTGTGAATCGTGTCTGTCCACCTGCCAGTGAATAATGCCAAAAAGGAAGGGTTCAATTGTGTGGAACTTTTCAAGGCAGATAAGGGAAAAAAATTTGCGAAGTGTCTAAAATGTGACAAAGAATATAAAACAAGTGGAAATACCTCCAAACTTATAGATCACCTCAAACGGGTTCATCCAGAGTGCACCATTACAAGGGAGCATGATGAAGATGGAGATGATCCTTGCTCGTCATCGTCTTCTGTAAGTACACCAACAGTAACCATAGCATCGTTTTTCAAGAGGCAGGACGTTTATGATCCCGAAAGCCACCAGAAAATAGAATTGGACAGAAATTTAGCTCTTATGGTGGCTTGTGATTTTCAGCCATTTAGCATTGTCGAGGACAAAGGCTGTAGAGCATTTGTCAAGTCACTGGATCCAAAATATGAACTTCCCAGCAAAAGACTCTGAGAAACAAGCTTCTTCCCCAGATTTATGAGGAGTACAAAACTAAGCTCTTAATAACGTTGGAAAAAGTCAGCTATGTTTCAGTTACATGTGACCTATGGTCGTCGAAAGTAGGGGACAGCTTTTTAACAGTGACTTGCCACTTTGCTATTGACGATTTTATGATAAGAAATGTGGTTTTGTCCACAAACACGATGACCTGCAGCCATACTGCTGAAAATATTGCAGCAGAAGTGTCAAAGATCTCTAAAAACTGGAATCTGGAGACAAAAGTGTGCTGCATTGTCACAGACAATGCTGCATCCATGTAAAAGCTTGCCAGTTATTGAAAGTGCATCACCACCCATGTTTTGCACACACTTTGAATTTAGTGGTTCAAGAAGATTGAAAATTCAAGGAATTGATGTTATTCACATTAAATGCAAGACTCTGGTTGCTTATTTCAAAAGCAGCAGTCTTGCGATGCAAAGATTAGTCTGTGAGCAAGAGAACAAAAACAAGACCACTGAAATTACTTCAAGAGGCCCCTACCTGTTGGAACAGTGCTCTACAAATGATGAAAAGGGTTGTCGAAATTAATGACTGTTGCTGTTGTCCTGTCAAAAATGCCAAAAGCTCCATTTAGCTTAACTTTAGAAGAGACTTACTTTAAATGACATGATATGCATTCTGGATGTGTGATGAAGCTACCAACAAGGTTTCAGGAGACTATGTCACCATGTCCCTCATAATACCAATTGTATGTGGTATTTATAATCATTTGATGACTCAAAACCCAACTTCTGACAAGGGAAATCTTTTCCTTGAAGCAATGAAAGACGGAGTTCGCGCAAGGTTGTTTCTGTATGAAGAATGCACCATACCCCACCTCGCCACAATTTTGGATCCTCGTATGAAGGAAGGCTTTTGCTCATCCGAGAATTCCATGGCTGCAGAGACACTGCTCCAGGGCAAGATGGCCATTAAAACTGTAGCAGCAGCAACAGCAGAATCAGCAAAGTCAAAAAAGTTTGTTAAGCCTACATAGTCTCTTCTTGGATTCGTGAAAAAGCTGAAAGAAGAAAAACAGAAAAATCTTTTAGGGACTGTGGACATCATAATGCTGCGCCAGTATCTTGAGAGGAACAATGCTGATGACGACGTTGATCCAATGCTGTTTTGGAAGGTAAGTGGCAATGACTTCCCTTCACTTCACACATGTGCCAAAAAAGTTTCTAAGTACGCAAGGAACACCAGTGCCATTGGAAAGGATATTCAGCAAAACAAGACTTGCAATATCCGAATGTCATTCAAACATCAAGCCAAAAAATGTGGACAGACTCGTCTCCATTAACCATAATGCTTGGTTGCAAAACTAGATAAAAGGGTTTTGTTTTTATTATTATTCATAATATTTTCAGGTTTGTTAAATCTAGCACTCTCAATATTGTCTTTTTGAGTGTGATTTTAATGATAAAACTTCCGTTTTTAATTTATTGTTACTGTTATATCTGATTATGACCATGAGCAACTGGCTGTTTTAGTTTTTTTTGACATTGTGGATTTTGGAATATCAAAAAAGCAAACACTATTATTTATCTACGCTCTAATTTGAGGGATAAAACTATTGATAGTTTATTTTCAAACTATTGATAGCACGAACTATCAATAGTTTTCCGCCTCTAGTGCTGATGTCTTGAACATGCACATAATTCACAGAACCGATTGACAAAATAATCTTTGCCAAAGCACGCGTAGTCTTCTTATCGTCCTTTTCTTTGCCCATCACACACTGCCACAATTCTTCATGCTCCAGATAAGTTCTCATTGCAAAATGCCAAATGTCGTAATTTTCGTGCCTGGCCAACTTTTCAATTGGTGGGAATGGGCTTTGAACTTGCCCCGCTGCCATAACAAAACGAATCCACGTCTTCTTTTCCTTCGCCAAGCTCATTAATTACAACTCTATTACTACCGACACTGTAATAATCACTACCTGACATAGAAAGCAATTTGCGCCAACAGTTCCTAACCTCGCCGATGCCGATATCACTTGTGCGCAATTATTTTGTTTCATCTTGCATTACCACACCACTGTTTTATTACATTATCATCATTACTCACTCTGGACCCATAACCTATTGTAACTGTAGGACGTAAAAATACAGAATCAAATTGGTAGAACATAGTTTACTTTACTCACTCTAGTAACATGGTAAAAAAAAGTTACATAACAGACTAGAGATGGGTTCTATTTCACATAACGGCTATAAAAAACTGTTACGATTTAGTAACAGTCCATTCCCGATTGGAAGCGACTTATGAAAATCAACCTTTGAAAAAACACTTTAGGCACACCATGTCAACCTGTTTTTTTCAATAACCTGTATTCCATAAATATATAATACTGTGGTTAACTTTAGAGTACTGTATTATTGAATAAATGAAACTTTACCTTAATATCTTCTATAACTTGTCAGGACGCAGGTGATCTAGGTTCGAAACTCGATCAAACATGTTGGCTGCAGAAGAAACTGCAGGAGGAAAGGCAGAGGAGAAGGGAGTAAGTAGAAAGGGATAAAGCAGTAAGAGACGTAAGACAGCAAATAAGGTTAGAGGAGCAAGAAATAGTAGCAAGGGATAAGGTGATAGTAGTAGGCAGGAAGAAATCAGGAATAGAGGAACTGGAAACAGAAAGCAGTGGTAGAAGGTAGGAAGCAGTATGCTGAGGCTTGCAAGTGTGGGATTAGCAAAGACCAGCAAGCAGGACAAAGTGGACAGTTCAGGGCCAGAGGGGAAAGAGGAAGGCTGGTCAAAGGGAGGGAAACAAGGGTGCTGCAGGAGGCTGGAGACAGGGATCAGGTAAGAGACGAAGTAGACAAGAGTAGGCAGGTGGGTGGAAGAGCCACAAAGCAGGAACAGGTTGTAGGAAAGGATCCAGAGGTGGTTTTTCTAGGCAGCTCTATTGTAAAAGGGGTGGAGCTGAGGGAAGTTAGGAAGGAAATTACGTATAAAGCAGCGTTTGGGGTGCAAATACCAGGGATTTGGAGGAAAGGGTTAGCAGTATGAGAGGTAGCAGGGTGGCAAAGGTTGTTCTAATTCATGTGGGGGGGGGGGAAATGACCTGGCTCGAAGCGAGGTTGGGCAGGAGGTAGAGCAGAACCTCAGGGGATTGCTGGGGAAAGTGCGGGAGAAGTTCTCTGGAACTAGGGCAGTAGTCAGTGGCATGCTGGTTAGGAAAAGAGTATCCTACAGGAAGGCAGTGGCTGCAAGTGAGGTGTATATGAGAGGGTGTGTAAGGATTTGGGGGCTACAATTATAGATAGTAGGTTTTTGGAATATGACAATTCTTTGAAAAGCTGTAAACATTAAACAACACATTTGACAGGTATAAAAGTAGAAGTCACATTTTAATGTTTATGTTTAGGTGTAGCAAAAGTATACAAACACATGTACACACGTAATTGCATGTAAACATTGATTTTGACAGATGCTACATGGCAGTGACATGGCAATGTTTGTTTACGTTTGGCGGAAGGATACGAAACGGGCCTGCAAGTAGATATTTAGCAGGGCTCTGAGAAAGTCGCTTCCAGTGGGGAATGGACTATACACAATAACACGTCCCACAGTTTATACCGTTATTTTCGGAATTACTTCGACGTCTGAATATTGTGCATGCGTGAAAGTTATTTTCTGGAACTGCTTCGACGCCTGACTACTGTGCATGTGTAAAAGTTATTTTCTGGAACCTCTTGGCTTGGAACTGTGCGCATGCGGAAACGTTATTTTCTGGAACGTTGAGGAGTCGGAGTTCTGAACAGTGTTCAACTTCCCAAAAGGTTGTGCTAATGTAACCCAATTAGCTGAAAATTTAAATATCAGTATAAATAAGCTTTAATTTATTACTAATTAAATGCAGCAGGGTGCTTTTTAATATCTTTAACGTGCTATTAAAGTTGCAAAACCACAAATTAAAAATAAAATGTATAGTACGTTTAGAAGCGCATGTGTAGCATTTGTTGAGCTTTCTGCCGGATTTTACGGCCATTCACATGTGCCCATTTGCAGCTCTTAAAAAGTTTTACATTTCCAACTAATTTTCTGCTTTGAATCTGATGAAAAACAAAGTTCCAATGCTTATTACATTAATAAACTGCCTATTAAAACTAGTTACTACAATATAAAACAATACAGTACAGTTCTTGACTTTTAAGTTAAATATAAACTTATTTGATTAGGTACATTTTGCATTTTGGGTGGCACTCGTCAGAGCAGCATTCTGGAAAACTTTTATTTTCCTCTATTATTCCTGTGTGACTACATAGTGCAGATGGTTAGATACCATCCTTGAAACAAAGAGGGTAAGTGAGTTGAAGTTCAAACCCATCACTCTCCAAAATATTTTTACTCTTTTAAATTACGGAAAATTGCGTAATATTAATAGTAAACTATCGTAAATATGTTTATTTCACATAGTTATTCGACTAGATTAAAAAATAAACAATATTTAATTCGCCGGTGCAGTTGGCTGTCACTTACTCAATTAGTAAAATTGTTTCACATCACCAAACAATAACATAAAGGCCATGCATACAAGACTTTCCCGTAGATTCAATGTGAATTTCAATTAATGTGAACATATAAAACCTCCGGCATTTCCCGGTGTACGAGCGAATAAGCTACACATTTAATTTTAATTACACGATACACAACATTTAATTATAATTTTTCTATTTCATACCAGATTATATTATTGTACTATGTAAATAAAACAATCATAAGGAATGTAACGCCTAGAATTTGTGTACTGCACATGCGCCAGAGATAGAAGTTCTTTCAGGAATGGTTGAAACTGGAAACAATTTCACAGTAACCTGTTACAAAAATAAACCTTATTAGAACGGCTTATCAATATGTAACTGGAACATTGGAACGCGTTACTTAAAAGTAACTGTTTAGCGCATCTATATAATGGACGAAAGACACACACTAACAAAAAAAATTCAGTCAGGAGTACCAATGCGACATAAAATAATCTATATAATGTTAAGTCTGTTCTCTATCACAACAAGTCTAGTCTACCCTGCTGCACCCTACCTGCTTTGCTAAAGAACAAACAGCATCACACATGCATGCATGTGTGCACACATGCACACAGAGAGATGGGGACACACACACCAAAGAAAATTGGCTGCTTGTAAATGAGTTTTTGACAATATTGTGAAAAAGTGGGAAAATGGGAAGGAGAAAAAGGAATAATACGGGGGGAGGGGGGTTAAGGAAGAAGGAAAAAAGGGGGAAAGGAAGAAAAAAAAAGGGGAAAAAAAGGAAAAATGGGGGAAAGGGGAGAAGGGAAGATGGGATTTGGGGGAATCAATCATTAATTATTAATCTATCATTTTCATTAAATATATTAATCATCTATCAAACTATCAATTATGTATCATGCATGCATTTGTTTGCCTATAATCAAAAACTAAAATAATTGAAACAGCATCTGAAAATAACAACAAACTGAACCATACTTAGGATTGTTCTGAACCAAAAAAAAACTCCTATCCAGAACGCTATAATTCAAAATCCCCAAAATCCTACGCAAATTATTCAAATTACCTAATAAATGATGATAAACAATAGAACGCATCTCAGAAAAATTAAGGGGATCATAATTAAGACCGCTCAAAAATTGCAAAAATGACTTTATAACAATGTATTTTCACATACTTTTGGTAAATTACCCATGTTGTATACAGTACAGGTTTGCTACACACATTTTTTTCTTTGTCAAAAAGAACATCTGGTCAACAATTTACAGCAGAATCTTAATACAAAGTACACAAATGGAGTTGAAATTTTATACTTAGTACTGAATATACTGAATGTGTATTTAATGACATTACATTTGCTGGAGATTTGAAAGATGTGCTTTAAAGTGGAGTATTTTATACTGAGATTTTACTGTTGTTTATTTACAGTAATAAGAAGCAACACATAAACCACTCATTTTTCAAATAGAATTTAGTATTAAAATGTTTAGCAAAGTACTTCCTTGCAGTATTTATGTTAAAACTGTAGCCTAATGGCCAACTGTAAATATTTATTATTTTTTTTACAAAGTAGGAGCAACAGAAGTATGACTTGACACACTACAAATAGGACAGTGGCTCTGTGCCTGACTGGAACCTGGTTGAAGTTCCCATTCCACCTTGGCTTCCAAAGTGGCATTTGTAGTTTACTTTACAGACACACAGTGATCAAATACAGAACAACATAGAGGAAATTACAATGTCGCACATCCAAAACTGACAAACTGTACATAAAACTGATAGAAATTGATGCATGACACCTTACTGTGCAGCGAGCATGCATGCTCTACATTTTGACTTCGCCCCCATCATCATGCGCTGATAGAATTATGGGGAAAGTCACACATTGGCAGACAATTAATCCTGTGGCTAAAGGATTAACCCATGCAATTTCGGACAACTACAGACACGTGGATAATTAATGAGATTGTACTGCCCATCCATAAATTGGCATGCGGTCGCCACCCCCGAAGACGAAGTTTGTTTAACCTACCGAGCCACCGACAATGCAGATAGAGAGAAGGGAGTTAACAGGGTTGCCAGAGAGCAGCACCCCTGCGACCGATGTCACTGCTGCCGAGCCTCTTGGAGAGGCGGTAAATATGTCAACAGCCTCCAGGCAGGGAGATAAGAAATGTTGGTGCAATCCACTGCCCCATAATAACCCACCTCTGCGATTGGAGGCTAGCAAACCCCGCTCCCCTGGCAGCCATTAAGCTGCAATTATGAGTATATAAGGACAAGCCAAACTGCTCTCGCCAGTCCATGTTGGCCCGCCAACCTGTATAAGGTCTGACGGCTCTCCAGGGTCGGCAGAAGACTCTCCAGCCTGAAGAAGGCTCCTCGACATCTCCCAAAAGCTCCAGCTTCCACCCCGCAGTGAAGCTCCAAGGTATCACGACGCACCTACCCTTGCCCCTTACCTGAGTCAATCCTTGAACTCCGTGGAAGCAGGCTGTAAACATCATCCCTTCTGGCTGGACAAACCACCCTCTTACTAATCGCTATAAATTGCGGTTTAGATTTTATTAGGATAAAAAATTTTTTTTATTAACAGGTTTGTATTCACCTGCCTTAATTTGACTCAAAATTTTTTTAAATAATTCTTTTAGCATTCTTTATACAGAACCAATCATCTCCCTGTTTTCATATAGCGGTAATAAATACGCTGTGGCAAACGTAATTCCTGCGAGGTAGTCATTTTTCTTCCCTCTCATATCTTTTACTTAAGCAAATGTCAATTGATTAATTACTTGTAATCAGTGGCTCATTAATTTAACGAACAACCTTCACGGACCAGTGCCGAGTGGGCCGAATCCCTTGGGATTCCTGGAGCCTGAAGAAGTTTATTAAGTCTGAATAAGAATGGGAACTCCTGAGGCATGTCCGGTGCACCCGAGCCTGAACAAGAAACGCTTCTATCTAGCCAATCTCTTGTCATGCTCATTACTTCGGTGTGTCTGCACAGGACTACACCCATGAGGGCTTGTGCGCCGCTACTAGATTGCGAGTATGCCTTCATAATGCTTTGGATACTAATGAGCCAAATAAGATATTGGTTGTTTTATTATTTTGTAATTCAGTAAACCAATGCCTAAGAAAGGAGGTGGGCGTAACAGCCAGATTAGACGTCTAGCCCGATTAGCACTTCAGAGAGAAATAACTCAGCCCACCATTGTGACACCAGTTGAGCACCTCAGTGATCCCATGGTACCTTCCTCCATCAATAGTGAGACACGTCAACCCGTAAGGGAATTACCCCCAATTGCTGAAAACTGCAGTTCCTACTTAGATTCGCTATTAGGGATTTGTTGGCCCTGGCTGAATTTAGATCACGTGAGTTATTTAATACTCCCAGTGCCCGAGCCAATAGCGAAGCCCATACCCCGGCTGGGCTACATTGTTGAAGTACCACCTACTACTTGGCAAATACGTACCGCCACAGGGAAGGTTCTGAATATAATCACCCCCCCCCCCCCCTAAATCAGTATGTAACTGCAAGGTGATAAACGCTTCAATCAATTTTGTCCCTTCACGCAAGCCCACTAGGTCAGCCCCATACAAACACCCTGGAAGTGTAAGGGAAGCAGACTAGGTTGCGAACCCGGACAATAAATGATTCACTCCCACCTCATATCATCATATTCATTTACCCTAATTTACAAATATTTTAGATTTTATTAGTGACAGCTGGCATCACGGTACTTGACGGCCTTCATGGTGAGTAAGATCTAAGCTCCTTGGGAGGGAGACTTTTTCGATCAAACTCATCCTGGGGTTTGATTCCCCTTTAGCCTTCACCCAACCGGTGCCCCACTAACTCCCAACGTGGGCAGATCCTCGACCTGCCAGGCAGAATACCAATCAGATTGTATCATACTGCTGAAGGGCAGTCAACTCACATCCCAGAGGGAACCAGCACTTACACCTGTCGTACCTAACCCATCCTCCCCCATCAAACCAGCTGGGAAGAGAAGTGGGATGGATAGGCGAGCCAGTGGGTAAGGAAAGCAGGATAATACGCTGTTGACGTCGTCTACAAAGGATATTCCTATGCGCCGCCATATTGGATGCAAACAACTCGTTGCTAGGCCGTTACTATGGAAGAAGTACAGCAAAATTGCTATTACTCAATTTGCGTCATTTAATTTGTATTTTGTATGTCCAAGCATGAATCTGTTATTACTTGTGGTGCTTAAATGACACAGATTTAAATGATTTGTTGCATTTTTCCATGAGAATTTAATTTAAACACAAAGCTGCAGTCTCAAAATCTGTACCTATCTTGTATGAGGGTTACCATGCAAAAATAATGTCATAGAACCACATAATTGATGGTAAAATTATTGCACTTGTTTCATAATAGGCAGTGGCTGTAGGTATTAAAACGTATTTTTTTTTTTAGTTTTGTATTTCAGTTATTCAATTTGTATATAAAATGCAAAATTTATTTGCACCATTGCCACCAAACTCTTATAAGGTTTGTACTATGCCTAATAAAATTAACAGTAACTAAGAACTTACCATATCCCTAGAAAGAAATGCATAAAGTAATAGTTTTTCTGTTTAATTAAAACTACTTTCATTTCCTAAAGTGTGTCGTTTAATCACATTAATTTCATGAAGACCTGACCTAACATAACTTATTCATGATAGGTGAATCTAAGGGGTTGGGTGTGCTGATGTACTATCACACAATGCACAAAGTACAATAAGGACTAACAGGAGTAAGATACAGTAATTAAATTGTCTCAAAATATGATTTAATTCTGCGAGTCCTTACTATCCGTATTCTGACGCACGATAGTGCATCTGCTGACACCCTTTGTCATTCACCTATAGTGAAATATTTAGTTAGGTTGGGTCTTATTAGATATAATGCAGATAAATGACACAATTTAATTAGTCACTGATTCCTGTTATTCATTATTCTTTTTCAAAATGTTATAAGAGCATCGGCACACATACCCCCTGTAATTCACTTAGGATTAGCTTGGTTAGGTCCTCTGCATTTCACACAGCTAGGCGGGTACCAGCAGTACATAAGCACTTCAATTTCCATGCTAATATGCAATATGACAAATAAGCAAAACAAAGTGGGTGTGACTATTGCAGCCCTAACCTGCAACATGCATTTTTTGTAGTTCCAATTTAGACAGTAATCAAAATAACATGGGACATATTTCAATTTACCATATTTCTGGTATTTAAAAAAACATGTATTTTTGGGAAGTTTTACTATTGCACTTGAAATATAATTGCTTCAAAGAATCTTAAAAACGTATTGAAACATATGAATGCACATTGATAATTTCTTTGTCTTTCGCGAAACAAAAGAATTTACATGCCTATCTAAAATTACTGAATTTCTGTTGGTGAGTAAATCTTAATATTAAGATAAGTCATCCTCCATTGTTATTTGGACTAGTGCAGTAGTTTGCAGCCATGATGGCGTCTTGTATGTATGTTTTTGATGTAACAGCTGGCCAATAAACTGCTTATGAAATGTGAGTCTGATTGTTTCCTGATCCTGAGTGCTAAATTTTCCAACCCAACAGGTTATGGCTCCAGTAATATAGTCGGAACTCACAGTAAATGTTTTTCGGCGTGCATGTTTACCGGGAAAGTGAAAGTGACACAATCCACCGCAGTGCTTACAAATGGATATGCACGAGCATCTGTGACGTGCCCGTAAATATTCCATCAAGACCGCAAAATTAAAAATTATGGCCGGCAGTAAAACAAGAGAAAACCAAACAAGTTGGTTGCCTGGCATCAAGAAACTTTAGGGGACTGATAATTACAGTTCATGGAAGTTTGGTATGGAAATGTACCTCACTGCAGAGGACTTATGGCCAAGTGTTACTGGCACCGAGACAGATGAAAATAAGGACCAAAAGAGAAAATCCAAGATATGCTTGATGATAGATGAAAGCCTATACCCGATAGTGAAGAGCTGCAAGACGCAAGTTTGGACAAAACTAGAAAGCACCTACAAAAATAAAGGGCTAACAAGGAGGTTATCACTACTCCGAAAATCATTCAGAATACAACCAAAAGAATTAGGTTCCATGGAAGAATACCTAAATGAGATTTTGTCCTAGTCACAGAAGCTGGAAGCGATAAATGCTGAAATTGATGACGAATTTATAGGGGTTATAATGCTGAGCGGTTTAACTGAAGATTACGAACCCACGATTATGGCCATGAAAAGTACCGGAGTAAAAACTACTTCATACTACATAAGATCAACACTCATCCAGAATGTGGCAAAATCACATCATCCTGAAGAAGCAGCATTGACAACAAAAGGCAGGAAAGATGGCTCAGCGACGATCACATGCTACAAGTGCAAATACATGCAAGAACAACATTGTATGCTTCAGTTGCAACAGAAGAGGGCACAAAACAAATAAGTGTCGTGAAAAGATGAGCACCATTTTCAAGAAAGGAAATGCAAAAAGAGAAAATATACTTACCACGTTAATCGCAGCCCTGCCGTCAGTGACTACAGGCATCAGGGACTGGAAAATTGATTCAGGGACTACATCCCACATGACGAGAAACAAGGGTTGGATAGAAAACATGGAGGAAAATGCTCAAGAAATTGTTGTCGCAAACACCAATAAAATTATGTCTGAAGGTGCAGGTTCGGTCAGACTCAAGAGTGATGATGATGTTTCCGATGTTTTGTATATACCTGATCTATCAGCAAACTTGCTGTCTGTCAGCAAAATGGCTAATAGGGGACTCAAAGCGTTTTTTGATAGTGAGGAGTGTAAGGTTTACAATGACTGCCAAATCAGAGGAAATGTAATTGTAACCGCTGTAAATGAAGGAGGTGTTTACAAAGTGAATAAACGCCCATGATATAAACGCCCACAAACAAAGTGATGCCCTAAGAGCGTAGGACGCGAAAGAAAAGGGTGCGACAGCAAGACTACCAAGAAATTTATGGCATAGAAGATTAGGGCATCTAAATAGAAAATCCATGAGTCAACTGAAAGGCATGTCAATTGGCATGGACTTCAGCAATGACACAGACAGTGATTGTATAGCCTGTGTAAAGGGAAAGCAGTGTAGAGACCCCTACAGTAAACACGCAGGGATTCGGTCTGAAGAAGTACTCCAGTTAGTACACTCAGATGTTTGTGGACCCATGAGCACACCCACATGGGGCGGCACCCTTTATGTATTAATGTTTACTGATAACTTCAGCCGAAAAACATTCACTTACCTGTTGAAAAGTAAAAATGAAGTTTTGGACAAATTTAAAGCGTTCAAGAATTTAGTGGAGACACAAATGGGGGTAAAAATGAAGGCATTAAGAAGTGACAATGGAGGGGAGTATTCAAGCAGAAACTTTGAAAGTTTTTTGAAAGACCATGGCATAATTCATAAGAGGACAACTCCTGTTTCACACGAGCAAAATGGAGCCAATGAGTGTGTAAAACGCACCTTGATTGAAAAAACAAGGACTATGTTGGAAGATGCTGGCTTGGACAGGAAATATTGGGGTGAAGCAATCAACACTGCAACCTACCTCAAAAACCGAAGTCCTACAAAAGGTAAAACACGGAAGACATCAGAAGAAGTCTGGACTGGGAGACAAACAAATATATCCCACTTGAAGACGTTTGATTGCAAAGTCATGAAGCATGTTCCAAAACAAAACAGGACCAAGTTAGACTCAAAAAGTGAAGAATGCATTTTTGTAGGATATAGTGAAGAGTCAAAGGTCTACCTACAGATTGATCAACTCTATGAATCCAAAAAGTGTTAATCTCAAGAGATGTGAAGTTCTTGGAAGATATGCAAGGAATTGAAAACCAAGGAAAGGAGGCAGATAAGAAAGTAATTGAACAAAGCCCTGTCGTGTTCACAAAGAAAAGTGCAGAAGTTGAGGAAACAGAGATCCTATCGGACGAAGAGCCTTTTTATGGTTTAGAAAACCCACAAAATGGAGAAGAAAATAATGAAACCGTACAGAAGAAGTGTGAATCAGCGTTGCGAAAATTTCAACGGGTAAAAAAGCCAAAAACTTTTCCCGATCATGAAATCTACCTCACAAAGGGTCATGAGAAACATGAAACGACCGTGGAGGAAGCCTTGAATGGACCACACAAGAAGGACTGGAAAAGGGCTATGGAAAGCGAGATGAACTCTCTAACAAAAAATGATTCCTTTGAACTGATCGACCCGCGTACAGATGAAAAGTTGTTAAAGACAAAATGGGTGTTGAAAGTAAAAGATCCTGATGACAAAAAAAAGTTCAAAGCAAGACACGTAGTGAAAGGATGTGCCCAGACCTTTGGGAGATATTATGACAAAAACTTCTCTCCGGTGGAGAAATATACCAATCAGGTACCTCCTCTCATTTGCCACAAAAAAGGAGTTAAACATAAATCACATGGATGTTGTTACAGTCTACCTATATGGAGAAATCGACAAGGACTGTTACGTACTACCTCCTACGGAAGTGGTGAACAAAGGCGAAGAACAAAAAGTGTGGAAGTTAATAAAATCCAACTATGGCCTGAAACAAAGTGGTCGTTGTTGGAACCAAAGGTTGCATGAAGTGCTGGTACAATCAAACCTAGTTCAATCAAAAGCAGATCTGTGCATCTACACGACGGAGAGGGAAGGAGGGTGCCTAAAATAAAATAAAGATTTAAGGGAGGGTGTTGGTGACTAAATCTTAACATTAAGATATTTTTTATATTTTGGGTGTATATAAATACGTCATCCTCCACTGTTATTTTGACTAGCATAGTAGTTTGCAGCCATGATGGTGTCTTGTATGTATGTTTTATTGATGTAGCAATAAACTGCTTATAAAATGTGAGTCTGACTGTTTCCTGATCCTGAGTGCTAAATTTTCCAACCCAACAATTGCAACCAAATGCAAAACAATATACCGTCGCTCATTCGTGGTTACTATTATGCAAATATTGCGAAAGACAAGAAAATTTCTACTACATCGTAGAAAACTGCTGGATCACGCTTTTGTTTACATCCAGCACAACAGTTGCTAAGCAACGGCACAAGATATGACGTTAACTCCAACAGCATAAAAAAGAGAGAGAGAGAGAGAGAGAGAGAGAGAGAGAGAGAGAGAGTGAGTGAGTGAGTGAGTGAGTGAGTGAGTGAGTGAGTGAGTGAGTGAGCGTGCGTGAAATTCCTGACTTTTACAGAGACCATTTCTCAAATTCCTGACTTTTTCTGACTGTGGGAACCCTGTGTACGCATCGGATTAAACAAAATGCACACTACAAATAAAACTTTAATTTGGGCACAACAAAATTAACCACAAATATTACAAGACATTTGCAGCAGGAGTTAGGGCTTGCTCTCAGCCAGGTAAGATACAGAAACATATTCTGTATAGTCTGATTTGTGACTATTATAATTTTAAACAAACTCAGTGAACATTGTAACATTTTGAGGAACAGTGAGGTTTGCATTGAAGAAAACTAGTCTTAGGACAAATTTTAGATATGTTCCAGATGCTGTCCAATGCAATTTGTGTGCAGATGGTAACTCATTAATGTGTAAGTTACCTACATCTTACCATCCAAGTAGGGTAGTCGTGAATTTCATTGGAAAGAAAGTTACTGGTGGTAACAAGTGTAAATTTTTTCCCTTTAAATGTACGTAGTTTAATTTTTTTATATTTACATTCATGACATGAAGAGAAGGGTTATGCTTTAAAAAAAATAATTGGCTAGGATGAAACAAAACAACACAATTAATGAGCAGATAAGGTATGACAATTACACTATTTGAATTAACACAGTTCCCAAATATGAGGAAAAAACTCTTTTCTTTCACATCACTTCTGCCGAAGTTATAATATGTGACAAAATAGACAAGGGTAAACGAAAGGTAAAAAATTTACAAATTTTACATAAAATTGGTTGTGTTACCTTAATACAAAAATCCAGTCTCCATGTTGCATCTACTATGTGTGGTGGATGTAAACCAACATGGCTCAGTTCAGCTTGCAATTTTGGCTTCATCTCTCTGTACAGATCAACAATCTTGGCACTCCGAGCACTTGGGTAATTTAAGTTTTGCATTAATACTGCTTCAAGTTCATTTGGTGATAAATTGTGCCTGCTGGATTCCACCAGCAAGGATATAACTGCAGCATAGGCTTCCTTCACAGAATCACCTTTCTGTCTACATAGCTGTGACACATCTGCAACCAAGGTATGTCTTACAAACATGCTACAATTACAAAGTAAATATTTCTATACACATTTTTGGGAACAGACCGTGGTGCATCCATGGATTTTTGGAAAAGAAGAATCATCAAATTTTAGTGTAAATGTGACCAATTTTTTGTTACAGCCTATCTTTGGCTTTTATTTTTTCAAGTACTTACTTCACAGCATTAACAAATTGAATTGGTAGACGACTGATTATTTTCAGTCATATCTGTCCTATACGATACATATCAGCCATAATTAAGAAAATAAAGTGCAGTGTAAAGTTCAAAAGAATGTCTGGCCAGCCACAATGTTAGAAAGAAGTTGTGTACAACTTCTTTCTAACATCGAAAGAAGTTGTACACAACTTCTTTCAATGTTAGAATTTGATGCTTAAATGTTGATAATTAGTAGTCTTGTTGATTTGTCATGTTTATTTGAAAGTGAATGCTTTGTTTAACATAACTGATGAAGTACTAATGTTATTGTTTGCTATCTTGCTAAGATGTTAATATTTTTCTTGTAAGTTGTCATTACTGTTTCCAAGTTATTGTTTTGATTTCAAAAGGTAAACAATGTCCACATATTAATATGTGCTGTTAGATATAGGCAGGTTATTTCAGATAACTTTAATCACGTTTTCTACAGATGTGTCTCACATTTTACAACTAGTAAAACCTTTCGACACAGCTGGGGGAGCCATCTGTGATAATAGTCATACTCTACACTGTGATTACATGTAACCGAATTGTTTATATTTTATGGAAATAATATTTTGTTTACAGAAGTAAATATTTACCCTCTAGGACGTGTAATTCCAATGTTTACAACAGTTGCTCTACATTTGATAAATGTTTATTTTAATTTGCAGAACACATTTATCTAAAATCTTGGTTTAATATTTTCTGAATATTCTGTGTGTTATACAGTAGATCCTCGTTTTCACGTACCCGTTTTTCACGAATTCCCGCAATGTGCATATATTTTTATTTAAGTAACATCATATAACATATATTATGAATGCATTACTTACTCACTTTTTGTGGATGTATTCCCCGCAATGTACATACCTAATCACTGCATTATTTTATGCATTTCATCCCAAGAAGCTTCGGAAAAAAAGTTGAAGTTACATGTAAAACCATTGATTGTAGTAGTAGGAGCATGCCAATTCTGGGACACTATGAGAGACACGTTAGACACTTTGATGTGAGGGTGACATGTTGCTTTATCCAAAAAAGGCAAGACCTTCCTGTTCTGGTTTTTCATTTTCAAGTTGAAACCATGAAGCCACACCTCCATGATGGCAACAGTCATCAAGGATTTTTTGTTAGACTTCTATTGTACTGTAAGAGAATCTCGATCAAGACCTTTAAAGGATCTCGGGCTAGCAGTTTTTTCAAACGCCAACAGTTTTTCAAGGTCGCCCATCATATCGCCACACATGAAAACACTTATTCTTTCTTTAGCTTTCTTACCTCCAACACACCTCTCTTTGCGCTCTGCTAAGGTCCTTGTTGGTATAGCTCTAAAAAAAAGTCGTTTCATCACCATTGAACACATCCCTGGGTTGGTATCCCTGAATTAGTGATGCTAATTTTTGTTTCCATTTGCCAATAGTCTGTGAATCAACGTCTTTAGCTTCACCACATGCACTACTCCAGACAATATCGTGATGATTTCTGAAACTTTCAAGCCAGCCATTTGAAGCTTTAAAATCATTTTCCCCCAGTTATTTTGCTACTTCTAGGGCTTGCTCATGGGTTACTGGTCCAGAGACTGGCACCCATTTGGCCCCACACGATGCTGTTAATGTTTTCATTTCCTTTTGACCTTGCATTTAATCGTTTAACTTGTCCTGCTGTCCCTTTGACCCATTCCTGAAGAATTTTATCTTTATTTCTTATTGTTTCATAAATCTGTGTTTTCCTGCAATTAAAGCTACCACTAACTGTTTTGGAGGCACTTTTTCGTGTGCTTCAATCACTTTTACCTTCTCCCTAAGGGAAAGAGCTTTATGCTTTGGCATTTTGTATGCGACAAAACTGGTATAACACTTTACTACAATTGTGCGGACACAATACAATGAAACAAACACCTCTATACAGGACTAAGCAGCGAAACTAACTAGATTGTGTAGTAACCTTCAATTGTTTGTCGCATTCTGCCAATCGCAGAGTGAAACTGGAGTAGAGTGCACGTATCTGTTGCACAATAACCAAGCTCTGTCACAACACTGAACTGCTTTTTGGCGAGAGAATTTTAAAAACAGTGTGCCGACGAGACAGAAGAAGGAAGGCGGCCACCAGACACCCAGTGGTTTGATCTATCTTAAGCTTGTAGGCTGCAGATGGTAGCGAACATGTCTGTGCGGATTTGTAAGTGATGTCGTAGTTATTTTTCTCATTTCTTTTCTTTTATATGCTGAAAACGAAATTGTGTGGCTTCTCGACTGCACCAGATGCGGCCACCTGCCCCTGTAATGTGAGCTGTCCAAGACAAACTGTTGCCAAGTCTCTTGCGCAGACTGCAAATGAGCAGTAAGTAGCGAAATAAAATACTCTTGTGTTATGGGCACCATACTTTCGACAGTGAAAGTTTTGGAAAAAAATGTATATGGTACATAAATAATGACGTGCAACTGGAATGTTTTATAATTATTAAATATTCCATTTAAAAGTCTCAGTTTCCGCATTATGGAGGTGTCTGTTTTAGATAGGATGTTTTATACACTGAATGTAACAGAACCATACTATTTTTTTCAGTTTGAACAGGTTTCCGTTTTATAGGTCAGTTTTGGGCAGGTTTCACTTACTCTTGTTTCTTTGAGGAAACATCAATATAATAAATGCAAGTCAGTCTAAGCATTTTATCACATTTTAAGTATTTCTCCATGGCATGTGCGAAATTAATTTCTTTCACCATATTGGACTGCCTGTTACTCATTACGTTAAAGGTCCACAGATTTAATTACTGTTAATGACAGGGTAAAAGTAACTTTGGATGTTTCTGTAGATTTTGCATATTTACATGGGCATAAACAAACTTCACTGATGTAAAATTCCAACCATAACCATTTATCATCTCTACAACATAATTTGTTCAAGTATATGTATAATGTAATTTCCCTCTCGGTGCTGACGGGAGATCTCGGCAAAGTAGCCTGATGTCTGCCACAAACTTTAGTCTTGATCAGCGGGCCATCAATGTGACATGTTGTCGCACATCGCGGAAGCCATCATCTGTTTTAACCAACCATGTAGCTGCAATAGTAAGTAATACTGCAATAGTAAGTAATAGTGTGTTGGAACATTTTTATTTTTATTTTTTGCTTCTCCGCGAATGTATCCTTTTCTCCATCAGACGTGCGACCCTGGAGAGTTTATAACATTTCAAATTCACTACGTGCTTAACAGTAATTTTGCTGCTTCTGCCTATGGCAAGCCCAAATGCTATGCCCGCTTAAGGCTAGGGTAACTTATTGTGTGCGACTGTAACTTTTCTCAGCTCAATATAGCCATTTGAAACTCTAGTCTCTGTGTTATTTATTGAACGTTTCATATCTTCCAGATCTGGCCCACTTCTGTGTAACTGTACAACCTGAACTCATTTCTTAATTTTCTTTAGTTAACGTGTGCTTGTGAGGGGACCGTCACGTGGCTGTCGACCTGTTACCGGCCTGAGAACAAGAGTTCATGTACTCACCTGTGCATAGAGAGCTGGTGCCCTATGGGCATTTTAATATCTTTCTTAAGTTTTACAGTCATGAACCAGGGTTTCACTCACATCTGGCATACTCTGCCCCTTATCAACAATTAAGCCACGCACGTTACAGAATAAATTATAACCATCAAAATTGTATATGCAAAGCCACATTTCTCCACAATTTTGTAATAAGATAGCCCCACAATAAATAGTACAATTTTTATGCTTTATCTCGGGAAACAATCAACCAATTTCTCTCAAATTTTATGAAGAGGTTGTACTGTGGTAGGCCATATTAATTTATATGTTTTAAGAGTGTACATATCTTATTTTCTGAATGATTCCTATACAAAAATTTTAGCTTAGTGAACTATATCTATGAAACTACATAACAGATTATTTTAATTTAACTTTGTATATTGTCTCTATTACATTTGTGGAACGTACTAATACATACACTTTTTGTCCTCCATTTATGAAGATCATAACACGAACAATGGATGTTTTATACCATATCTCAAAGATCAATAAATAACCGATTCACACCAAAATTTCACACAAGTATTGCTATAGTAGGATATGTAAATTAGCATGTGGTATGTTTTAATGTTTTAAACAAGCATGTTTTATTGAGTTTATATAAATAATTTAGAATTTGTTATATCAATGAAACGTTTCAACAAAATCCAACCAAATTTTGTATCCAAACAGTATTAATTACAAGCATCATTTATGCATACAGAGAGCTTCTTTTGCCAGAAATTGTGTCAGAAGTAGTGTCAGGTGAGTAAAATGTACTTTTGCTACATTTCAGAAATTTTTCAAAATGATAGCCGTGTAATATTTCAGGATAGTGAACTTCATCATTCAAAATATTAGACTGATTAAATCTGAAGTTGATATGCGGAATCCTACATGAGTGATGCAGTTGATTGCAAGCTAGCTTAATTTTAAGTTTTTCTGAATATGAATCCCGGGTAAGTCACTTGTGTATTTTAATTGTCTTAGTACTGTTTCACATGTTTCTGGTTTCATCTCTAATGATATTGCTGTCAATGCCTACCAACCATCTATACTTTTATGAACTTCACTAAAATTTTTTTGCACCCATGTAGAGGAAAGTAGGCTTATTAGTTATCACTAACTTCTTGTTTGCATTGAAAATATATTCAGTAAATAAAAGATTATGATTACATCATGGTTAGAAAATATAAATGTTATACCAGTAAAATTTTGAAATTATTTAAGTGGATAGTTTTCGAGTGACGAGTTTAGTTTGAATGTATTTTGGCCGCGTGAAGCAAGCATGCAGCGGTGTTGAGTTTCCTCTGTACATGCAGAAGCTGAGGGAGCATGGAGGAGGCGCAGATAAGGGCAAGATATCCGTGGCTCTAGTCAGCTTGAGGAACTGGCGCCAGAAGTGGCAACCATTCTCAGCCGCAGTAGAGCACTGAGGTGGTCCATGCAATGCTAAAACCCTATAAATAATAACCTCTGGCAACAAAATTGAGCACTAAGCATGTAATAGTGTACTTATAAAGGAAAATAGCATCAACTTGAGTCAACAATACTTCAAATATTAAACTTTGATTCAATAAAATATTTAGCAAAATGTATGAAAATTTGGTCAGTGATAGAGCCCGAGAGCACGGCCTCATGCATTACCACTAATATAATGTGAATATAACACATCTCAAATGATGTGACAGTACAGCACTACAGATAATTCACTTGTTTTGTCAACAATATATTGTGTTTGTATTTTATTTCAGAACTGAAAGTAGACAACAGAAGTAGTTTAAACACAAAATACCCAACTACCTACTTTAAAGATTAAAATTAAATACAAATTATTGTAAATATTTGAAATATAGAAATATTCTGTATACAATTGACGTGTTCTACATCCCCAGTCCACTAAGGGCAACACTTGGATTTTATAGAGCTTATATACTGTAAGTAAATAAATATTTCTGTAATTGTTAAGAATAGGGGTTTATTTGAAGGAGACGTATACCAACGGAAAAAATTTATATGGGTTGTGCATGACTTACCTGTTTGATATTTATGGGGATGTGATGATAAATTAACTACGTCAAAAATAAAATAGTTATATACGAGGGGTTCACTTGCCTTGTTTACTTTGAGCACCATGCTGTGATGTTAGACATACCATTCTCATGGTAATTGTACCATAATTTGACCTTGTTTACCATGGTGAGAGAGTAATGGTAGTACACAAATTTACCATAGTTTTGTGCCAGCGCACCATTTGACGCCAGCGGTGCTTCCCAGGCACCGCACTTTGAGACTCAGAGTTCTCAGGCTACAAATAAATGCACATGTTTTACACCGAGTAAAATACCATTTATTGACTTCCAATTACAAGTCCGTGCCAGAAGGATGGATTAATGATTGAAACTTGGATGTGTCTAGCTAATTCCGTTGGGTCCTCTCACCCCCCCCCCCCCCCATCACCCAGCTTGCAATTACTGTAGCGCATTCCTAGATGAATGATTTTCTCTGGAATGTTTGAAAACAAAGCCCCACAAGGAAGAGGTCTACAGCCGCTAGGATGGATGGTAGATTTTTCCTGGAGACAGGACACGGAGAATTACAGGATGAGCATTAAACACGTGTGATTATTTTACGTCACTAATGCGGACTCGTCTCCCAGCACATGGTGAGCTTGGTGACGGTCTTTACACATAACCGGCTAGGACGGAAATAATGCCACCATACATATTACACAAATAATGATGGGGCATGACATGAATAGGCACAATAAACATGCAGATGCATGAAAGTATGTTTAGGTGGCGTGGATGCCACGGGATACAATGCGTAGCGGACCACGTGATGCAGGTGGAATTGCAGTAGTTTTCTGCGAAAACTGCAAATAATTACCGGACAAAGTGGTATCAGTGTTGGGAAAGTTATTTCCTTCCTGATTAAAGCATAAAAAAGGTCGGAGCACGCCTAATGGCGAGAAAATCAACATGTGCATACGACCGCGTGGTCATACATACAAAAGCATCAATCATGAAAAATACACGGAACCCTGAATAAAACAATACATATTACCCTGAGATTAATAATAGCGTACATGATATTACAAAAACATACCCTTAAAGCGCATGGATGGCGCAGATACGAACTAGGCGATATCTGACTGCATGGCCATGGATGATGTGGCAGTAACACAATTAAACATGAAAAATACCCTGAAATACATACATAGAAATATTGCCCTTAATATTGCACACAGTAATTAAGCAGAAATTACAAAGAAAAGCCTTTAGTATAGGCAGATGGCGCTTGATTTACAAGTTGCGTGGGCCGCGTGGCCTCTCTGACATTTTCTCCTCCTCTCGTTTAAGTTCCAAAAAACCACAAGGGCTGCAAACTATTAAATTAAGCAGAAACATAATGCTAGGGAATGTCTGGCAAAACATACATAAGGCAAAGGTTAACCGGTATACTAAATGTGCTATGGAAATCTAACTCAGTGCAAAAAGGTTGAAATGCGTATGTGACAGTGTCTTACCTCACCAGCTCTCCTCGACGGACTGTCCATAAGCAGGGGTCGTGGGAACCTACCATGGTTGCCTACGTGTTTTTTTTTCTAATCTACCCTATTGCTAAGTATTACATGTACGACCGAAGGTAGGGTCGGGTTCTAATTGCATCTCAGGGCGAACCCCTTATGTCTAAAGGAGAGGGAATTGCATGCTAAGGAGGCGGGCACCGTGGCAGTGAGGGATTGGGTAGCCATGGCCAGCATTTGGGGCCGTGACTACCTCCTTAAGTGTACCTATAGCTGTACTATAGTTAAGAAAGGGGAGGGTAATACCCGCATAGACATGGTAAAACCCCTCCCGACAGGAAAGAGTTCGAAACTTGTGGAAGCATTAAGAAATGCTACAGGAGATAGCAGGTATGGAATCCATGCTGATTTAATAGGTGACGAAGAACTACTAGAGAGGTGACGGGGCTTGTGGGCCAGCATGTTAGAGGCACATGCAGCCTTGAGGTGGGATTGCCATCCATATTCCTGCACAGGCCGCCTTACTGCCCGCACAGCAATATCGACAGCAGTAACTTCAGGCAGGGTCCTTAAGCATCCAGCCTATGGGGTTCACACAAGCAAATGTGCTATGCATGCAGAAAACTTTCACTATCAAAAAGAAATGGCACTTAAATAATTCAAGTACATAATCACTCTAAGCTTTTAAATTATGAATTTTCTGTGTTTGTTGATTGTTCTATGTGGAGGCGTTTACGCCGGAATAATAACACTTGGACCCTGAAATAAAATAGAAAGACATGGTTTACACTTCAAAATAAATATCTTTATGGGAAAGTTCAGGTTATGGCCTCTTTGCGCATGTGCTTACCCACGTGTCACATGAGTGGTGAGCACCGTCATGGTCTTAACGTTGCTGGGTGTTAGCCGGCATCACATTATTTTGAATTAAATGTGGATCGACATTGATTTACGTCACAGATGGATTGTGGGAAATTGCAGAATGGTAGTGTAATGGCTAATTTTTGACCGGTCGTAGCTTTGGGATGTATGAGAGTGTACGCGTGTTTGATAGCAATAAATTTAGTTTGATGTTATAAATCTAATAATTGTGCAAAATTATGAGTGTTGCTGTGCTATTATATGCATGGGAAAAGTTAAATTATAATATTTCTGCGGTGATTTGAGTGTCTATGTAGTGTCGTCAAATGGAATCCATGTTGTGTCATGCTTAATCATCTACGTTGTATGAATGGCATTTGATTTGGTGAGTACGTAACCATATTAAATCAAACTTTATGATAGTGGCGAGGGCTATTAAGATCAGGAAAATTCTGGGGTAAATTTTACAAAAAAAATGTACATAATCGTAATATTTTACCATCACGAAAACACGTTAAATTGTAAAAAGACCAAACTGAACAATACCTAAATTCACAATATTACAAATACACACATATGTTACTGTGTTGATGTATGATATTCAAGCGTAGCCCCCTTGCAATGACAAATACTGTACAAGCGTAGCCAAACACTATGCACAGAGCTGAGTCCTCAGCGTCACCATGGGAGTAAATCCCCAAAACAGTGATTCAAGGCACACCAGTTTTCTTCATTAGGTAGTGACAGCAAAGCGGTCAAGCATCAGCAAAGCTTGGAGTTCCCCCAGAAACAATTTTCAAACATAGCCCATTCACACTGAAAAATAATGTGTGTGTATTGTATTGGTAATATTGGGAATTTAGGTATTGTTAGGTTAGGTCATTTTGCAATTTAACGTATTTTCGTGATATAATCATATTTTATCACGAATACACATTTAATTGCAAAAAGATTTAACAGAACAATACCAAAATTGGCAATATTATCAATTCAAGTTACAAATATGATAGTGGGGAGGGTTATGAACTGTAGGGAAATTGCTGGATAAAATTTAATCATGAAAATTCCATATTTTTTACTCGTTTTACCCCACAATTTCCCTGATGTTCATAGCCCTGCCCACTATCATATTTGTGACTTGTATTGGTAATATTGTCAATTTAAGTAATGTTCTGTTAGGTCTTTTTGCAAGTTAATGTATTTTTTTAATTAAATATTAAGATTACGTAAATATTTCTCACTCATTTTACCCCGCAATTTCCCTGATCATAGTCCTCCCCACTATCTTTTTTGGGGTCTCTATTAATAATATTTTTATACTCCTAGTAAATTTGTGTCCTGTGTAATTAGTAGAGTGAAATTATATCACTTAATATTTCAAACACCTATTTTGGTAAAATTGCAGAATAGGGGCTTTTTCGAAATTCTGGATAATAATACCTGGATATGTTCGACATGATGATTAGTAATCATAATTACTAGGAATTTTGGAGAGGCTTTACGTAGTTTGCTGTAAAAAAATAAAATGTGATAGTGAGAAGGGTTATCAAGATTGCAATGTTTATGCAGTAAAAGACGTATAATTCACGTAGAATATATTTATATCGGGTTGAATAATTATATAACATGTAATAATACAGTTTGAAATGTATCTGTAATGTAGAAAACTTCATTTACAGGGCACATTTATGCCGCGGCACTGAGGTTATACAAGTATACAACACATGAATCAAACAGTGTTGGAAGATTATGTAATTCTGGTGAATTACTCAAAGCTTACCTTATTTATATTCATAATCGGAGTGTACTACGTAGAGTATTTAGAATTAATATACATATAGCAGAACATAAATACGTTCGTAGACAGTGTTTATACCAAGATGCTGTATAACGCAATGTTATTTTATGTAATTAGGGGTTTGGAGAGCAGTAAGGCAGGGGGACCAAATGGGATAGGAAACGCAGCACTACAGTTTGGTGGCAAGGAGTTGGCGAAATATTTAGAAGTGCTGTTTAAAAAGTCCTTAGGAGAGGGTAAGTTACCACAAGATTGGAAGGATGCTATGGTGGTACCTATACACAAGCAAGGAGAGGATAGGGGGAGGCCTGGCAGCTACAGACCGGTGAGTCTCACATCAAGTACAGGAAAAAGTAATGGAGAGGCTGATGGTGCAGTATGTGGTGAGGGTTATGAACAATAGGAATTGGTTGGAGGAGTCCCAGCATGGTTTCAGGAGGGGTTACTCATGTGTGACTCAGCTCGCTGGGTTATTAGAGGATCTGGTGCAGGTAGTTGTAGAGGGGAAGCAGGTGGATGCCTGCTTCATAGATTTTGAGAAGGCATTTGATAAGGTGCCCCATGGGACATTGATGAGGAAAGTGGAGGCGCTGATACCAGACAGGAGGGTAGTGGAATGGATAGGGGACTTTCTCAGGGGGTGAAGGCAGAGGGTGAAAGTGGAGGAGGCAATATCGGAGGAAGAGGAGGTTACGTCAGGGGTACCACAGGGAAGCGTGCTAAGTCCTTTATCATTTACCATAATGGTAAATGACATGGGTTTGGGGTTTAGCGGAAAAAATCAGATTGTTTGCAGACGATTGTGTTGTATATGCTGAGGTGGGAGAGGGGGGCGGAAATTTGCAGGCGGACATTGATAAGATATGGTCGTGGACCAGAAAAAGTAAAATGAAGATAAATGTAAGAAAAACTAAGGTAGTGAGGTTCACAAGGAAGAAGATGATAAGCAGGGACATGTACAGATGGGAGGGGCAAGAGATAGAAGAAGCAGCAGAATATAAGTATCTAGGGATAGTACTGCAGGGAGACCTCAGGTGGAAAAAACAGGTAGAGAGGGTGGTTGCAAAGGGAAGAAGGGCTCTGGGTATGCTGGGAAGGGTGCTGAATGGAGTCAGCTGTGAGGTGAAGGAGAAGGCGTATGGCACAATGGTATGGCCAATGTTACAATATGCTGCAGCAGTATGCGACCCGTATGTGGAGGTGGAGGTGCCAGAACTGGAAAAGGTGCAGAGAAAAGCATCAAGATGGTTGAAGGGTAGGTGGAGAACGCAGGGGCAAGATGATGAGGAAGAAGGGACTATAGGCCATCAGTGATGATGAAAGAAATGGGGTGGAGCTCATTGAAGGACAGGAGGAAAGTTGAACGGTTAGTCAGGTTGTACAGGGTGGTGAATGAAGAGGGAGGATGAGGAGGGCTACACTGTAAGCTAAGTAAGGGGGTGTTTAGAGGAAGAGGAAACAACAGTGAGAAACTTCAGAGGGTGTGGAGGAGAACGGAGCGGGATGGGCAGTCCATGCTTGTGAGGTCTGTGAGGGAGTGGAATGTGTTTAGGGAGGAATTGGTATCTGTGAGAGGGGTTGGTAAATTCAGGAAGGGAGTGGAAAAGGAGTTGGTTGGGTGAAGGAGAGTTGAGAAAGCTGGCCACCGGGCGGTAGCCTAATTGCGATTATTTATAGGTTGTTCACGATAAAGTGAGCACTTTTGAAAGCCATGCTTAAGATCTACTTGTACGCATGTTGTTCGTTCGTAAAATTAACATTGCCATGAGCCTCATCACTTTCTTCATACGGCGGTCAAGTGAAACTGTAAAATTATTATAAAAACAAATATTTCAAACATCTGCTCATTTTTACACTTCGATGCATAAAAAAAATGAGTGACAGAATTAGAATGAATTTTAAGTTATCCCAAATGGTTGCCCAACACTTTCTATTAGATGTTAAGATATGGAACTACTTTACTAGGTGCATGTCACTCAGTGCACCCGTTAAAATATATGCAGGTAGGAGCAGTGACCTTTTTCTAAGGTTAATTTCAAAAGTGCTCACTTTATCATGAACAGCCTTTAAGTAATAATACACGGTGACCAATGATTGGAGACCACTAGCATTCTTCAATTGTTTACATTGTAGTGTATTGTGGGAAGTGTCGTTTAAGTAGTGTGATGTGCGTAACGGTGGTAGCTGTTCAAAAGGGTATGTAAAAGTGTGTTGTATTGCAATTAATTCCATTCAATGTGTAAAATTATATAATTGTGCCAAAATACGAGTGTGTACTTCCTATTATAGCAATTGGAACATCAAATTATAAAATGTGTGTGAAGTGTTGTTAAATGGATCAACATTCTGTACGCCTAATGGCAAATTATGCGGTGAGTTCTAACCAAATTAAATATAACTGTACAATAGTGGGGAGAGCTATGAAGATCAGGGAAATTGTGGGGTAAAATGAGTGAAACATATGTACATAATGTAATATTTATTCATGAAAATACGTTAAATTTCAAAAAGACTACATGCATAGAAAAACATTATGCACAGAGAGTCCCAGTGTCAGCAGGGGAGTAACTCACCAAAACAGTGATTCAAAGTGCACTGAACAATTTTTTTTTTTTGTAGTGAAGCAAAGTGTCATGCTTCAACGAAACTTGAGTTTCCTCAGAAATGATTTTCATGTGTAGCCCATTTGCACTGATATATAATGTCTGTGTTTTTTTTGCAATTTAACATATTTTTGTGCTATTTGTAATATATTGTAGTATTGTATCATGAAAACATGTTTAATTGCAAAAAAAAAAAAAAAAGCACTGATCATTACCTACGTTGGCAATGTTACCAATACGATTTAGAAAGACGATAATGGGGAGGGTTGTCGACTGGAGGGAAAATGTGGGGTAAAATTTTATCATGAAAACTTACATATTTTTAATTTTTTTTACCCCACATTTTCCCTGATCTTCATAGCCCATCCCATCTAACTTGTAGCTTGTATTGGTAATATCGTCAATTTAGATGTTTTTTTTTTTTTTTCCAATTTAATATCTTTACAGGAATACATATTACATTATTTATATATTTTGAACTCGTTTTACCCCACAATTTCCCTGATCTTTATAGTCCTCCCCCACTATAGTTTTCATTATTCCACTCGCGAGGATTTTTTTTAATGCCTTATTCTGGAATTTTACCTGTATTTGAAATACTGCCCAGCCCTGACCGGTAGGTCGAATTCAAAAAGTCAATTTACGGCGGCTCTCAAGACCTCGATGTTAAGAGCCGCCTATTTGGGAAAGGGCTAAAATCTATAAAAGTAAATAAATTCTAGTTTTTCAAAATAACATACTTGCAGTCTTATTACCCAGCAGAACAGCAACTGCTGTATCCAATATATTTTCAAAACTAGTTTCTGTGAATGCATTCGGGTTACCAAATTGCTCTAATCCACATATTATTTGTGACGATAATAACTGAGACATTATTTTACAAATTCAAAACCGCATTCCTACACAATCCAGCGTGTTTAAGTTTTATCTCCGGTCTTTTCAGGGTAGAAATGAATGGCCTCTCTTACGGTACAGCCAGAAAGTAATTAAATTCCAATATAAATGCAGTGCTACCAATAAAGAGGGCGGAATTTACAAACATATCTTGAGCTCTAGCTTAGTCAAGACAAATCTTATTTAGTGTCGATTTCTGGGTGCTATTGTGACAATAGACTAAATATAAGGTAGACCGATCTCGGTGGCTGTGCACAGGCAATCTCCGTGTCCCAACATTGAACTGCTTTTCTGCATACACGTCTTGCAAAAATGGCGTGGATAGGATTTGACCTTAGAATACTGTCTAGTAAATAAGTGCGTTTAGGTTGTTTTAATACTTCTTCCGATCAATTTCTAATGTTTGCCACTTAAAAATTAAGTTGTAAACAAACATGTTCATCACTGTTGCACTATGACTTTGGCAGTTGTGTATGATTAGGGTAGGTCAATGTTGGCTAGAAGCCATCTACCTCGGCTACATTCCACTTGGTACTGAAAGCACTGACCAGTAGAATTCCAAAAGAAACGCCATAAATAAGAATTCTCACTGCAGTAACACGAAGTACTGGAACCAGGTGGAACACTCGTCAGTAGTTTTCAGTAGGAATAGTGGTGTCTGCTATACGCGATTAGGCATAAACAGGGATGGATATTTTTTCTTTTCTTTTTCGTATGATTCAAACTCGTCAATTGATGATGAGATGAAAGAATGTGAAAATATACTTTCCACCTGCATCTTCTGCATATAACAACGTACCTTGCACATTATGTATAACATCTTTGGTTATACATCACTGTCATGTTGCATTGTCTGCTTTTACTGAGAGTACCTGACCTGCACGTCAGTAGTTTCAGCCAAAAGTATAGTTTACAACCCAGACACAACAACACCATTACTCCTTTTCTGATCAGCAGAATCAGTGTCTAAAGGAACGCTCATCAGTACTGGTCAGACCTTTCAGGGCCAAGTGAAGCCCTCATTGTTAGTCTGACGGCTGTCGGGGTTTGGAAAGGGGTTGATTGGGTTTTTATAAAGGCGGTGAACAGAATTTGGAAAAAGGTTTTTAGAATTATATACCTGGTATGCATCACATGTCGCCATGGTGGCGTCACTGATGTTGTAGCGGTAGAGCTGAGTCCTTGTAACCTCGGGGTGCTGCGGACCGATCACACATCCCATATTCCCACGTAGATCTTGCACGTTGCTCACCTGATGTGGAGGCCTCATTGTTTTCTAAATGAGGGGCTCTTTGGGCGGCCCAATCACCGCTTGGTATTGCAAATTAAATACGATGTCGACGTAATCTAACTCCCTATGCATGGATTGTCAGGGCCAAACCACACGCCCATAAATGCTACTCGTGGTACTTTGATTAGGTTGCAGCACATATATAAATTAATATTTACCTTTGAATCCACATAAACACTAGCATAAGAAAATGGCTGGTTTTAAGGGGTCAGTGTCCTGAAATGCATTTCGGCAACCAAATAAAAGCACTTGTCAGTTCATGCTATTTATTGGCGAATCTAATGTTCCCTCCAGGAGAACAGCTTACACAGTTGCACACTTTAAACCTGCCTCTAAAGCAATGCAGTAAATAAAGGACTACTCTTGCATGAAGCTAAGTGTACTGATAAAACTTATAAACTCCCCAGGTGATGCAATTCCTGGGGAGGCGAGGGGAGTATCCAGGATGGCGAAAACGAAAAAGGTTCTTGATATAATTAAACTGTTGATGAAAAGGACCAGTGAGTAAGATTGATACCATCCGGATGGGAAAAGCATGAAGACAATTTCACACGTTCCTCCCCCTATGGGTGCAGCTTGCTGACTGACTTCTCACCATTGAGTGAGGGGTGGTGGTGGTGGACCCATGTGCCACGGAGGGATTTAATTGCACATATGGAGAATCAAATTTACCGTTACATGTTATAAGAATCTTAAACACTGCAAAAACAAATAAATAATTTTCTCTGATGCTTACCTTGTGACTGGGATGAAATGGGGTCAACATAACACTGGTGATTGTGAAAATAAAAATTTGTGAACAAAACAATAACACTTCAAAACAACAACACTGGGGCATAAGGGTTTCTAGACATATTATATTTTATTTGCAGGTCACATGGCCTTACCGCACGTCGGGAAATGTGCTTGCAAAAAGTTATAACCTTTTTGAATGTAATACACATAATACATTTGTTCAAGTATTGTTCCACCCACTCTCCTTGTCTAGTAGGCGCACATGGTGCTACATTATTTTGCACTGCACTGCACTTGCCCGATCTTTCCAATTCCTGCACTCACACGACACTAACACTACTTGCTGGTGATCAATCATCGAGAGTGTATGTGTGCTGTGCTTGGGAGCAGCCGGCATGGCAAACGGCGTAGGGTGAGGAGCGATGCACATAAAATGCTACCCCTGCCCCTTCTTTCGAAGGGCCGTTTGTAAGCCGATGCCGTCACCTGCAGCACTCGGGTGTCCTCGAGGTCCTCCGAGGGCGTAGGTTGTAGGCCCTTCCTTGCTGAGCTGTACCTCTTCCCAGTGCTCGTGCGTGTCTGTGGCGAACTATGCCGCGAATGGCTGAAGTTCACCCACACTTGCGGCACTGCTAAGGTAGGTGAACATACCATGGTGTCCTGTGGAGGCACAATGAGGCAACAGACTCGCTACTATCATTCCTGCCATCGCTGCTGCTGCTGTTTGCGCCCCCTTGTCTGCTCCTGCCACTCCTCCTCTTATTGCTGTCCTCTTCTACACTTTCGTCATGCTGCTGTTCTCTGGCGCGACCTGGATGGTCTCCTTCCTTCTGTTCACTTGCTGTGTATTCGCTTGCTCCTTGCTATTCTCTTACGGCATCCTCCTCCAAACTTGCTGGTTCATCTGCTGCAGGAACCCAATCCGGAAATACTGCCTTCGGAATGGGTCCCATATCCTTAACGACAATTCTGGTAGGCACGTCGCCATCGAAGAGACCTGGGTAAGCGCTCCGTTGCTCTTTGTCAGGTGTGGTGATGCCGGGCAACAACGAGTCTTCTTCCCCCTCTTCACCACTTCCTACTGGAGGTGCTGATGTATTTTCCTCCCTTCGTGCTTGCTCAGGGAGTTCGTCTCCTGCCGATGCTGTCCAAGTATGTGGTAGGTCCCAACTGCTGCAACACTCGGTGTGGTCAGCTCCATTTATCCGCGAAGCTCGGGCAAAAATCCTTTGGTACAGTGGACTGTGGATGAATCTTCACATATACTTCTTGCCATGCTTGCGGCACCAGTAGTGGTCTTGTTGTTGTCGGCACCCATCTTGCTGCGTATTGCGCATGCTGCTCACATAACTATTGCTCTCGTTCCCTACGTGCCTGCTATTTGATAGAACTGCTTGGTGCATCACTGCTGTCCGGTCTCCCGCATTTTCCCTCACCAGGTAGGCGTTTTTCTTCCCAGCAATACTTCGGCAGGTGTTTTGCCGGTGGCTGTGATGACTCGTCGGCGGAAATTGTACAATGCAGCTGCTAAATGTTCTGGCCATTTTGTGTGCTGGCCATCCACATGGAGACGAAGCTGAATTTTTAACATCTGGTTCCACCATTCCGTTGGGTTGACCCTGCGGTGAAATTGATGACATGTGCCTCACTCCCCACTTTGTGCATAATTCACACCACTGTTTCCCAGTAAACTGGGTCCTGTTATCAGTCAATAGGTTTTTAGGAAAACCCCAATGCGGGAAAACATCATAACTGAGCACTATTGCATTGTTATTTGTACGGACACTACTGACGGTATACGCCTCAACCCGCTATGAAAGATTGTCAGTGTCGGTTTGTAAATACAAATGCTTGGCCACGTCGTATCTTGCCAGATTAGTCACATCTGAAATTTCTCCTTAATTTCCTGAAAAGACCATTCTGCTGCTTCTGACCATTGGAATCTGTTTTGTGGTGAAAATAAATTTGTCAGTGGTGCTGTTATGACTGAACAATTTTGAATGTGCTCTCTTAACCAATTTATTAAACCGAAAAATTTCCATAACCGCTTCCTCGTTTTTGGGTGTGGGTACTCTACTGTGAGTTTCAACTGTTATGGATTTGGTTTATTTCCCTCTGCCTCTATGACATGCCCTAAAAAAGTTAATACTGGTTTTTCCTATGTGGCACATGTCCGCCCATTAATAACTAACCTCTCTAAAACTACAGACATGTTGCAAGTGCTCCTCCCATGTGTTGGACCATACGATCACGTCATCCAAGTAGGCCATGGTGTAGTCACCTATTAAGCCATCCAACATGTGAATCATCATGGATTGAAATGTGGCTGTGGCACACTTAAGCCCAAGGGGCATAGCACAGAACTGGAAGTGGCGCCCATTGGGCGCAGTGAATGCTGTTTTCTTATGGTCTTACATTTTAACCGGTACTTGACAACAGCCATTTTTTAAGTCAAGTGATGACATCATTTTTGCATGTCCTAATGAGCTGAGAGCATCTTTTACACTTATGTATGGTGGTAATGAATTTTTGGTAACTTGATAACAGCTTAAAGTCGACACAAAAACGTCACACGTGCCTTGTTTTTTAGGCGCGAGTATTATTGCTGAGTGGTACATACTGTCTGTTGGCTCAATAACACTGTAATTTATCATTCCTTGGATCTGATGTTTAATTATTCTCGCCTGGTGCGGTAAGAAACTGTGTGGCGGTCTCCATGTGGGTTCTGCTTCTAATGGTATTTCTTGTTCTGCAATTGTGGTCCAGCGTAGTGTGTCTCATTTTCCGAATACATCTTTAAGTTCGTTTAAGAAACATTGAAAAGCGACCTGGTGTTCGGGCAGTATGTTGTGGTCAAGATCACTCAATATGACGTGTGATAAATTAACTGTCGGTTTCCTGTCCAGATCATGAACTGTACGTCTTTCTTTCTCCCCAAAATGTATTTTGCGAGCAGCCAGTCCCACCATTGAGTTTTGCTCGGATAACCATGGGATTCCTAAGATGACGTCCTCCCGGATTTCCGGCATAACAATAGCTTTGGTTATCGTGCTAATGTCCCATATGTTAACAGTAATTTATGTTTTGCCTAATGCTGTACTGTTCTCATTTTTGGTGGCTAACCGAATGACAAAATTCACATGTTCTACATCTTGTAATTTTACAAATACCGGCCTAATTATGTTGTATGATGCTCCGGTATCAACTTGCGCTTTCATATTTACATGGATCCTGATAAATTGTTGTTTGCCAGTACTGACCTCTTGTAACAATGCTTGTTGTGGTGTCTGGTTCCAGGGTTTCTGACGTTGATCTGGGGTGGAAGAGACGTCCGGCCTTCTCACACCCCTGCATCCAGTTTCCCTGCTTCTAACTTGCTCATTCCTGGATGGGTGGTAGGTAAGGATTGTTGCATCATTTGCTATACCAGTGGTATGCCGGTGTAGAGCAATACCGACATGGATGTCTCGGCAGCTTATTTTGATCCCACACACACTTCTGAACTCCCGCACTGTGCGCTATACCTTGCACCTTCTGCCTCCTCCCGTTATGGTACACTGGTCTGTTCACTGGTGGTGGTCAAAAAAAAATGTTGTTTACGTTGGCCATACTGTTTGTTTTGCTCCTGCTGTACCGGTGGTGGAGCGGCGTGTCCCAGAGTGTCTCTTGGCTCTTGACACCATCGAACTACACCCCGATCACAGCGTGGTTGTACACAGTCACATTACAGTAAGATCGCTGCGTGCATTATATCTTTAATGGCCCCGTTCAGTAGCTGTATCAGTGCTGGTCTGAATTCTGGCCTTACTGTTTCCGCAATATTTTCTAAGACTTCCCATTTCGGCAACTGTGGGTGAATCCAGTGGCTTAGGTGCGTCTTGCGTGTAATAAATGCAGCGAAAAGTTCATTTAGCTGCTGTTCTTCCAGTGTGAGTCGATAATGTGCCTGAATAGATCTGAACACCCCCCTGAAAAAGCTCTGGAAGGCACAGCGAAAATCTTGCCACTGTAGCCCGCAATGGTTTAATGATTTCCACCAACACTGTGCATCTCCTTGGAGCTGCACACCAACACAGCTAGCCCATTCCTTCTGAATGACACCATAACTATTGAGCCTGCAGGCACAGTCCTCTAGGAAGGCTGTGGGGTCCTCCGATTATGTTCCCACAAATATGGGCAAAAACTGAAATCCTCGCATACTCGCGTGTGTTTGTCCTGGCGGAGCTTTGTTGAAGTTTGGCTAAGCGTTCCCTGTCTCTCTAACCAGTTCCATTGTGGTTCTTAGTGTTGATTGTACTACGTCTGCTTGCTGTGTCATATACGACATGGTTGGGTAAGGTGGTGGTAGGATTGACGGGTACAATGGTGGTGGGTACATGGTAGTCATTGGCGATAGATAGTTGCTTATAGGTAAATATGGTAATGGAGTTGAATTCGATTTTGGGGTGGGGGGATAACACTGATGACATCAACAGTGGCCATACTCCTTCGTTCACCATGTGTGTGCTGTTGACGTATGGATGTTGTTTCCCTGCTTGCATTCCTGCCATGTATGCGAGGCATTCTTCTCCTCCTGTGACTTGTGCAATACTCTCCTACTTCTCCTCGCTCTTACTGGTTACATCCGCTTGCCAATTAAAATTCTGAATATTCCTCTCGCTATTGCATACTTGAATGTGACATGTTTACATGAGGTTTTGAATTGGATGTTGTATAATGCAATGTCACTAACCCATGCTCAGAGAGGTCGGTTGCATACCGTTCGGTTCCGCGCTCGGGCAGTATGCACCATTATTACCTATCATTTTTCACTGCAATAGCTTAATTATCTTCAGAATCTTTTTTCAGTAGTTGCCCGGAACACTGCCTCTCACTTACCCAGTGTTGCATCGCCTGGGGAAGCATAATTAGGCACCTAAAGTAACACACAGGCTTCGCAAAATTTTAGAACTCAGTTTTACCACTCACGACAGTTACTTGTCCACTTATATTTTATAATGTGTTGCTTTCGGGGCACGTTTAACCAATACCCTTAGTAATCCACCATGTAATTTGCGTACCGTTTATCAAGATTCATCAGAGGAGTGTAGCAGCATGGAAGGATAGCTGCCTTTGATGACACGATCCAGTGAGATGAGTCTGCTCTACCACTTCACGACTCTAAGTCTGGTAGTGCCTGGCACCCAGGTAAAATATGTCATCAATTTTACCTCACCCAGACATATCCACTCCTCAAACCAAATTTTTATTCTTGCTCCTGGACCACCATCCAGGAACCACATCTCACGGCACTGGGTGCTGTCAAATGATGCTGTAACTTAGTGGCCTATCCTTCACTAGTATTTCCTGATTATCAAAATATCACAAAACCAACCTGCAAAATTTTGACAAATTTCAGTTTTTCTCCTGAAAGTCTTCCTGCTGTTTTACCATTACCTGAAATGGAAAAGGCAACAAAGACTGCAACAGCACACTCACAGTATCATGATGCTTTCCAGATGTCTGCAAGACGTCGGGAAGGCCAGCACATGGCCAGAGGGAAAGCGCGGGTAGAGCAGTGAGTGCCCACCATTATCTCGGGAAGGCGAGCACGTTGCCAGCGAAGCACCCATTTTTTAGTAGACCAGTCGTGCCACCCTGGTGCACAGGACAAAGGGAGTTGCAGGTGCATCACCAAACCATTTGTTGTGTCATGAGGAGGGAAGAGGATGGTGGGAAGGAGAAATGAAAACTCTCCCTCTCACACCATCGACCTGCTACATGACCGGCGATCAGCTGTGCACACACCATTCATTGACCTCACATCGCGTCGGGTCGGACAGCTACACTCCAACTGTGCCACACTCCAGTGCTCCAACTGGTCTGTGCAACCGTGCTTCCGCGAGGTTCACAACAACTGTAAACCATGTCTGGCTGGACAGAGGAAAGGGCGCCAGCACTCCTCTGCCTGCATTGTTTAAGACTTAAGTCCCAAGACTTTTGGGCTAAGTTTGAGTATGGCAACAACAACTGCCACTGGTGCCTAAAGTCCATCCCAGCGAGAAACCTCATTGCTGACAACCGCGAGGAAACAGTGAAACAGGAAACAAATATTTTGCACATTTCAAATTAGGGAATTCTTGCTACAATAGCAGAAGAAGACTGGTGTAGCAGTCTGTTGTGTAACGGACAGAATATCCAGGCACTCACCTGTATGCAGTGTAATATTCAGTGTCACCATGAATGTCTCAACTGGAGAGAAGCAGAGAGCACAACTGCTGAGAAATACATATGTAAACAGTGTAATGAAAATTTGCAACAGAAACCCACAGCACCGTTCAACTGGGACGAGTTTTTCACCGAGTTCCGCAGGCATTTTACTGCGTGTTCTCAGAAAACATGCACAAGAGAAGCAAAGGGAGAAAATTACATATGCTGCAACTGTAAAGAACTGGTACATGAGAAGTGTCAGGCAGAGCAAGATAAAGCAACAGTTCGGGATACCGGATTCTTGTGTGACGACTGCGCAGCACAGAATGGCATGGAGAAGAGAGCACATGTAAACAAGATGTACATGGCAACTGACAATGCAAGTAACGAAGAGGTACAGTCTGTTCCACAGAAACCCATCCTGACCCCAGCACCTCAACCACTAATACTTGTCACTCCTTATTAACAAATAGTACCATCATTTTTCCACGACTCATTAATCCCACAGCACTACCAACCTGTATTCACTACATTGCAACCAATATTCCAGTGATACCCATGCCGAAGAACCAAACAGAAGCAATGACAGAACACCAATGGCGACCATTTAGCACACCGCAGGCAGTGATGCAAAGCAAATGTAGTCAACCACCACAAGGAATGGACGAAAAGAAAACCCCAAACCGCTTACAAATGCTACCTACTTTCGCAGGACCACCAACAGAAGACCCACAGGCATGTATGCAGAGATACAGTGTATGGGAGGAGGAATGGGTAGGATGTATGGGAGCACAGCTGCAAAACGAAGTGAAGATTCGGTGGAATTCGTTAAATCATTATGGACTATCCTGGCAAGAATTCGTACATGGCTTTCAGTGCCGATTGAAGGCGCATTTTCATCATTGCAAGCGCAGAGTAAATTAATGCTACAAGCCCAACAACTTGGCGAGCCTTTCACCCTGTTCATCACCTGCAAAGTACACTTGGTAAGGCGCTTTCACCCACAGCTACATAAGAGAGAAGTGATAGAGGTTGTGGTGGAGACAGTCCTGCCAGAATATCGCGCAGCAGTTGTACCGCTGCTAAATTGAACCGTGGAAGAACTGATGAGAGCCGTAATCATATTCGAACGGAACCCATATCACCACGCCGCGAGAGAGATGCGTCACGATGGTGGCATTGGCCACAAGAGGACAGCAACATACGTGACAGTGCACCACAGAAAACTTTCCATAAACCGCAATTCGGACAGCAACCTTCAAAATCCCCAAGTATCAACAACAGTGTAAACAATGCAAGTAATACCAGGTTTAACAAGCAGAACATTGTCGTGTGTGCTGCTACGAATCAATATGTTTGATGGGAAGTGACAGGGAAACAACAGCACGCCTGCCACTACTGTCAACCCACAGAGGAATACCATTGGCACAGCCAGTGCCCCTATTATCCGCACCTTGGTGGCTATCAAGGACCTGCCAAGACACAGCAGGGAAATGGGAAGCATGGGTAAGAAGGTCGGATGTCTCTGAGGCCCCACTCCTACAACAACAACAACAATAACAACAACAACCCGATATGATACCCCAGCAAACCCTGATTTATCAGGTCAGTGGGCCAATGACCAAATTGATTCGTATTTTGCTATTTGTCAACAACAAACCATGTCATGCAATCATAGATACTGCCACCTCACATATTTTTTTGCAGCCACAGTTTGTAAACAAAGCAGATATCACTCCCACAAAGTATGTTATTAAATTGGCAAATAGACAGGAAAGTAACAGTATACAAGGTCAAGCAACAGTCACCATTAGGATACGCGATTTGGAGACGATCACCACAGTAATAGTAATGGCAGAAATCACAGAAGAGGCAATCTTAGGTGTACCATGGCTTAGCGAACAGAATACTGTAGTAGAGCCCACTGCAATGCGAATTCATTTTGGTTCCACTGAATGTCGCACTGTGTATAATATTGCCCGGCGTAGCACAGATAATACACCGACAGAACAGCTGACCGAAATTGACCACCAGATATCGGCACAACACCAGGCCACACCTCAAAGGGCATTAGATGAGTGCAGGGAAGTATTTGTACAGACGTGCCACAGTAGTGGAGCATGCCATTCCTTTAACACTCGAAGGCTCAATTTACATCAGGCAGTGCAGCTACATGCCACACCAAGCAAAGATTATTAAGGAACAGATAAAGGAAAGCTCGCGGAAGGTGTAATTGAAACAACCCATAGTAAATTCAACCACTAAATTATCAGTGAAGTATGTGGCAATCTAAGACGCCAATGCACACCTTACATAAATCACCCTTCTGGGAAAAAAACTCGTACAGGTTAACAATGTCATAAAAGTGGATAGTTGTAAATAATTTTTTGTCTGGGTACTCTCGCATCGCCTCGAGCCAACTGGGAACAAATTTAAAAGACTTTGAAAATTGAAGGTACGATTTAAAAATTGTAGTGTATTTCTCGCAACGATAAAGTTAATTAAATAGCCATCTTCCACTTTCTCGGCCAAATTTGCAACATATTTATATTTTTCGCGTATATTTTTTGGTATCAAATTTTTTGTATTTTATAAACACTTTGTATAAAATCGAAGAGAATTTATTCTTGGCATCGATTATTTATGTATAATCCATCAAGGAAAAACACTTGCGAAAAAATGTCGCCAAATATAACTTTGATTCTACGGTATATTTTCTATATTCTAATATTTTAGTGTAGGTGTTAACAGAAATTATACTTTCTTCGAAAAGAACTTCTCTGAAATCATTTTTTTTTTTTTTTTTTTTTTTTTTTTCGTGAATCGACATTCTAAACTTCGACACAATATTTTGCAGTTTTCGAGAAAAATTTTTTGATTTTCGAAGTCCGGTGTTAGTTGTTTATTCATAACACTTCGTGTGGATAAAATCAATCCGTTTGTATCTGGCACTATTTTAAACCTTAAATGAAGTGATGGGTATCCGGGAAAACAACAGGTAACAGGAAGGACATCGAGGGTGGGATTTTCACAAATGCCTCTGTCTACATTGAAAACTTTATCGACGTGGGGATAAGTCAGGCGACATCCATCGCATTTGTAATACAAATACTTTAATTTTTTATGATATTCTTTAAAGTGTTCGACTTCACTATTTCGGCAATAATATACATTGATCTTATACAGGTGCAATATATAACCATTTTCGTTTTGTGAACATTCAGGTTGTAGATAGTTTATTCGGCTTTTAGAAAGCCTGTGCTCACACTTAACGATTTCTGGTAATCCGTAATTACAAACGATGTAGGCATTGTTCGCATAAGGCAATCTGATTTTGTTCAATTTGTCTACACAAACATTGCCAATATTCCGTTCCATCTTAATCGCATTATTATTCGTAAGACACATGGTGCCATGAAAAATCATATTCTTTGGGCATACTTCCAAAATCTATTTACGATCGCGCCTGCATCTTATTTACATATCCTCAAGTTTCTCGTTTTTTTTTTTTTTGTGGATTCGGAACAATCGATGTTCATCGAGTTGCAATACTATTAGTATGTTATGTATTCGACTTGGTTCGGATTACTACACTCACTGTACATCAACCACAGGCCTTCGGAAATGCTTAGTTGGGGGAGATCGACGCACATTTTAAGGGATTTTATAATCGGTTCCGACTTTGATGAGTTTCGGTCAAAGTGTTTGCGTGTGACTACATTTAAACCATTTTTGTTTCTCGAAATTCCATCCCTGTTCGTGAGATGTTTTTGTCCGATTCGCCAATAAAATTTACCTCGATTTTCGAGCATTCTGCATTCTCTGTGCCCATCGCAAAAAACTTCGTACTCGCAATACAAAATAGTTTTACACAAAGTGACAAAATTTAAGTTTTTCGTTTTTGACTGGGTTCAAAATAAACAAATCTTTACCCGATTCTACGGGATCGAATTTTGGAGTTTTCACATGTAGTAAAAACAAATACACCAACAATATTACAAGCGATAATACAGCTTGAACAGTGATGCTAATCGAGTAGGAATCCATCAATGCATTTCTTTCTCTCTCACACACTCTCTCTCTTAGGGAAAAAAATTATAATCAAAGGATTACTTTCAAAGTCAATGTATTTGAAATATACCAGTCATTATCTACTGCTTCAACACAAATAAAATTGTCAAAATAACCAACTATGCAATAAGGTAGAAATAATCAAAGGTATTTTTAAAAGTATTTACTAAAATTGGATTTTGTAGTTTAGACTCGATGGCTTCCAGTTCCGATGGTAATTGGACCATTTTGCCAA